>CM067475.1:13759576-13795564 GCA_034552555.1 Semaprochilodus insignis | reverse complement strand
CACTTAGTCAGTTCCTCTGGAGGGAAGTGAGATGGCAATTTAGTATCTATTTGCTAATCGCTTTTGATCCAGTATTTGCTAAAGGAAATCTTATGGCATTAACCACCAGTGACTTCCATTCCTCACTCCTAGAACCTTTTGCAGTTTTCCCCTGTAGTTACTGAGTAATACCCCAAATTTCCTAAGAAAAGCTGTAACCTCTGCAAAATGAAAGTCCTGGATACTAAATTGCCCTCTAAGTAAGTGTTTGATATATCTAAAAGTTTTTTATTCAATGCTGAATCTCCTTATCTTGCAATAAATGCAGTTCTGGGGCTGTGGAATGCTAAAATATGGCAGGCATTCCCAACAGCCATGTTATAACAACATTCCATACTAGCAGTGACAGACAGAGGGCGCTGTTGGCTCCGTTTTTTTGCCACACCAACACAAAATAAATCGCACAACCTACAAAGTTTATAAGTGTAACTCGCCATTTTCCACATTATCAGTTTTTCTTAAGATTCAGCGGGAACGACACGACTAACGTAAGCAAGACGAACAGCTAAATTAAATGTGCTGACTGATCAAAGCAGCTGGGAAAAAATGGTTACATTTACAAAACGGTTGAACTTCTGTGGTAAGCGTGTCCTCCTCCTCGCTCCGTGTACATACAATCGATATTTCTTCGTTGGCCAGATTTAATTTCGCCATCTCTCTGAAAGAATTCACCAGCTGCGTCTATTTCTGGCCTCCCCTAGTTTTTTTCCCGCCTGGCTGACGTCAGCAGAAAGTTATTTTCATGAATGGAGGGGGCGGTCACGAGGAGCCGGTGACGCGCGTGCTTGCGGAAGCGGAGAGTGGAATGTTGGTACACTGTTGTTGTTTTTGTAGTTTAATGTAGTTGGCGGTTCCGTTTCGGCTCGGCTGCGGGACTCTCAGACCCGAGAAACTGCGACGAGCCACGGCAAACCCCTCGCTGTAGGATAAACCCCCTTCAAGAGTGCGCGCTCCCGGCAAGAAATTCCGCGTTCACGAGGTAAGGTGGTGAGGCGTTTTTTTCTGGTTGGAGATGTTTTGAAATTCCTGTCGAAATCGCTGATGTTCTCCTGATGACGGAGCTGAGCCCGTTCGAGATTATTCTGCAGTACAGTTTTGGGATATTTTTTGGGAAATATTTTTTTCTCAGCATGTTCTCCTCTGTAAAGTAAAAGGTTCGAAGTTTTTAAAGTTTATAAAATATTTTTTGTAGTAATAAAGTGGCTTAATGTGTGGACACGTGCGTGAGCTCGAGACCTGACTTACAGCGCCGCGAGCGTCTCTTACTAGCGTACGTTAGTCTGTGTCAAACGAGCGCAAAACTTTAAAGCTCAATATTCAATGTAAAACAACATTTCTTTAAAAAAGAAAAACTGTTTGTAAAAGGAGACTGCTATCAGTTATTATGGTCGAGCGGTTAGTTTGACCTCTTTGCTGGCTTCGTTGCTCGTTACGGCGTGTAAGTGAAAGTTTTCTGCTTGCTGTACATTTTCTTCGTGAGAAACCGATCCTTAATATTACGACATAAGGAAATAACACGTGGTGTGCCATGTAGGATTTCTGGGACAAAGGGCACTACAGCCAACCCACACCCTCTTCCTCACCTCTCCTTTGAGCTGTAGTGCTACATAACTGTGAAATATTGGGCGAATATGGTGTTATTTGTTGTTATTGTGTTAGTGTACGCTGCGCGCGGTGGCCAGGCGGCGGGCAGAGTTCAGGGTGACGTTATGTCAGATGTGGGAGTTCACTCAGTCTCGCTGCTCTCTGAGGCGCTCGCGCGCTCGCGCTGCGTGTTTTTCACTCTCTTTTCAGACGGTCTTACGAAAGAAGGTCATTACCGTAGCCAGCGTTTCCCGCTGATATCCTTTGGCCGGCCCTCAAAGCACGCTTATTAACGTAACCAAACTCGCCATTTATATCAGCAAACTATTAATAGGCTGCTTCCATATGTGGACACAGCCACGCTAACGTTAGGTTTACAGTACCTGAGGTAACTGCTAGCACGCGCAGCTCCCTCAGACCCAGACACCCTGATGGAAGAGTTGGTGCAGTAAACCTACAGGCTGTTCAGAGTCAGGAACATTGGACAATAGTCCATTTTGTGGGGTGGCTAGTACTAGAGCTACGCCCTCATAGGAAAAGTGAGTCATAACTGGATAATGTGATTCATTTCCACATGTGATAAAAAAGAGATGTCATTAGGCCCTTCAGGGGTGACAAAACTGGGTTCCTTCAATCTAAGCCATGCGGATTATTCCTCTGTCAGAAACAGGACTCTGGGTATGTTATGTCTGAAACATGTCCATTTATGGATAATTTAAAAAGGGCCACCGTCCAGTTACTTGTGAAGGAGAACGCTCTCCGTTTTTTTGTTAGTGCTGAAGCCGGCCTTTAGTTTTATTGTAATACTTTGGCTCTTGAGATCAAGTGTTACGCACAAGCCTTGTACATAAGCTCCTGCTGCTATAAGTTGTAAAGGATCTACCTCCTGTGAGACCTTGATGTAATTCTATCTGCTGGCCTGGCTTTGAGGAATAATGGCTATGATGATTTCATTGAACACTAAAAGAAAACAACAGTTGCTGGGCTGAGATTACACTCTAAATCATGTGCAATAAGCAAAAGAAGCAAAGTAACTTCCTATCTTGCTGGCAAAGTCTGAGGCTCAGTGGAGGAACCGTATACGCCCATCTATGACCTTTGCCCTTGTGATTTATGTGGAAAGTCTTGGAGGAGGTCCACCCCATTGCTCCTCTTTATGTCATACTGTACGCAGGCAGCATGACCTCGTCTTGGGGTTTGTCTGACTCACAGCGGCTGAGGTGTCTGTGGCGCTGACCTCCCACACCTATTGCGTCGTCTGCCTGCCTCTTTTAGAAGCCGAGGGGAAGCGCATGCTTGTCTCCATCATAAGATGCGCACGTGGGCTGGTCACCAGCATGGTCCACGCAGCCCTGTCCTCACTGTTAAAAATGGCTGCGTTCACACAGCCTCCATTCGTCAGCGTTTGATCACATGTCTTGCAGGAGGTCGGAGTAAATTTGAGTTGTGATATTTGTCAACTGCATATGAAGCGCCTAATGAGGACATGTTTAAGGTGCCTTAACAAAAGTTGTGGTGAAAACCACACGTTTGGGTAAATGGAACCGGATGCTTACTGTACTCATTGTGGTTTTGCAGAGCAGGCTTTGAAAGTGAATGAAACGGCAGTGGTTGGTGAATTAATGACTCAGAGTGAAACGCGGGGAACTCCGGGCCTGAAGCTTTCTGTTTGAGCAACAAGCCTCGACCAAGGCGGCAATATTAGCCTTAGTCATCATGAAACAAAGTTTAGCTATTCTGACTAATTTCACTTCCCAAGGGTCAGAGGTCACGTTTGTTGTTGCAGAATCCTAGCAGCCAGTGGTTAGCAGATTGAAGTGGATGGCCATTTCATCAGCAAGAGCATAGACAGTCAGTCAGCATGTGTGACTTATTAGCATGTCGATGTGTCTTGATTAGGGTGGGTAGGGAATGCATTAGCTCTTTCTGGATCCCAGTGAAAGCTCTGAGGGGGTGTCTCAGCCACGACGTACCAACTGCACCCTGCCCTTTTCCTGTTACTCTCACCAATTCCTGGATCTGAGAGGAGTGACCGCGCCACACTGTGGTTTTGGGCTGTGGATGTGCCGTCTGGAGCTCAGAACCCATTTGAGTGATTCGATGTTTGTGGTAGTAAGAAGCAGGGATGTATTTCACAGGAAAATGGATGATTTAAGTCCAGTGTGACTGTGGAATAGGAACGTCCTCTTTCTCTCCTCCCATTGGACAGGTTTGACTTCAGGCTTAAGTTATCTGGCTAAATGAGAACTCCTGTGAAGTGCCTTCTGAACAAATATAGTTCTGAACAATTAGTATACCAAGAGTTTACATTATTAGTCTCTAGACTATACAGGCTGACACACAGCACTGTCATATTTGCTGTTCCTTCAAGGGGTTGGGGTTATTTAACTGGCCTTTTTAAACACCTGTATGATTTGCTGGGTTTGCAAAGCAGCTGAAAATAGTTGTGCTACACATGTTTCTTCCTTAGGGATTGTGTTCACTGCTTTCTGCTTGTTACCCACGGTGTAATAGCTTCCCGTCGTCGTACATACTGGGCGGCCTAGTCTTTGTTTTGTGCATACTTTGCATTCCTCTGACTCCCTGCGTCCCAAGTTGGAAAAAAGTAGCTTTGCTAAGATATTGCTACCTCTCCTCCCTATCCGCAGAAAGTTCCGGCGATCACGCCAGTCCCGTTCCCCGTACTTTTCCTTCCGCCCCGCGAAACAACGGGATTTTCCAGGAAACGTCAGTTTGGGAGGGTGTGATTCCCTGCCGCTCGTCCTCGCTCTTACCAGTAAACAGCATGACTCACCGCTTAGCTATGCTCTCCGTTTCCTTTACATAATATCCCGCCGAATGCGCCGCTGCAGCGCTGTGGAGCACGGTGGGCAGGGTCCCGAGGAGACAGGCCTCTGCACCTCCCTGTGAAAAACACAGCTGAAGCTCCAGAGCAGGGAGGAGCCAGCTCCTTCCAACTGGCCTCTCAACAGAGGGAGTCTGCTCAGTGCCGAGCTTGCAGTTAACTAGAGGGTAGAGAGATAGCAAAACAAACAGCTAGGACAACCTGGCATGCCATTTATCATGGCAGCGTAAGTACAGGTGCCTTTGAAGTACTGTTTGCCTGAGGTCTGGTCTAATATGTTACTTTTCATTCACATCATAATCAGGCTTTGAACTTGGGCAGTAACCTTTTCGCCTAAGCACAGCAGCTTTTGTGGCTTCAGATTCCATAGTGAGTCCGTGACTTTCTGAGAAAGGCCTTTAAATCTCAGACCTACGAAAGGGGCAGCTACCCAATTATTTTACTGTCTGGGCCTAAAGACAATCATACAACAGTTAAACCCACACCATGTAACGCTTGGTAAACATTACTGCTGTTGGCCCGAGATTTAGTCATAAATGATTCTACTGCTTTGTTTTATAGGGATCAAACGAATCTGCGCCAGTAAGCGTGACGCAAAGACTTGTTGCACTTTACATCGTCGCAAGTAATGGAAAGTATTCAGGATTTGGCAGTAAGCTTTTTCAGAGACAGGGTTTTTCCTTTTTGTGAAACCCCACATATTTTCTCAATAATATTATTGACTGTAGTCACCTCATGAGCCTCCATGCAGTGACTAACATCCTCATGATACCACCTACATATTTAAACACAGGGTGATGACCATCTTTCCCTTGTGATCAATGAAAACTTTCAGTTCTGTTTTGTCTGCTTATTCCAGACACTGTCTTAATATTTACACAACCAAACTAGCGTTTTGTAGAGCAATGATTTTAACTGGATGATACTGGGTGATCTCTGCTGGGCCAGGAAGAGCTCAGCAGTGGTCTTCTGCCTGCTGAAAGTTTCTCTGATGCTATAATGTTTGGTTTTGCTTAGAGATGGCACAGTACCATGTTTTCTTTTCCAATACTGATACCAAAACCTTGAGTAATGGCTGATACCGAATCCAGTATTTTTTTCCACTAAGCTACTAAACTTTAAAATGAGCTTTAATTGAAACGCTCCACTCAAGATGAAGTTGGCTATTGTGCTCAAACTACTTCTAGCTCACTCTGAAAAAGGAAACACAGCTAACATCACATCACACAGTTAAGTCTAGATTTGTTTTACTAGGGATGTAAGAAAATCTCAATACACTTGAGTATTATGATTTCTGAAACTGTATTGATTCCCAAAAATACAGTATTGATTTTTAATTAATAGTTTACATGCAAAGATTTGTAGCGGACAGAAGTTTATTTAGTGTTGTGTTTACACCCCTGACCACTACATAGCAGTGTTGTAATCCATCTTCAGTCGTTAGACTTCAACACAAGCAAGTAGCATAAGGCTGCACTGCGAACGTTAGCAATGGCAAACCTATGCATGTGGTGATGTTACCGTTTACACTATGACAGTTTTCATGAAATTGGATAAAAAAAAAATCATATCATCCAGCTTACAGTATCACATCATAATATCATGTTCATATTCTGATATGCCATCTTTTTTTTTTGTCAGTTTTATTTATTCAGTAGTGCCTTAGAGTTGTGCATTACTTTGCTTAGAATCGTTCAGTGACTAGCGACTGTTGTATTAGATTTGACCAGCATTGCAATTATTGCTTACTGTAATACACAACCAATTGTGATATTGTAGCTATTATCATGATAGACGACAAGCCAGGGATCCTTAGGTACTGGTGCAGAAGCTGTTGCTCTAGATTGTGCAGCTGAGGGGAAGAAAGTAACATAAGTCATTTCATGTTGCGTAAGTATGTTGTAACATATTTACATTTGTGGTATGAAGTGTGACTATTTCAAACACTGATAAACATCTCTGCTAGAAGGTCAAGTACAGGGTGGGAGGTAGCATCAATATTATGGATTCCAATAAAAGAAGATCATGCTTTTTTATTCCTGATGAAAACCATGATAGTGATACTGATCTCACCCCAGCGGCCGATGAATTGTTCACACTTGATGCCTTAATCACGGTGATAACTCACTGACTGACCTACCTTTGGATGATATCAGAGTGCATCTTCATGCTTGGAGATTAAATGTTAAAATGAAACTTACCTGCTAAGCAAAGGAATAAATATACAGTAGCAGAATTAGTCTGAGTGACTGAATACAGATGAAATAATTTACAGTGACTGTCAGAATACTTGACTGATAGAAGTGACATTAACTGTGCTGTCTTTTTGAGCTGCTCTGTGTTCAAAATGACCATAGCTTTGAAACAGTACAATTTGGCAATCATGCATTTGAAAAGCATTTAAGCATCAATGACGTCATTGCTTTTGTAGTTGAAAGACTGGTCAACACTGACAAACGTGTGGGGCCTTGAACCTTTGGTCCTAATCCAAGTGACCTCCAGGTTACTTAAGTTTGAAAACATCAGCTGTCAGCATATATATATTAACTGGAAGAGTAGCTGATGTGAGTGTAGTTTGGTGTCAGAGGTTTTAAACAGACCAGTGGAAATTCACGTCTAATTGAGTCTCTTTTAATCTCGATTTAGACTGCATATACAGTTCTCTAAATTCTGCAGACGATCAAATTAAATCCTATGTACTAATGAGGAGGAGAATTATAGAACATTCTGTCTAATGCAGCCAAAGTCAGTCTGCCAGTACTAAGGAATACTTACAGGGCAGTGCATTTATGCTCTTTAAACTTTCATGTAATGCTGTCTTCGTAAATTACTCAACTGCAGTTTGTTCTACTGCTTTATGAGCATTCAATATCATGTAGTGTTAGTTTTCTCTTAAGATATTTTTTGATAGAAAGAAACAGCAAAAACAGTCAATTTGTAAAGTATCCAACATACTTAAATAAGATATGCTAAAGGGAAGGAACTGATTTGCCTAGCTCTCTAGGCTATGCTGAAAGTGAGAAAGTTATGCGGGAAAGACATTAAGTATGCAGCTTTTCGAAATGGAAAGTGGGGGCCCCTTAAACCTTGCCCAGTATGTGTGTGTGTATAGTGAGGAATGTGGTTCTGTTATCCCCACTTCGTGCACTCTCCATGGCTTCTCTCCCAAGGCTCTTTCCCTGTGACATGTTTTTCTGTTTTCCTAGCCTGGCTCTTGATAGTCAGAATAAGAGCTCCAGTGTTTCTGCAGCCCGTTGAACGTGCGTCGCCAGAGGCAGCGCCAAATGGGGTGGGGTGTCGGGGTGGGGGGTGAAAATGCACCCGTTGTTCTGTAGTATAAATGATGAAAACGCGGCCTTGGGATGCTAGGGCTTTTCCTCTTTGGTGGGATTGGGCAGGAAAAGGGGGCCCCGCTCTAGTCAGGTCACTTCACTTCCCACTGCAAATGGAAAAGGGGGGGGTGACCACACGCCGTTGGAATTTGAAGGAAATTCACTCTATATGTTTGTGTGAGAGAACTGAAAGGCTGGAGGCCCCACGTATAGATAGAGAAGGGGAGGGGGTCTTCTTTTGCACTCATTTCGATGGTCTTCCCTGGAAAGAAAAGCAGGGGCTCCCCCCTTGACGCAGCCCTTTTAAAAACAGCCACTCCAAGCCAACTTGCTGCCTAGGAATGCTTCTCTCATCACTGCTGGCCTTGCGTCATTTGTCACATACTTTTTGTTTCTGGCATTAACCCTTGGGGACTGTGCAGTTTTCCATGTTCCATGTGGGAAAAGCACAAGGGACGCAATCATGTCGTGCATGCATACCATTGCTAATATTTATCTTGCTATATAAGGTTTTGACAACTGTCTTTTTACTGACGTTTGCAGCGTACTGTACACACTATAATTAGCTTTGTACTTCACTATGTAGATCTGATAAAATGTGTGGCCAGGCCCATATGGGGCCTTACGCTGAGAGCCAGATGGTATGAATCAAGACTAGCGTGTATTTCTCATGTGGTGTTAAGTTTCAACTGTGCAGTTCATTATCTATGCTGAACCTGACCGAAGATCCTTAAACTACAGTCTTTGATCCAGTCATGGCTAAACCATTTGGACCGTCAGTTAATGCATGACAGGTGTGCCATACCAATACCAACAGTATGTGTGAGTAAGCGCTTACGATCATAGCCCGAAACCTAGGCATTTGTGCTTATTGGATCACACAGAAAAAAACACAAGGAATTCTGCAGTATCCATATTTTTATGGTCATGATTTTTCCATTATATACAGTACATTGTACTTTACTGTTTTTAAAGGGAATAAAAAGCATATGCAGTACTATTCAAAAGTCAGACATCAGGGACCACCCTTCGTTGATTTAATTTTCGGTCAAAGCATGAAGATATTTTTTATGCTGAAAAAGTCCACTGGTTAATTATTAACATGCCACGCCAGACCTGGTTGACCACTAAGCCTTTCACCATCTTTTACCAAAGCGTTCAAATTTGAAAGAGTAGAAAACCAAAGTTTCACTTTGAATCTGAAAAAAATCTACAGGTGTTTCTGTCCATACTTCTACTGTAAGAAGACAACTTAATATGTCTGAAAGGATATGCAGCAGTCAAGAATCTGTAACTGAAACAAAAAAGATACAAATCGAACAAAGAAGCTGCTGGTGTTCTCAGAACAATGGACTGACCACCCCAGAGTCCAGATCTCTACATGTCTGAATCCGTTTTAGATTACTTGGACTGTGAGAAGCAACAAAATGCCAACCAACCTCTGAGACAGAACTTTTAAGGTATGAAATATCACTGCAGATTCCTGGACAGAATGGAAGCTGTAATAAATGTAAAGGATGGGCACAGTAAATACAGTTGTATTGGGTTGATGAGGCTTCCTGTGTAGTTTTCTGTTAAATATTTTTGTCTTTTCCCCCGAAGAAATGGGAATAACTTACTTAATGGTGGTTCTGACTTTTGCACAGTACTGTATCTGTAGAATGCACCTGAAATACCCAGCAGTGGGAACCTCCACCATCTCTCTTCCCCTGATGTTGCTATTTTGGAAATAGCGTTTTCCCTAACACTAACAATATTTCAGTTCATACAAACACACCCTGCACAACATGGTCTTTTGAAAGGAAGATGTGAATAAGGACTGAGGAATGCAGAGGCACCAGCAGAATCGCAGATAACATGCATTACTAGGAACAGATATGGGACTGCCTAGGAACGGATGTTTTCCCCTGAATAAAGGATTAACAAGCCAGGGGAATAATCACTCTTCTTTTGATAGTCTTTGGTGAGAACGTTGCTGCTGTTGAGTTTGCCCTAGAGTCTTTTCCCTGTTAATGAGGTATCACTTATCACATTTCCACTTAAATTGCATTGTTGGCAGAATTTTATGGTCAGCACACCGAGCTAAAAATAACCAGCAGAGTTAAATAAGGGCATGAAGCAAGCCAGGAAAGCCCAGTGTAACAGAATCCAGTCTGTCAGCCGCGCTCCTAAATCTGATAAAGTGCATTGTCTAAAAACAAAAATAACAGTGACTGTGTAAGGGAAACTATTTGCAAGTGACACAGTGCCTTCTGGAATGTTCCACATATCTCCTGCATAGAAAAGTACAGTATGGTCCCGGCTTAGCAGAAACGTATCCCAACACGTTCCAAAAAAGGTGCATGACCAGCATCTTCTGCAATAGTTTACTTTCTTTTTAAGGCGCTGCTGTATATAAGATGTAATTACTGGTTTAAAGGTGTAATGTAACTTTGGTATACATAGATGTCGGGTACGTTTTAGGCAGTCCTAGATAAAAATAGACATACAGACGTGAATATACACAACACTCACACTGAAATAAAAGCAAGTGGGTGTTTCTGCTGAACTGTCTTGTGTAAATAATAGTGTTTCCTAAGTGGCCCTATCAGTATTGCCCCTCTTTGAGAGCTGTATACTGGGTTTATTGAGGAGGTAGCCCACCATGTGTGGCAGCGTTATGAATGAACCTTGTTTACCATTAGGCTGCTCATGTGACCAGCACTCCCACACCCATTAGCCGGGCGTCTCCATGGCAGCACTGTTGCACAGTGCACGGTGCATTCTGACGCTGAATGAGGCACTCCTGAAATGGAGACCGCTGAACACGTCTTTCTGGGGGCTTTTTTTCAATATTATTTTTTGCTTGTCACATTTCGTCTTATTTTGGCTATGATGACAGTCTCAAAACTACGAGCTCCTCTGTGCAGAAAGGCCTTTTTAAAGCTCGCTTGGGCAAAAAATAACCTGGCGCGGATAGCTGAGCACAGAGATCAGACAAAGCCCCATGTTGAGGCCTGACCTGCTTCTATTATTGTACTCGCAATGGTCTAGTGAACTACATTGTGAGAACGCTCCCTCAGCAAGTAAACAGGGTTGCCCTTGTCTGGAGCTTGGTTTGTGAGGCAGGACTGACCTCTGGCGGCCAGCATGCAGAAGTGTTAGCTGACATCAGTTCACTGAAGAGCAGTGGATATCAAGTGTAATCCCCTTGCTCAGCACATTTTTGTGTTTTCCCCTCCTCCGACACAGTTGATTCAGCTCATCAGGTATTTCCTGTTGGCCTCATAAGACTTCACAGGTACATCAAACCATATGCACATGTTTCACTGGTCACTGAGGACCGTTTACTGCTTGAGACTTAACTCTACTAATCCTCGAGGGCCACAGAGATCTGCAGTATTTGCATTAATGCTTTTGATTCAACTCATCACCTAATTACCATGGCTCCTGTATCAGTATCAGGTGTTTTGGACCAGACTGTGCATTCTTGTTATCCTCCAGAACAGGATTTGAGATTCGCATCCATCCAAATATGCACTATTTGTACAAATTTTCTCTTTCATCCATTTATGAATCCCCTCTGTTCTTTTCACAGGCATTTCTTAGGGCTTCTGACCAGCTGCTTGTATGCAGGGTATGACGACTCATTTTAAACCAAGCAAAGCTTTAAAGGTAAGCTTTGTTCTCAGTGTTCATTCAGTATTGGGGACATTTTCCCAGGCTCAGATTAAGCCTAAGCATAAAAAGGATTTTCAAATGCGCTGTATTTAAGCTGTGGTATTACAGTTTACTCCAAGGCTCAGCTTAAGCTGTGCCTGGGACCCTGTCCCTACAAGCGGTATGTTAAGATTCATAGGGGTATTCACGCCACTGTCTCCGTTACAGGTAAAGAAGGAGGTGGGTGAGAATGCACCGGCACTCAGCGACGATGAGCTGGTGGCCATGTCGGTGCGGGAGCTGAACCAGCACCTACGCGGCCTTACCAAGGAGGACGTGGTGCGACTGAAGCAGCGGCGGCGCACGCTGAAGAACCGCGGCTACGCTGCCAGCTGCCGCATCAAACGTGTCACACAGAAGGAGGAGCTGGAGCGCCAAAAGACCGAGCTGCAGCAGGAGGTGGACAAGCTGGCCAGGGAGAACGCCAGCATGCGGCTCGAGCTGGACGCACTGCGCGCCAAGTACGAGGCGCTGCAGTGCTTCGCCCGGACTGTGGCACGTGGGCCGCTCTCGCCGGGAAAGATGGCCGCCGCCACCAGCGTCATCACCATCGTCAAGTCAAACAACCACAGCCCCGGCTCCCCACCATTCTCTGCGCCGTCATAGGAAGACAGGGGGAACGCCGCCGGTCCGTCTGGTCCAACCCGGTTTGCCGTACCCCCGGCCTTGCCTGCATCTGCCCGACCCGCGACTGAGAAAGACGCTCAGTGACTGGACTTCAGGGGGTGGGGTGGGGGAAAGGAGGCTGACTCTGTGTGACCGTAGACTGCGTTGACTTCTTTTTCTCTCTCTTCATTTCTCTGTCTCTCCCACACACACACACACACACACACCTTTCTACGTTGTCTGTGCACTGTGCTCTAAAAACCTCCGGCACCGGCAGGGCACACTGGCCTCTTCCCCTCTCACCGCCCAGACTGAGACTTAGCAGAAACGAGACTTGCTAAAAGTGGGACTAAGTACTTGATTTAACCTGCCATGGCAGTCTGTGATAGCTCTGATGCCTGTGGTATCTTACATTTTACATCAGAGAGTAAACGTATGTTAGCATTGTAGAACATTGACTATACTATATTCTTGTTGATATTATGCTTGTTTTTCTAAGTAGTTTGAACTATGGCAAAAAATCTTTTTGTTGCCTCTGTTGGCAACAATTTAAAAAGCACAGATTCTATCAGCTTTTTATTTGAACTTTAGACTGCCAGCCATATGTGGAGATAAAATGTGGTTTTAGCACTGAAATTAGTACCCATAATCTGCTTCATACAAGGGATATCAGAAACTGTTGAAAAACTGGTGAAGAGTAGAAACAGCAGGGAAAATCTAGCGATCAGAAGCCATGTGATGAGACGTAGAGTAGTCATTTACTCAGTTCACAATTTAGACAACAAAGAAACAAATTTAAGTAAACCATAGGAAGAAGAACTTAGTGACTCATATGTCAAAACAATTGTTGTTGAATAGCACTTATTTTACTGTTAACTTACAGTTTAATACTGCAAAAGCACTTACAAAGTAGAGTACCCTGTAGACTATGGGTAGAGTACCCTGGAGACTACTAGGCCAACAAAATCATAGGCATTTCTTGAATACAACGGCTACTTGCATATGTCAATCAGAAGATTAACCCTTCATTGAAAGTTATCCTCTGATAGCATTAGCTAAAGGATGTATTTCGTTTTTATCTTGAAAAAGATATGCACTCGCTTTCCCAAGTTTTTCTTTCCTCACCAGCGCCATAATGAATGGTAGGTAATCCATATTGGATATAGAGATTATGGGAGGTGCCTTGGTAAAGTAATGCAAGTCCATTATTAACTGTATATTACAGAACTTAAGCTATGGCCTTATGAATGAAAATATCATCCAACTTCAATGTCACACAGAGAATTCCGTCCATTTAGAAAGCATTCCTACTGCTAGGTCACGAGAGGTGGCACTGCCGGTGTTGGTAACCCCTGATTAAATGTTTATAAATCGCAAATACTTTGAAATTGACACAGACTCTTGGGTAAAGACAATCCTGACGTTTTGACTTGAAATGAGGTATTCTTTTCATCATGTTTATGAAATTTCTGAAAATTAGCTTGTTTAAGAGCATTTGTTCTGACTCTCAGTGTCTTAGTGAAATGACTAGTTGTAGTCGAGATCGTTGTAGTCAGGATCGTCTCTTACCCAAGTGGCTATGACTGTTCCTTTTTCTCCATTTCCCTGTAGTGGAGAGCACCGGGGGAAGACTGTGCTGCTGTGTAGCTCGCTGCTAGCCTCGGCTCAGCGGGCTACTGCTGTGCTTTTAGCATACTTATGTTTTTTGTATCTTTTCTGATGTTTTATATATGTCCTTTTTGTGTCCAAATGCTCGTTTGTTTGTTGTTTTTTTATTGTTTCCGTGTGATTTTTATCTTTGTCTTTTACATGGTCAAGGGCATGACATGCATATCTTGGGAGTAGTGTGACTTTGTGACAGTCTGTTTAAGTTCAGTTTTACTCGATTTCTTTCAGTTGTTTAATTTACTCAGAGACTTCAGACACAATAGTCATTCTTGCGTAAAAAACCCTGCTTGCAAATAAGCACACGTCTAATCAGTCAGTCTGCTCCTAAATCTAGCAGTGTTCATGGTGATCCAGTGCTTTTGGCTCACACAGATGCTTTTGCGAATGTTGTCACAATATGAATTGTAAAAGAAAATGTATAATCTCAGTATTCACAGGGTTGTAAGACATTGTTATGGTTGGTTATAAACTGACAGGACAGCATTTCAAACGATGTGTCTAAGCGATGCGTGGCCACATTGACTAACAATATGCAGTTGCTGTGTTTGGCATATATTGTAACCTCAGATGTATCCCCCCCCCCCACGTTTTACTCTACTCATAGACCACAAAGGCATTCTGTAAAAGCCCAAAAATTCCCAGCTTCGTCCCCACTTTTTTCAGTTCCTGTTATGTGGAAGCCATTTGTTATTTCCCCACAAACGCTTACTCTCAGTTCCCTATTAGGGATTTCTGTTTAATTTGGTCATTCTCGTTTAATTCAGACATTTAAAGAAAACTGACAAAACGGCTTTTTGTGCTTTTTACTGACATCTGGTGGTGATCTTTCAAAATGCTGTGAACAAATGCTGATGAATCCAAGCCACTGCCTTGATGACCGAGGCACTGCGTTTTTTTTTTCTCTCTAATGGATCTCAGCTACCACCAGTGTGATAGTCTACTACATTTTTTATTATTCAGAATACTAAATAAGTCCATACCTTCTAGCAGGCAGATTATAATGCCCCTGTTCGTTCTAATTGGGCCTTGTCGCACTCTAATCAGGGCAGCTCTAAAATGGTGCCAGTGCTTGGTTGGCCAGTTTGGAGGCTACTTCTTGCTGCACACAGTCAGATCGCTGAGAGTGTAATCTGATGCTGAAGAAAGGACATTAGCCACCTGTGAACTCTGACGTCTCTGCACAAAAAAGCGGCCTTGTTGTCTTTTGGACAAAGGTGTACTCTTCCGTACCAGATTCCATCTATAGTTCCCTCTCATTTCTGTCCTGACATAGTCCATGGTGAGCATAGCATCTTGACTAAGTGGGTACTTTTTGGTCGTTATATTCTGTGTATGCTGTATGTGGCCTTTTAGGCTGAACAGGTTAAATTATTCTATATTTTACACATGACTATATCTATTTTTGAAAGTATATATTATATATGCGCTCAGACAGTCCTTAAAGCTATTTACCATGAACGCACATAGGAATTTTAACCAATGCTCTTGAACATACTTGCCTATAAACAGAGAGGAACTTCTTGATAAGGTATGCTGCTCCACATTATTACGTCGTAATTGTCAATGTTAAGGTTGAATGAACAGGTAATGGAGGAAGAAGTCATATTAACAGTAGTAAAAAAGTAGTGTCTATAAGGAGCTTCAGCTTGGCATCATTTATGTACTGTAGAAAAGGCTGAGGTAGTGGTTTGTTTCAATGAGCAAGCGCAGACAAAAGTTTAGTTCTGGTAAGTTTGAGGCGTAAATCTAAACTGCTCTATATTCAAATGGTGATTGTAAATACAGACAAGAAAGGCAGCAAACCTAGGCTTAGATTAATCCTACTATCATGATTTACACCATTAATCTGTTTGTATGTATTACATTTGAACTTTGATATTTATTTTGATTTTCTTTTTTTTTTTCTTTTTTTCAACCTCTAAATTATTTTATTTACTTTTTTTTCCTTCAATGAACTACCCTCATGTACAAATAAAATGATTCTCTATTTTCCACTCTGGCTGAAAATAAGGAGGTAAATTATTCCTGTACATAGTATGCAGTGTCCATTTTGTACTTTTAAATAAAGCTTCCCCATTTAACCAGGTGTGGGTTATTAAAGAAAAATCAGATTATAATCTGGTGGATTGGTGTTAATATTAGTTTACAAAAGAAATAAGTAAATAAAAGAAGAAAATAATAGGAATAAAACAGAACCATTTATAAATATCTACTACCCATTGTTTTATTTATGAGAAAAGCTTTTATACACATAAATGAACATAAAATATATGAACATACCTTAAGTTATTACTTAAATCTACTCAAACTCAGGTCATTTGTAAAATACAGCATATAATGTAACATTAAATTACCTAATATCTCGAATCTAGTTCTTTTACCAGCATCTATAAGGTTGTTATCATTGGCACATCAGAAGTTGCATAAATGAGCCCTGCTCCTAATACAACACGTGTGTTAAAAGTTTGATAGGGACATTCTGGATTGCCACAAAAATAAACTGAGAGTTTGGAAGCTCAACCGAGAAATTTCAATATTCCAATATACATTACTAGGGTCAGTGAAAAGGCTTTACAACTTTATTACAATGGCTGATCCCCTTTAAAAGCTATGCAAATCGTGACGAGACAATTTGTAAAAATATCACTTTCAGAAAGACAAGACTTGTATGACTGTCATCTGACATTGTAAATGGTTTAAAGCGTTCTTTTGAGAAGCATTATTTAACAGGTCTGTGGCTTGATAAAAAAGTACAGTATTTTAACCTCAGGTGACCTTAATTTACCTAAAATCTAAAATTCCTTCATTTGCGACTTTCATGTATGATTTACAAGTGAAAACTGAATGTGAATTGGAAACAAAAAAAAGTGGATAGAACAAAAATGCAATTCCCCAACATAATCTGTACAACCAACCAAACAATAATCATATACAAATTATTTACAATTAAGAACACAGGTCCATTTAAAAGAACAAGAGAGCTGGAATTCCCTGATTCTCATCACCTCTGCCATGCTTCAAGAGCAAGGCAAGAAAATTAATGAGCTTCCCAGTCAGTGCAAGCTGCGTGTAAGCACTGCATTTTGTCCGTGATGTGAGAGATGTGAAGTGTTTCAAAGGGTCTAGGTAAACAGTTTGAAGTGTGTGCTCCAAAGCCGGGGTGTCTTTGAAAGACGGTTCCATTCGTCAGGAGACCCCGCCAGAGGGCCCCTGAGCAAATACTTCAAACGGGCACGCGTGAGAGCCACTCTGTGAAGTGTCAGTTCCAGCCAGCGTGAGCTGTGTGAACGCCCTCCACCAACCCCCATCCACATCCCACCCTTTACATTTATCCACCATGCTGTTGCACAGCCAGGAGTCAGAGGGGACTTTAGTAGCAGCATGTTCATCCTCCAGCTACTAGAACAGAGCAGGGGCACGGATGAGCAACGTGACCAAACAGGGCAAAGTGGCCTCTTTCCCCTGGTGCTATCAGGGAAGTTATGAGCATTAATTCTGCTAATCCTTTCGTATTACCTAATGAACTCATTTTCACTGGAATCGGGAGGACGTCTATTATTAACATGCCTTTATTAGTGGGGGCTTAAGAGGACCCAGATCAATTTAGGATTAAGTAATCTGAGGCAGAGCACAGAGAGTCTGAAATATTCAGGTCTGGGCTTCTGAGTCTCTTCTGTATGAAAACCGCAAATGCCCCCATTACATACTCACTGTGGACTTCTCTCTAGAACTCGTCGTCTGTGTCTATCAGTGTGATTTTGTCTGACTTCTTTGGGCTCTTGGTGATGCTGGGGCCAAGCTTTCCGTTCTGGCTCGGCTGCACAACCTCCTGGGTGGACTGCTGTGTGTACTGCTGGTAGGCTGGGGAGAAGTTGTGGATGGCGTCCTGGACCATGTCTCCAGGGTTGATGGTCTCCTTCAGTCCACTGGAGATGCTGTGCATGGGGGCAACGTTGTCTACAAAGATAAAAGAATGACATTGGTTCAGTCATGAATGCTGATCTAGGATCGGCTTTCGCCGTTCATATTCCAATGAGTACGGGTACATGGTGATCAGTACTTTCGCTCTGGGATGCTTTAAGAAAATGAGTCCTTTTCTGTGAAAGGAAGGAAATTTGAGAGGGAATGAGAGAGACCCTCTGGGTATGATGACAGGAAACATAAGAGAAATTCAAGAAACAAGAACAATGCAATAGCATATCATGTCAGGATGACCTGGAAACATAATAGAATAATAGTTCTCAAATCTAGTCCTGCAGTGCTTGGTACTTTCCCAGCTCCAACACACCCAGTTTGATCTGCAAAAGCCTGAACACTAAAATGCACAAGGCGAGAGGAAAACACTGTATTATAACAAATATAGACAGGTAGAGTAATAAACCACTATTAAATACACTCATCTTCAAAAAATAGCTGCACCCAGAAGGAATCAACCAACAAGAATGAAACTTGGTGGGTAGGTTTGGCATTGTGAGACAGGCGAATGATTCAAGCTTCACTCTCGGCCGTACATGTTATATAAGCAAGGAAGGGCCTTATTGCTGTATTGACCGACTAAAAAGCCACATTTGCAGACATTCAGCGAGCAGTGACGCCCTCCATGAGTCATCCTGTTAATGCCAGCACCACTGGCAGGCAGCTGCACAGCGCAGGACTACATGCACGTAGACCGTTCCAACGACTACCCTAAACACCACGTCAACTTTGCCTAACGGTGTCATGCCGGACCGTCATGGAGTGACAGCAGCGGGTCATCTTCAGTGATGGGTCCTGCTTTTGTCTTGGTGGAGACGACCAACGAGTTCAGTGGTCAGTGCCAAGATGAACAGTTTGTTGTCACGTGTAGCACGTTCAGAAGGCCTGGTGTCACTCCACCTCCACTGCAAAAAACTACTTTCGACGAGGGTAAAAATGACATTTTATTGTGCGGAAATTTGCTCTTCCACTACTATATCTGGGATGTATTTAGCTTTGAAAGCCAATACAAACAACATCAAACAACACTTAATTAATCTGTATCAATTTTCACTTACTGCTACAACTAATCCCAACCCTGCCGCAACTTTCGGCTGAATTCTTTATAGATGGTATGTTTATGTTGTCATTTGTAGTAGAGATGTGTAGGTTGCTTACATAAAAGTATGATTCTTGCTCTTTTCTCCCCCAACTTATAAAGCAAAACTAGAATAATACTTATAGAAATGTTCACAATACACAACATGCCATGATATTTACATTTTGAACAAGGTACTGCACTATATTTGGTTAAATTTTATTCATTTTGCTCTCTTTATAATGAGATATGCATATTGTATTGTGACATAATTTATCGAGATAAGGATAACATTTAGTCATACTGTACCCCATTCTGAAAATAATACCCAAAGTCAGATCATTGTCATTACTAAGTAAGGGAGGAATTTAATAACCAACCAAAACGTGAGGATTTCAAACGACTACTGCTAGGTTACATAACCTCTGCTTTTTAGATCTTTTTGAGCGTATTACTTGCCACTATTACATAAGCTCTCAATGTCACTAACACTCTCCCATGACTGCAACTCTGCCATTATTTGCACTTTTGTGTTGTGAGCACGCTCTGTTATAGGCACTGCCATGGTCTGACCCGGCTGCTCTTGAAAAGAAGCAGAAATTTACATACATTAAAAAAAAAAAAAGAATAAAAGAAAATGTGCCATTGTTTCCTGAAGTGGACACTAAATCACTCTTCTGCTTCATTTCTCCATTACTGCTAGAGATGCCATGTTCAGCGACAGGAGAAAAATCCCTGACCTCGCTGCTCCTGTACACCGCTCAGGTGTGAATCTATAAAAAGAGGTTTCTCAGTGGCAGCTGATGTAGTGCTACATGAGGAGCTCCATCTAACTGTGTCTGCTGTTGCTGTTGATGGATGAGGACTTAGATAGAGGTTGCCAGGGGCTACTGCTGAGGAGAGAACATCCATCTCTTCTTCTGCCCTCTGGTGGACAGCAGGCCATTCTGCCTGGAGAGAGCCTTTATCCTCCAGAGGCTCATCTCTGTGGGGATACTCTAGGTGACTGCTCCAGCCCATTGGAGTGAATGTTCATGGGTCAAAGGGAGGGTACGATGAGTGCCACAGGGGCAAAAGCCCTGGGTCAGCAAGTTCTCCAGAGCTTTAGCTTGCAGCTGCTCTGCTCTGATAGGAAAGGATTGCCTAGAGCTGTGGTCGACTTCTTGAACCTCCGCTGAGATCCACTTGTTCACTCCTAACCTTTTTAACCATCAGCTAAAGGTCATCAGACCAGTGGCAGCATTTACCCCCCCCCGGGTTTCAGGGTTAGACGAGGCCTTGGATCCAACTGGCAGGAAAGTGACATAGTATTTGGTGATAATTGAGGGTTCCTAGGCATTCAAATAGCCAGTCACAGAAGCTCTCATATCAATTTGCCAACAGCATATTCCAATCAGATGGTCCTCAGTAATGTCCAAGGTATACAGAGCGACAGCAGACCTCCCCCTGAGATTACATATTGGCATTCAAACCCAGACAGCCACAGCAGACAGATGAGTTGGACTTTGAGCTGTACTTCATGCAGACCTCATTGAATCAGAATACAAATCTAACACAGTGTTTAACATTCAGCGGCCACAATGTCATTAGCGCTCAAATTGGAGAATATTAAATAGAAATTTTCTATGCAGCCTTGAAACTCGCATGCCGCCAAACAGGACTGATTCATTTCAAATGAAGGTGCTTTTGAAGCCCTCTGTGAGATGAGGAAAAGAGGAGCCTGGCCAAAACGAAGTGGAGATGAAAACGCTTTCCGCTCTAAAAACCAGCAAGATATTTTTCCTTTTCCTTCAAACCAACAGACAGACAAAACTTTTTAAGTCTAAATCATAAAATAAAAAAAAGAGACTGGCCGAATCAGTATCAATTTCTCTGCCTCTGAAATAAAATGTTCTTATACCTCTAGCTGTGTTACAGGTCTCTGTTCCTTAGTAAACTGAGGTCGTTGAAAACTCTCCTGGCTCCAGAGGGGAGCTGAACTTTTCAGAGCTCATCTGAACCCTGACTCACAACACTGACTCCTGCTGTCTACAATCGCCCCGTTGAGACACATTATTCTGTGTCCATCTCCTCTGAAGCAGCCTGGAAAACCCAACAAAGCCTCTTCAAAAGGCACCAAAGTGTGAACTTAGTAGGGGAGCAGGGGATGGCTAGACAGTGTACTAACCTGGAGCATGGCTCTTCTTCTGTTGATATACGCTGCAAGTGAAGGCATAGCGAAGTGCAATGGCAGCAAAGAACATCTCGATACAGGTAATAAAGTTCTGCCAGCCTGCTGCCACAGTTCCAGCGCCCACCTCATGGCCGTCTATGAACAGAGCCTCAGGTATCACCCCACAGCGCTCCAGGATGGCCAGAACCATGCCTGTGGAACAAGGGGGGGGGAAAGGGTTCATTTGTAGAACAAACATACCAACTAATTGCTCGTTTTGGAAATGTATTCATTTCACACACAAACACCACTAGATGCATCCTGAGGTAAATAGGCTCAAATATGACTCCCAGCAGCAGGACTCAACTTTGAATGGCAAAGTACCTCTTTTACCTGATGTCTACGAGTGCCATGCTGAACTTTTTATTATTATTATTTTTTTGGATTGTTGGGAAATTTTCCTGATAATTACTGAAGTTATTTGCACAGTTCACACTAGGAGGCCAACTACTCTTAAACCTGTTGCTTATAGTGAAGGACCACAGGGACAGCTATACCCTTCAACTTCTCAAAGTGTAAGTGTTAAAGTCAGGGACCACCATAACAGCCATTAAGCACAAGTTATTCATTTATCAGCATCAGGAAAAAAACAGAAGATAAATTTAAATAGAACATTACAATGTACAGTAGGTGGTGGGTTTTCTGCTCTTTGCCTTCCATTCATTTGAAAAGATTTAACTCAGTTTTTCAAATCATTATTTTATCATACTTCCAATGTACAGCTTTAGAAGTTGATTTCTGTTTCTTACAATTCAAGTAATCCCAAAGCATGTTCAATGATGCTGAGGTCTGGCTGAAAATGTTTTTCTTTTGTTGCATTTTCTGCTGCTCATGATCCAAGTAATCGCAAACACATTCAGTGATGCTGATGTGTATATCATCACATGTTCTGAGAGCATCAGTAGGTTCTTTATTTGATACGTGTTGAGTTGTATTCTTATAGAGGAAGTATAGATAAATACACCTGTGGAGTTCTAAATGTGAAGCAAAAGTGGGGTTTGATTTTCTCCTCTCTTTCAAAGATGAAAGCTTTACTTTTTTTAAGTACTATTTATCGGATGGTGACAATTTTGGCTCTCTACCAGGTCTTGTCTGATTCCAGTTTACTGTTTTTGGTACCACGACATTAAATAAATAAATGGTTGTCTAGGACTTTTGCACAGTACTGTATTTTCAACACAACTTCAGTCATATGTGAACAGGGCAGCTTATATTAAGGCCTAAAGAATATGCTTGCTTTCTACTATGATATGCAAATATATATCTCCAAAAGTGAAATGAAGTTCCTGGTCAGCAGAGACTTATTTACCAAGTTTTTCCATTGGTTTAGAACATCTCTTACTGACAGCGGATTTGGGTTGCTATTTTTTATATGCCTTTGCCAGTGTTTAATGTGGTATCTCTTCCAGTATTTTAAATGGACACTAAGGCAGCCAGTATATGGTATCTCCATTTTGTTATTGTTTTTTACAGCTGTTTGTAATTTGTTAATTTTAATGCAATCTGAATATATTAATTATATATAAATGTATCAATAAAACAAAGTAAACAATAAGCTAATCCTAGACAGTCAACATACTAATGGTTAACATTTTATATTAAGTATTGACTAACTAACAAGAAGTAATGCAACAGTTAACATGAATTTATTACATTAACAATGGTTAACGAATGTCAAGTAAACATAACAACTGTTGAACATGTAGCTCTTACATATTTACTTAAGATTAGTTAAGCATTGTTACCATTTTTAATGTATGACTTCATGTTAACTAATGCATTACTTCATGTTAGTTAGTCAACACTTAATGTAGAGTGTTACCCTGATGTCTGACGGCATTCTTACTGATAGCGCACATGGGATCAAAAGATGATAAACCACACACTATTGTTTTCTTTTCAAAACAATTCCCTACTGGGTTGGCTTGAGTTCTTTGACATGAGCATGACAAACATGAAAGTCACCCACCTTGCCAGAAGGAGAGGAAGATGACTGATTTGATGGTGAGGAACTTGAGCACAGGTTCATAAGGTCTTAGGAGATCACTGGTGGCAGAGTAGAAGAGGAATAGGGCATAGAGTGCCAGACTCACAGAGACGTTGTAGATGATGGTAATGTAGAGGTATCCTCCCGTCACGCTAAAGGATGACAAATGAGAAGAGAAATGCTCACAGCATGTTTTGCTTTGTTGTACTTGAAAACCTGATTACAATATTGTAAACCATTGGCATTGTAGAATCGGATTTGGTCTACGACCCTGACATGTAAGGAGAAATGGAAAAGATTTTAACTCACTTAAAATCTCCATCGTGATATTTGCCAAAGGCCTGCAGGAGGATAGTGATGAGGGCCATGATCGGTTTCACGACACAGAACTGAAGCGTCGCCTAGATGACATCATCACAAAGGAACATTAGACACTGCATGCTCTCGGGCACAAATAAAGAATGCATGTGAAAATAGTGTCCTCAAACATAGCTCTGCAGTATAAAACATTCAGCAGATGGATATGTAAAAGACTTCTAGTGCTCAGCTCTACTCCGTCTGTTACGTTCTTGATGCTCTCCAGCAAATAAAGAGAGTTTGAGATTGAATTTGAGTCTTAATAGCTCATGGCAAATTGTACACAATTAGTCAGGATGTTTTAGTGAGCAAAGTTTCAAAAAGGAGCTGTCTAATCAAAGCTGTCTCTGTAGTGAAAAACAGAAACACAAAAAAACCCCACTAAGTATGCTTCCTTTGAGTTCCTGTGCTTGGATGTATAGTGAGGAGCTACTCTGAAAAACTTCCACGTAGGCATTCCGTCAAAGAGAACCACATGTTTAGCAGTTCCCATTTCGCTTAAAAAAAAAGTTCATTTCACAGACTATTCACTGTTTTGAAGATGGAACGCTCAAATCCAATTTCCATCAGTATTATTCTCTGAGTGCAGGCAGCTTCCCTAGTCCCTCTGCAGACAGCATCACCCTGACAGCTCCTATTATTTCTCCATGTTTATTACTAAGCTGCTCACACCTAGTCCTCATTGTTTTTACTCTCTAGCTTTCCCTTCTAGATGTTATCTGAAAGGAAGTGGACAAACAATTTTACATCTGTCACTTTATAATTTGGGAGAGAGCAGGTTAGATGATAGTTTAGATAAAAGTATAGGGATGGATGGAATGACTGAAGTCTTGCCAATATCTGTGTGCAAACATTTCCTCTCAATTTTCATATATAAAATACTGAAGAAAAAAAAAACATGAGTGAGGAAGTGGCATGCAGACAGACAACTCTTATATCCATTTGCCAACAGCATATTTGATTAAATGGTTTCTCAGTAATGTCTATGGCACAGAGAGTGACAGCAGACCTCCTACAGAGATTAAATATTGGCATTCTAAGTCACACGGGCAGTGAACCATGCGGGTGTATGAGCAGGGGTCTGAGATGCACTTCTCGCAGACCTCACTGAATCATAATACAGATCTCACATAGTCAAGATGTTGCTACTAATGATGTCATTCTTAAATAATGTTCACAGTAAGATATCCTCAATATCATGCAGATGCTTGATTATCAGGGGAGATAAACAAACCTGTTTGCAAAACCTTAGGAAGCCAATGGAGTAACTCATTCCAGACAAGCAGCAGGTACCATACATGCAACTTGACCTGGAGGAAAAAAAATAAATAACAGTTGGAATGCTGGGCATTTTATCATCATCATCATCATCATCATCATCATCATCATCATTTACATGACAGACATGCTATTGAAAAGCTCCTTTACCCACATTGTGATATCACAGCAGTAACATGCTTGTATACAATACAGTGCAAAAAACAGAGACAACCCTTCATTATTTGATTTCTAGTCATATTGGCCATTAAGTACAAGCTATTCAGGAATCACTATCAAATCAAAACTTCAAAAAAAAAAAATCAAGCTTCAAAAAAAAAAAAATCAAGCTCCACTCTTAAGTTCATGTGTTTCTTTCCACTGTAAGAAGACAACTCAATGCTACAGGTCTGAAAGTATGTGTGGCTGTTAAAAAGCCATCACTGAGAAAAGGAAAACACAAAAGCAGCAGGCTGAAAATTAAATAAAGGCTGCTGTTTGATATTGGCATTTTTCACAGTACTGTACATTTTATAAGGTTTGAGGAATAAAGCTTGATTAAAACTCATGATTTAGATTTAATAAACATAGTTGCAGCTCAGTGTAACTCTTCCCTTAGTGCTATTTATTTTTAGTTTGAAACCAATGACTTTTAAACCAAGGCAAAAGCCAAACAAAGAAAACAACACAGCTTACACTGAGAATTTGGTTTGGGGAGGTTTCACAAGCCCTTTAACTGTAAACAAGCTGCGAAGTAACCAGTTTCCTTCCAAATAACAAAATGCTAATTAGCCTCATATGTGTTCAACTGTAGGGATTCTGATTAGAGCAGAATAAATCCAGCTGTTCCTGCAGCACTCCTTCGGTGGGTAGTGCTTCTTAAAGTAAAGAGGGCAATGGGGAGCTTTTAGAAGCCCTCAGAATAATGTTGTGGTAGGGCACAAAACAGGATATGGGAGCCAAAAGAATTTCAAAGGCCCTAAAACAGACATTCCAAAAATCTGCTTGTAGAAATCTATCACCCCGCAGAGTTTAGTTACAACTCTGATCCAGCATCCCCAGAAGCTAATCAAGGTCTTTCAGGAGCACCTGAAAATTACACCCAGGTGCAAAACATAAGAGGGGCCAACAAGATGGTACAAAAAACATGGTATGTTTTATATGGTTTCATATGGTTCTGGGCTGTATGTGAGAGATGCAAGAATAAAGACAGTACTCAACAAAGTCCACATGGGGTCTCACTTAAGCGTTTCAAAATGAGGCCCAAGAGATACTGCAGCTTATTGAAGGCTTATAATTTCAATGCAAAACTGTTTACTATAACAGTGGTGTGAAATAATAGAAATAATAGATTACACATAGTCTAAAAAAAGTGAGTTTGACACACAGTGCAAGTATTTTTATTTTAGCAATTTCTAAGCCAATTCACACTGCATGAATATTTTACACAGAAGAGAGAAAAAGCACAATGAAGATGTCTATTTGATATTAACACTATAACTCTCCTTGATAGCCTGTATAGCCTTAATTTTATTGGGGTATTTCTCTCTGGTGAAAAAAATGGGGCACTTGTGAGAATAAAAGCTGAGCTGGACCTCGCAAACCACAGATTTTGAAAGAATGCTGCTGTACTCTGCCAAAAACTGACAGTAGGAAGAAAGCACATAGCTAAAACAAGAGTGGACAGGCTACAGAACAGAAAGGTAGATGTCCTCATGTGGCACTGGCAGAGTACAGACCTCAATCTGACTGAAAACTCAAAGAGTTGCCTGAAGAGCACCATTCGGTCCCTTCTGGCTGAGCTTGAGGAGAATGTCAGACTGAGGAGAACTATTATAGTATAGATACGTATAAAGACTAACAAATACTAACAGTGGCAATCCTAGAAAAATATACATTTTATATTCAGAAAACAGGCTAACTGGGATAGTCTTAATTCCAGGTCATTAGGCTAAAAAAACAACAAAAAAAAAAACAAGGGCAATATGAAATGTCATATAGATTTGTTATAGCCAATGTCATTTACTTAAGTGCATGAGACAATGTTTGCACTTAACATGAGGTCATAAAAGAGCAGTTCAGCAATCAAACTGCAGTATAATGTGCATCCATTACTTCAGAGATGAAATAAACACACTCACTGAATTTGCTTCCCTCGTATTTCTGCCATGATGGCACTCTCCCCTCCTAAATACTCAAAGGACAGGCTCAGAAAGTTGTAGATCACAAAGGCTGAAAAGAAAACACAATATAATGTCAGGAAAATACATCAGATTTTATACAAAAAAATAAATAAATAAATAAAATAATTTGCCTGGACAACTTACACCCCTATATAAACTGGACACAAAGAAGAAAAAAAAGAAAAGAAAAACCTCTCTCTCTCTACTTAATACAGGTCAAGCTTAATGGAATAGGTTGTCTGTCCAGGAAAATCCATCTTAATCCGTTTGTTACTATTTAAAGAAGGCTTAGATAAAGCTAATAGAAGGATTGTTCACTCTCTCTGTCTCTCCCTGCCAGAGCATTATGACAACAGTTGCTCTGCTGTCTTACAATATGGGTTATTCCAACCCCAATAGTATCTGGAACCAGTCTGTTCATATCTGATTTTCTGTTCAAATGTTCAAATCTTTTAACTTTTTAGTACAAATTATTTGTATGATTTATCAACACTTTTACTTAAAAGCTCTGCCGTTTGCTTAATATAACAATACCTACAATATTCTTCTGAGCATGAATATTTTATGCCGAACAGGGACCCAGAAAAGGGTTATAAAAAATGTCTGTTTGATATTAAAAACTACAACTCCCTTAACTGGCTGAACTACTTTGGATGATATTGGTTTAATAAAAAAGGGAAAAAAAGGTTCCCCTGAGAAGCAGAGTCCCAAACAGGTAACTCAGACAATAGAATTTAAAACAAGTGTTTTTAACAGAGGAGGGAAACTATGACAGCGTAAACAATAACTGTGTTTTTATACCACACAGAAGGATGAAGAAAAATGTTTCTGTACAGTTATCATTCTTCACATGTAGAGTGTGTCCTGCAAAGCATATAAAGTCTTGTCAGGGGGACATTTGAGTTTATCACAGGCTGCAAAAACGTGATTTCCAAAAATGACACAGCCTAACATGGGCAAGACGCAAATGATGCATGACTTCAGACATCTATTTATGATAGTCATGCATCAATATTAAAACCTTGTTTGAGTACCAAAAATAAAAATACATGTTTATGCAATGCACTTTGGCACAGTCAATTCTCAATTTTTTTTGTCATTGCAAAATGATGGGGCCGGCTCGCCCCTGTGGCTTTCTTTTCACTTCTGTTATTTTGCTACATTCAGCATATTATCAGAATGTTGTGGTATCACTGTCTATCTGCAGCTACTCAAACTGTTTGAACATTTATGCACTGACTGGTGCAGAAAGGAAAATGCTTTAATCATTATTTCTAATTTTATTATCATTAATGTTTGTAAAGTCTCAAATCTTCACTGTAGGTCTATTTAATCTTTTCAGTCAAAATGTTTAGCCATTTTTTCTCTTCTGAAAGTGTTATTTTTGGCCCAAATTTCAGTGCATCCCTACTGTGTAATGAAAGGGAAAATGAGAACATATTAATTGCCTTACTAAATATTTTGAAGCAAAAGTCAATACAAACAATTGTACACAAGTAAAGTAGTAATGGTCACATAAGTACTGCAATATACACCCACCAGCGACTTCATTAGGTATGAATCAGATACAGCAGCGCTGCTGGAGTTTTTAAACACTGCGCCCACTCACTGTCCACTCTATTAGAGACTGCCACTTGCTGGTCCACCTCGTAGATGTAAAGTCAGGGAGAGTAGCTCATCTGTTGCTGCATAGTTTGTGTGGTCATCCTCTAGTCCTTCATCAGTATAGAACTACAAAGTGCAACTATATGGTAAGTGCAGCTGATAAAATGGACAATGAGTGTAGATACAAGAAAGTGTGCCTAATGAAGTGGCCGGTGGGTGTAGTTTTTCTACACTGTAGAAATTCTTTAAATCACAGCTACAAGAGCTGAAGTCTAGATTCACCAAAAGGGCTAGGGGATTTTCCTGCCTTACAAACCTTCATAGCAGTCCCGGACAGAGTCGAAGTACACGTAGTACTGGTCATTGCTGATGAAGAGGAGGCTAAGCCAGGAGTCAAAGGCATAGATGGGCACGATGAAGAGGATGCGTATGATGTATCGCTGCTCGTTCGGTACTGTGTATGACCTCAGGTGCGAGTAGATCTGTCACATACACAGAAACAAAGAACAGGTTCATGTCAACAAAACACTGTTCTAAAAACATAAGCAATGTCCCATTTCACTCCTTAACTGACTCAAAACAAATAAACGTAGCAAAGCAGATTTAACTCTTAACACTAGGATCTATATGTGGGCCTGCAATTCAATTCCACTCTCTCATAACTACATAGCCTACATATACGTTCTATGGTCATTAAAGTAGGTATTATAAATAACCGAACAATAAGCCTGTCGTTTAAGGAATTAAAAGCACTGAATTTATGGCACATTGAATAAGAAAAGGTTAACAATTGTTTTAGGTGCAATACTGTGCCAGATGTGGGGAAGAAGGAGCTGTGTAATAAAAGGGGAATTCAAATGATTCAAATGCAAGGGAGAAAGCTGGAACCGAGGTCAAGGGTTGACTCAGGAAACAGGGCAAAGGGAAACCCTTACTTTGGTAATAAAAGAGGGGGTGATATGATCAAGGACAATCTACATCTTTCCTAGAAAAGAAAAAAAAACCCACATCAGTTACCAGCAACCTGGTAACTGTTCCCCTCTGACGACCTGTCGTCATTACTCCTCGGGCGAGCCTTATCTCTTATCACTGCTGTTTTATAACACCCAGGATTTTGCAGTTAATTATTACACATGCCTGGGTAAAAATGGATTATTGCCTTCTGTCGATGAACAATTCTGCTAAGCTTGTGAGACATGTCAATCACTCTGTACAGTCAGAGGTATAGACCCAGCTTCAATTTGTGCATGGATTCTGACTCACATGAAATTAGATGTGAGATTTTTTCTGGCTCAGTCATTGTGTGGGTGGAGGACTGATGTATTTGGGCACTCTGGAGAACCAGGGTGACTCAGCATCTAGACTGATGTGGTCCATTTCTCTTGTACTGCAGGAAGAGAAATAAGCCCATGGCGTCCCTGGCTCTGTAAACTCTGCTCAAGGTAATGGCTCCAGCCATTGATGCAGTCTTTTTTCATTTGATTAATTCATTTGCAATTAATCTGACCATCTCTAATTGCCTTTGTAAATGTGTGCATGTATCTGTGAGTCTTTACACTTTTTAAAATCACAAGAAGTGCAGAATTGCTGGGTGCATTTGGAAACCGCCAACTGCTTAATATTACAATTGTAATCTCTGGCCAAGTGGAATTATGTCCATTTAACCAGGCCCCAAAATACAGTGCATGTCGAAGTTTGGGAAAAAAAATAAAAACTAACTGTTTAATCAACCTTCCTCTGAAATACAGGGTATTAATAAAGAATTCGTCCTCCATTTAATGCAACAACAGCCTTTACTGTTTCAAGGAGGCTTTACACAAGATGTCAGGTATCAACGTTGGTTGATGAGCTTTGGATCACAGGCAGCACACCAACTCATCCCAAAGGTATTGGTTAGAGATTCATCACTCCAGAGAATGCACTTCCACAGCTTCACAGTCCAGTGCTGGGGGTTTTATATCCCCTCTAGTCAATTCATAACACTGCACACGTTCACGTGCAGCTGCTCCAAAGTATCCCTTTCTTGGCAAGGCTTTCCTATGGACTTTATACCAGATGTATGAGTACAACCTGAAGTACCTAAAGTTAGGGTGTCGGAATACTTTAGGACAGCATACAATGCAAGGTACAAGCATGGTTTAATCACATACTCTTAAAAATAAAAGGCACTTTGGAGCGATGCCACAGAAGAGCCACATTTGATTTCCCAAATACTTTTTTAATTGGTGCCTGTTTAAAGAACTTTCTTCATTAATGAGAACTGCAAGTGTGATAAATGTATTTAAAGTTTAAAGAAACTCCACATAATGTGTAGCTTCTATTCCAGCTAGGTCATCCTAACCAGAAACCATGTACCTTTATTTAGCGCGTCCTACATAGATTTATACTTAGCTCATTCTGGTCCCAATGCCTTAAGTTAGAACAGATATCCATGTAGAAAGATCTTAAGCTCACAAGCTTCCCTTTAGGTGGTGCCCATCTAAATTAAGTTTTTCTAGCCTAGTCTAAGGTAAGTATCTAGTCCAGGTCCTTATTTTATTCAATGGATTCTCCACTGGTATTGGCACGAGAAAGTGCAGCGCATGGCCAAACTTCTATCACCTCATCTCTCCGGCAATCTTCTCATAATCTCCTCTGCCCATTTGCAGATAGTTCCTGTCTGAGTCTGTGCTTGCTGTCACATGTTCCTGTAGATATGCTGAATTCTACAGAATGAACTGAAGGTAAAAGACGTGGTCGGTTCAGGCTGCTTCTGCACAACCTGGACATGTTCCACCCATGTTGCCGGTTGTTCCTTAGTTGTTACCAGTGAATTTTTGCCCTTGAGCAGTTTGCTGGAGCCACTTCTGCTCCTATCACCATTCCGTGACAAGAAGAACTGCTCCTGAAAAGGCTGTCCAAATACCTCAGCGGCTTCATAACGTCAATGTTGCCAGTTCAAGCGCAACAATGAGAAGAACTGCCAGGAGCGTACCTTATGTCTGCTCCGTACACACAAGAGCCGTATAGGACAGCTAAACATGTTTACAAGAGACAATAACTGGCCTGTTCTGTATATGTGACCTAACATGATTGTATGACATGTTCATTCACTACAGTGCTCCAATTGTTTGATGAATCTGTTTTAACAGGTGTGGAACAAGTAATCTGACACTCTCTGCTATAGCTACGTCAAAACAACCCCCAAAATCAGCCATTTGTAACACTGGAAAGCTTGGTGAACCACTAGCAAGTTTTGGGAATGTTCTAATATTGACAGCTCTGGTGAAACACCTGTGATGTCCAGGCCAAGGGCATTCACCTCACAGCTTTTCTCTCCTAATTCGTTTAAATAGTGAAGAAAGTTGTGATAGTATGCTGTGGTTTCATACCGTAGACTTTATTACCCACTCCTTTGACCCTCTCCTGGGGGAGTATTCATAGAACAGCAAATAGCAGAAAAACTATTCTTGGTTTAGTATTTCCACTTAAGCACACGGTGAGAGCTTGGCAATGAGAGCTTAAAATTTGATCCTCTAAAAATCTTTGTCAGCACAGGCCCTGCCAACAAGATGCCCCTACTGTGTGGATTTGTCTTTTAGGGGTTGCTATGAAGGGCTTTGTAATTTGAACTATTGTTAGCTTGTAACCAGTGAAGAAAATGTGCAAGCCTGTTCTCTGGTCATCAGTTGTGATCCTTTTTGTGTTTATGAGCACATATTAGTCTGGACTCTTGAGGTCAAGATGTTTTTCTTCCATGTCAATATGGCACATCCATAGTATACATTAATTATGTGTGAAGAGATAAACATGGGTCCGTTTTGAGCAATAAATGAGGGTCAGAAAGACATTTGACAAGGAGAAAAGCAAGCCTGGACAAAAATGAATAAATAAAAAAAAGCAAAAAAAAGGTTACTTTCTTGTGACTTGTTTATTTCCATTGTGGATATTCAAGAGAGCTTTGGCCCTCAAAAAAAGAGGATGCTTCTTCAGAAGTCTGATTTCACTGTGTGCATGTCATTGGTCTTGGGCACTGACACTAATACTGTTGATCCAAATCAGTATCTCAAGAACAAAGTGTTTCAGAAACCCAGTTTTAATCTTACCCTTTCAGCATTCACAGAGAAGCGAAAACATCAATGACAGAATCTTTCCGAGGGAAATCAAGAAGAAGACGGCAGAATACTAAAAGCAATGAGAGCTGCCTTAATCTCTGCACAATTTACATATGTTTTCCTCACACAATCCTTTACTACCCAGGTTGCTGTTTGCCATGGTGCAGAAGAAATGGTGGAGGACAAATTGCTTGGCTGCTGGTCTGAGAGGCAAAACAGGACTGGAGGGATGAAGATAATAATTATACGCAGAGGAACAGCGTTTCATGGCGATTCCTTCTTTAGTCACCGAGCGCTCACCTAACATTGTTTAGCTGCTTCAAAACCTACTGCCTCTCAAAGGCATTACAGTTTCAGAGGGAGAACGAGAAGCTTCGGAGGCAATCAAAACATGTCCTCCAGGTGCACTCCAGGCATTGTGTGGAAGAAATTCTTTTTCTGACCCCTTCTTCCATTGCTTTAGTCCCAGAAGTCCAATTACATAACACATTCTTGAGAAGCATATTCTATATTACAAGTTTTTCACGGGTCATGTAGTCTACAGCAAGGAAAGTGCACATGGGATGTGTCAGCAAAACCAGTGAAATTAAATTTCAGTCATCCTGTGACCCTTAAGTGAATCAATACTCTAAAATATAATTACTTCAGGCAGAAACATTACAGTATATTTGCAGGGCATATTATTGTACTTCATAAAATAGCCATTCAATATTAGTTAGTTTATTATAGACAGAAAATAATGTTTGCTGTGATCTAAGTGATCTAAGAAATACACAATAAGAGTAACTATGCATGAGAAATGATATGTAGAATAAATGTAAAAAAAAAAAAAAAAAAAAAAAAAAAGGTTTGTTTAGGTTATGATGCAAACACTTTGTTAACGTTTACCCCTAACTCCGGAGCTTACGTTTTTTATTGAAAAAGATATTCAGGACTAAAACAGCTTTACTCAAGTTGCTTTGTGGAAAGATAGTTCTGTGTTTACATTAGCCATAGCAGCAGCCATACTATAACTTGAGTGGAGTATTAGTCTCCTCCACCCAACTTTAATTGGCTATTGCAGTAGTTCTCCAAGTTATATCTGATAAAGACTGAGAAACAACATGTGCAAAGTTGGAAAGTGCTGAGCAATCTACAGCTGCAGTTCCCATAATCACTTTTATCATAGATCATTTTAACATGGGAGACTTTGTGATTCAGTTATGCTTAGATTCCAGTAAAAATCTATTAGATTTTATTCTTGGCTAGACATAAAAATCCTCAAAGGTTAGGATAAACCTAGCTCTAGTCTACAAAACTGAATGAACAATAAAACTGATTAGCAGTTTATCTTACCAATATCAAATAGTGACTCTCCATGACATCAGCGTTCACAATGTTTACAGTACTCTCTTATCAGCTTGGGCAACGCACATTATTCAATACTCCAAGTCAGCTCTGGTTAAAAACAGTACAGCTAATAGCATTCCTAATGGATAACACTGTAATAAGGAAGCAAAAATACCTGCCTGGCACCAGCTAGTACTGATTTAACTTTGCAATGTAATCTTTTAGTCACCTGTACACTTGCAGGGGTAACGTGAGAAAAGACTAGGAGGGGGTGAATGTTTTCCTGGCTGTTTAGTAACGTAGAGGGGTTCAAATTACACTGTTTTATCCAGACTTGATGTGGATAGTCTGGCACCCTGCGGCTAGGGTGGGGGGAGAGAGCAGCAAGCAACTCCACACACAGACGCTGACCTCCGCCTAGGCTATTTGCTTTTCATTTTCCTGCGTTTTCAATGAGCCATGGCCATTAGTGTTGCCTCCTGCGCTCTTCAATGCTGAGATTTGTTGCTCACCTCTTTTGGCACACAGTTCACCTAGGCTTTCAAAAGCTTCCCAAGACAGAGCCTTAAGCAGTAAACTCTTAAATCCAAAGCTTAAATACTAGACTGAATGACTGGATCTGGTTGAGATGTGAGATGTGGTGCGAGCAATGCATTCGGAAGTCAACATATGGGTAGTGCTGAGTGTCCGATAACATTTCCAGTACAATCGTGATTTAATAATGGTTCAACAATGGTACTTCTAACTTGAAATTTTTTGTTTGCCAAAAACATTACGTCTTTCAATTATAATTCTTATTTTCAAAGCTTTTTCGGTGGCCCAAACACCCCAGACAGTGCCCCTAATTACCGAGCCCTTCTCCAACTCCAAGCTAAAACAGCAACTTACCTGGTGACAAGTGATGAGCAAGGCAGACCAAACAAATATCCCCGAGAGAGCCTGGGCAGCAGTTGTGTTCAGGAAGATCTCGTCCTCCTCTGGTGTCCCATTTTTTGATATGATTACTGTCATGTTAGCCATGCGACTTAAGTTTGACAGTAATGGTGAAGATGAAGAACGAGCCGCGGAAATCTGAACACTGCTGTCTGAAGTCATCATGGATGTATTGTTAGCAATCTCTCCCAATGATTCATTCATCTGTGCAGAGAAAACATCAGGATTATGAACATCAGGAATATAAACACAAACACACATATATACATACATACATGCATATATAAATATACATTTTTAAAAAAAGATATATAAACCCTTTTTGTGTAGTTATACAGATTGTTACTTACAAATTATTGGCTTGCCACTACTGAGAAAGCCGGCTACATAGCTTGGGTCACTGCAATAGAAAGCAACCTGAAATGTAACCCTGACTGCTGCACGAAATAAGATGCAAGTTTTCACACGCTCACTATTAAGGTGCTGCCATATCTGTAGACAGCCAATATAAATGTTAATACAGAAAGACCAGAAAGGTGAAACACACGATCAGTGGTCTTTTTATGCATGACTAAATGACACCATTTTGTCTTTGGTAGGCAAGCTGTTCGCCTTTCACTACCCATCAACAGACAGCCACCAGCAGATATCTGCAAAGCTGTGACGTAAATGTAAGTGGGCCACCATGGTATCTCACAAGGGAAGTGAGGTCAGCTGTGCCAAAGCCTAACCACAGACCTTAACTGTCTCATTGTGTTGCTTTTGTAAATAAGAAACTAACTTGAATTCAGCTGTAGATTTATGCTTTATTGTATTTCCTGTCATTATCTCCTCTGTAAGGCTTTTTATTAGCTTGTAACAATGCACAAAATTGATGATTACATATGATGCGGCAGTGTTTCAAAACAATTAATATTCTGGTCCAGCAAAAATAAAAATAAAAAAAAAATAAAAAATGTGCCTGAAAATATGTTTACTGGTTAATGTTTGCATTTTCTGTTTATGAGAGCATTCAACATTAGAAAAGTACAATAATTAAAATAATGAGCTAGCCTCAGATGATTATTATCCAATATACAATCAGTAGTACGTTTTTGCTCTATATTTTAAGAGAACAAGGCTGAGCATGTTTTCAGATGAGGGAAAGCTAGCCAGGAAAGCTTCTTTAACACTTCAGATGAGATAGAATGTCTTGTTTGTTCTAC
>CM067475.1:13638998-13759523 GCA_034552555.1 Semaprochilodus insignis | reverse complement strand
GTCTTGTTTGTTCTACATATTTACAAATACCAGGCTGTTACCTGATCACTAGCGCAATCAGATTTGTAGTAGTCACATTTCACTAACTTAGGATGAGGATCACCACTTCATTTATTTCATATCCAGCCAAAATGGTAATTCAGTTATAAATATTTCAGTGTCAGACAAAAGCAGAAAACACATTTTAAAGACAAATAAACAAAAGCCTCAAACAGCAACATAACATAAAATCTAGCAGTATTTAATTTTGTTCACCTACTACCATTCCTAAAATCAATGTGTTACAGCTGTGTACTTCCAGCAGAAGCTGTTCCCAAATGAGTCATTGACATTATGTGTTCCCTTCAAACTGACGCAAGCAGTTACACAAACCCAACTTATTTACCCAGCAAATTGCTCAAGTGCATCTATAATGGCTAAAGGATTTTTATGAGGAGATCACAATGCTAAGTTGTGAAGAAGCCATTATTAAGGCAGCAAAATGGACAGAAAGGGCAAAAAAGCCAACATGCACTAGAACACTAAAAGCAGACATCTAAGATGTGACGCCTAAGTCATTATAGGCTGATAAATCTAAATTTGTAATTGGGATTACTTGCAACCAAAAACTGAACATTAGACATGTGGAAAAATATCCCAGCTGATTTCGTAAAGCAAGAGGAACAAAAAAGAAAAGCTTTAATGAAAGCAAAGGATGGAAATGAAAAATGTGTTATTAATGTGACGTTTTGACATAGAATAAGAGGCAGGAAATGCAACTGTTTAAGCGAATGCTCTTGTATTGAACACAGCAGCAGTGGAGAAACCACTGCCCAGCACTAACTGAACGGCCAGGGCAGCAGGCAAGTTACTTCTAACCACACTTCTAACTCCACATGAGGGCCGACATCAAGAACGCACCACCAACTCCACAGCCCCAGTACAGAACAGAACATCTTTTAGTTAACAACAACCTATTTACAAGATTTAAGCATCTCTTACAAAGTCTACACAAACATGAAGCATGTGCTCTCAGCCACAGGCATCGCAAATATTCCCTTTGGGCTGCGTCCACTGAGCCACAGCAGTGAGAGAGACAGAGCGCTGCATCCTCCTGCCTATTCAGCCTTCACGCTACTGGGGGTGGCAGCAATAGCAGCGTTGCTCCTTTGACTGCTCTCCGTGCTATAGTCACCAATGAGACTGCTGCATGTGTCTGCTGGATCCCCAACTCTCTGCCTTGGCCAGCCACACTGCCAGCCCTTTTTCAAAGCGTCACTGGAGGGAAGCAGTCAGTGCCACCAGGTGGCTATGCTGGTCTGCCAGCAGGACCCCGTGGCTGGCTGCCATCCAGGGATCCTTGCTGCTGCCTCTCTCACCATCCACCAGCCGAGCACTGCTGCTGAGCCTCCACATGCTGCTGAGCCTCCATACTCTGCTAAGCTGGAATTGTCCACCTGCTTTTTTTTTTTGGGGGGGGGGGGGATTTTTATAACTCAGCCTTTATCTGAGCAGCAATGTATAGCCATGGTAAAGATGACAACGCAGGAAATGTAGCACTTTAAGTGAATGATCTGTTATTAAACACAGTAGCAGTGGAGAAACCACCACCCAATACTAACTGAACGGCTGGAACAGCAGGCTGGGTGCTTCTAACCACACAACCGTACATAAGGGTCAACACAAATACTGCAACAATTACGCCACAGCCCAGCACAGAATAAGATTTTTTGGTTAACAACAGCAGCAACAACAACTTATTAAAAAGATTCTTTCTTTCTTTCTTTCTTTCTTTCTTTTTCTTTCTTATTGGCAGACCAGTAGCTCCGTTATACACAGTTGAGCCACACCATGACCACCAGCTAATATCCAGAGAAAAGCGCAGAGTGCAGCACGGACAGCAGGTAGAGAGGCTCAATAAGGTCCTGGTAGGTTGTCACAAGTATCTGGAGCTATGCTAACTGCAGGGTATCCCACATCTGCTGAAGGGTGCGTGGGGGGATCCAATGAGTGAACACGACAATCAAGGTGGTCCCACAGATGCTAAATTGGGTTCAAGTCTAGAGGAAGTAGGGGGCCAGGGTAGTACTTGGAAGTCTTGATCATGCTCTTCCAGTGTCTGACATTACTAGCTGTGTGACATGTCGCATTGTCTTGCTGGAAGACCCCATCCGCCCCAGGGAAAACATACAGCATGTATTGGTGTACGTGATCTCAAAACCGATTAAGAGTGCCTTCCACGTGTATGAGTGTGCCCAGAGAATGCCATAAAAACGTGACTTCCTTCATGAGCTACGCGCTGCCGCTGTCAAAAGTAGTAAGTGGTCATAACAACGTGACTCGACTGTGTAGTTGAAGCAATATTCTATGGAACCTTTTTCTTGTATTTTTGCTTACACTGAGAAATGAATAACTTGCACTTAATGGTCATTTTGACTGGAAATAAAAGGGTGATCTCTGACTTTTGTACAGCATTCCCCTTCAGTAAAATGTTAATGTTAAGGTACTTTTCCGCAGTAACACTTTTACTTAAAGCACATCTGCGAGAAAAGGAAACTTCACTTCCATGTGACAGGACCTGCTGTTAGTTACATCACTCACAGTTGAGCTTCATTTTCAATTTATTTTATACCAAATGTGTCACAAAAAGAGAAGGATGGTGCATAATTGCCTTCACCTGCTATGGCATGCTGGAAGTACTTCATAAGCTCCGCTGCAGATCTGAAGGGAACTGTACTGCAGCTTTTACAGTCAAACTGATTACTGTAGCTGTGATTTCTGAGTAAGCCTTTATTTCCCTGAAGCAACTTCTGGCTCTACTCAGCTTCAGTAAATACTGAGAGAAGGGTTCAGTTGAGAAAGACACCTGTTCGTGAGCTTTGCCTCATCCGTAGACGCTGAGAAGTTGCATAAAACCTCGCTTAGTGGCAGATTAGGTGTCCTGAAAGAATCTAAACAGAATCTCCCACAGTAGATCCAAATACGCTGCATATCTAAAACTCACTTTGACATCAGGGCGTGTTAGAATCTGTCAAACCTAACTCTTATCGAGGCATGGTGACAGGGTGGAGTGCGCTTCCTTTTGTTGTATCCTGGCTGTATAAAAGAGTTACTGTTCGCATAAGCGAGATCAGAAGGTCCACAGATATTAGACAAGAGCTGAAAAGAGTTCACGGGCACAAAGCAAGCGATGGAGAACGACCCGTTCGCCACTTACCGTGTGGGTGACGCGGCGGACACCTGTCTGTCTCACTTCACTCGCTTTCCTTCCGCAGCACAGCCCGGAGAGCCCACCCCAACACTGCACTCAAAGTGTCTCCAACTTTTTCCAACACGGTACCGTCACCGAATAAACCGTGCAGACCCTTTAACTCTGAAGAAAAACTCGAGGTAGAAAGCTGCCATCAGTGGAAATACTCGCTCGACACCAACGACCGACGCAACTTCCTCGTTTGGTCGACAGGTAGGTCGAAGAGACCGAAGTCCACCATGAACTCAGCCCGCTTAAAGATACACGCACATAACGTTTAAAGAACACTTATTGTGTCGTTCAGCGGTGACAGCGTCTAAATAAGCGAGTTTATTTTCTATTTGCTGTATTTTCTGAGTTATTAAAGCGTTTTCCTCACAGGCTCTACATCCGTCCAGGTAGAAGCTCCTCACACAAATACATACCCTGCCCACGTGACCTGACGACATCCGTCCTATAATCACGTGGCCTCAGTCCCGACTTGTAAGGCAAGTGCACCTGTTGGTCCTGCTCCCAACCGCACAGAAGAAACCTGCTTTCTTTCATTTCACATCATATTGAATCACCACCAATGTAAACAAATTAATAGCTTTTATTAATAAAACGATAAAGAAACTGACAGTTCTGTAGACATTCAGTATTATGGATGTGATGGTCCTTGTTCAAGCCCTCTACATTCAATATCATTCCAAGTTTCAGCAGTGACACTTTCATTTTCCTGAAGAGCAGTATCCAAAGTTTTTCCAACAAGCGTTATATGAAGACAAAAGCATGACAACATGACAGTTACATGATCAATTAAAAACACTACATTTTGTGCCACAAACTCGTGAAAATTTTCCGTCAGGTAAGTCCATCTGATCACCACACTTGACAGCTTTTGATCATATCTTTCAGAGTTTTCATATTTTCAGCGCTGCAGTCTTTGAGTGCGAGTCCCAGAAGAACGGGTCGATTTCCTGCTTCCTGGGACACAAACGTTGCAATATTTTTGGCATAAACGTGTGTGAGAGCCTGTGAAAGGGGAAAAAAGGAAAATACTGTATGAAACAAAAATTATATTCTGCTACTATTCATAGTCGGCCATTCCAGCAGTTGTTGTACCTCATCTTTTCCTAGGAGCACCTTAGTAGTAAACATCGGAGCGCTGATGTCACTGCATCTTGTATCAGGTGTTATTGAGACAAGGGTCCCGATCTTCCCATACTGTGTTAGGACAATGAAGATGTAGTTGCTGAATTCTGTGCAAACAACTTGAGTTGATATTCCATTGACTAGTTTCTCTGTCTGCTTCGTTTTGATGAGTGGTTGATGTGCCATGGCAAATCCTGTCACCTGCAAGTACAGAAACAGAAGTCAACAAAGCTTTATGTTTTACTGTTTTACACGACTGGGTATGGTAGTCTGGGAACACTGATGGATGAAACCCAAACAGCGTGAATTGTTAAACCACTGTCTCCACTCTAACTCTTTCCAATCAGGTTCTATCAGATTGAGGTCAGGACTCTCCCCCAAACTGTTCCCACAAATTTGAGAGCATGAAATTGTCCTGAAAAATAAATCCACACCATAATCCCCCCTCCACACAACTTGGCACAATGCAGTCAGACTCCTGGCAACCGCCAAACCCAGACTCGTCCATCGGATTGCCAGACAGAGAAGCGTGACTTGTCACTCCAGAGAACAGGTCTCCACTGCTCTAGAGTCCAGTGGCAGTGTGCTTTACACCACTGCATTCGACGCTTTGCATTGCGCTTGGTGATGTAAGGCTTGGATGCAGCTGCTCGGCTATGGAAACCCATTCCATGAAGCTCTACATGCTGTTCTTGCTCAAATCTGACTGTGAAGTTTGGAGATCTGTAGCGATCGACTGCTAAAAGTTGGCGATCTCAGCGCACTATGCACCTCATCATCCACTGACCCTGCTCTGTCATTTTACATGCCAGAGCACTCCGTGGCTGAGTTGCTGTCGTTCCCAATCGATTCCACCATGTTATAATACTGCTGGCAGTTGACTGTGGAACATTTAATAGCAAGGACATTTCATGACTGGATTTGTTGAACAGGTGGAATCCTATCACAGTACCACGTTGGAATTTACTGAGATCCTGAGAGCAACCCATTCTTTCAATAATGTTTGTAGAAGGAGTCTGCATTCATAGGTGCTTGGTTAATGCACTTGTGGCCATGGAAGTGATTGGAACACCTGAATTCAATAATTTGGTCAGGTGAGTGAATATTTGGTAATATTTGGCAATATAGTGCATTTCGACAAGTGTTCTTGCCATGTCATCCTTTCCACGTTGCTGGAGCACCACCAAATTCAAGACTCCACTTCAATGTAAAAAACACAAAATGCTAAAGACACTCTCTAAGGCCAGTGTGTCCATTCTGGCCTACTGCAGCAATGCTGCAGCTCTATAGAGGGGTCAGTGAGAGTATCCTGACCAGCTGTATCACTGTGTGGTACGGGGCCTGTACAGCATCCTGCCGCAGGACCCTCCAGCGCACCGTAAGAGCAGCTGAGAAGATCGTCGGCACCTCTCTCTTGTCCCTTCAGGACTTATGCAGCACCCGCCTCACGCATAAAGCCCTCCACTTGGCAGGAGATCCCACCCACCCACTACACAGCTTCTTCAATTTGCTGCCATCAGGGAGGAGACTGCGGAGTCTCAGGGCTAGGACCAGCAGACTGAGGGACAGCTCCATCCACCAGGCTGTCACGATGCTTAACTCTCTCCCAGCTGTATCCCCCTTCTGCCCCGTGCACACACAAACTCAGCAACCTAGTCTTACATAGATCCAAAGGGTTTATTTTAAGCTACAGAAAACACAATGATTCATATAGACATATGAAAACATAGTTTTTTTTACACTATATTCCATTTCTGCTAATGGACCCCTCAAAATCTTACACACTGCTCCTTTAAATGCTTGTTTTTTGAGCCAGAATGCTCCTTTAACCTAGACACTTCTGGCACATAGTAAGTTTTGCCTGTAATTACAAAGCATCCCCAGATTTTGCACTCTCACTTTTTTATTGCTCTCAAAAAGCCGTCTAATGGACCAAGTAAGAAGCTTTGGTAACTTTTAATTCATATTTTGGACGTTTCACCTTTTTAACACACGAAACGGTTTAAATGCAGTCAACAGCTTTTCCGCATTAATGGTAACTATGTAAGTAGGAGGAAATTACGAAGTTTCTTTGTCGCATTCATGTATGTACTNCTCCTTCAAACTGCTACCATCAGGGAGGAGACTGTGGAGTCTCAGGGCTAGGACCAGCCGACTGAGGGACAGCTCCATCCACCAGGCTGTCAGGATGCTTAACTCTCTCCCAGCTGCCCCCTGCACACACAAACTCAGCAACCTAGTCTTACATAGATCCAAAGGGCTTATTTTAAGCTACAGAAAACACAATGATTCATATAGACATATGAAAACATAGTTTTTTTACACTATATTCCATTTCTGCTAATGGACCCCTCAAAATCTTACACACTGCTCCTTTAAATGCTTGTTTTTTGAGCCAGAATGCTCCTTTAACCTAGACACTTCTGGCACATAGTAAGTTTTGCCTGTAATTACAAAGCATCCCCAGATTTTGCACTCTCACTTTTTTATTGCTCTCAAAAAGCCGTCTAATGGACCAAGTAAGAAGCTTTGGTAACTTTTAATTCATATTTTGGACGTTTCACCTTTTTAACACACGAAACGGTTTAAATGCAGTCAACAGCTTTTCCGCATTAATGGTAACTATGTAAGTAGGAGGAAATTACGAAGTTTCTTTGTCGCATTCATGTATGTACTTACTACTGCGGCCTTTGCACGCACTTTACCTGAAATGCTAGATACCTAGCATTTAGTATCTGCCAGACATATGAAAAATAACCACTATGTATGCTTTGCATTCATCTGTCCCATGCTACACTTGCTAATGACTTAGCACTACTAGCCAGGGTAGGCCACATTCCCCCAGCGGAGAGGAGCTGCTGAAGCCCGGTTCAGAGCACAGGAAACACCGAGGCTTTCCTCCGAGTAGCATTAACATGAGGCATCGCTTTAGAACGAATTTATAACCGATTCAAGCCGGATGTATGCGCAAAAAATGGAGGACATGCTGTAGGAATCGTGTGAATGTTCTTACCGCTGCTTCACCTGCAGGTTTATGTTGTCGCTCAGCATGCGATCAAAACAGAAACTTTCATTTGTGCACGCAACGCGGCGTGTCGGATCTACAGTCCATGCGTGTAGATCACTACATACGCGGTATGTTTTGTAGATCAGCGAATCCGGGAAGCGCTGCGTACTTCCAGCACAGGCAACGTGTCGCGCATGCGCGCTGCCTAATATTGCTAGAGTAAAGTTTATAGCCCACTAAGAAAATGCGTTCTATCAAATTTAATAATGTAATCTGTATAACAAAATAATTAGTCACTGTGAGGGACGTTTAATTCATTAATATTACCTTATTACATCTTGAGTGACACCTGAGGAAATTGATTAGGGGTAAAAATGAAGGGTAGGCAACTTTATAGCCCAGATTTATTATTGGATTTGTGTGTTGGGTCAAATAAGAGCATTAGCTAATATCCGTCGAGTGTCTTTTAGCACAGATTTTTTTTACAGGAGATATGGATCAAGGTGAATAGTTGGGGAGATCTTAGCTAGATAAACTGCAAAATTTCATTACATTTGCATCAATAAAAAAAATAATCATACAATTAAGCCATTGCAAAATACAGTAAGTAAGTGAATTTCTATGCCAATGTCCAGGTCTGGGCCTTCAGGGCTGAAGCCCTTAATGTCCCAAGAGACGCCCTCCAAGATGACATGAGTTTACTATAAGAGCATTAATTTACTGTTTGAAGGCAAAGTGAGAGACCATGAGATTCTTACATGTACTATTAAGAATATTCAGTTTGTAAGAAGCATTTGTTAATCAGAATCACTTTGTTTCACCAAGTATGTTATATATACATGGACTTTGTCATGGTGAGTCACACATGTATGATGTGACACACATAAGCACACAGTCACATGTTTAACTAGGAAAAATAGAATTAAATCAATACGAATAAGAATAAGAATGATAAAGAACCATGGAGTGAATACTTGTGCATATATGAATATCCTTGTGCATATATGAATGTGAATAATATACGTGCAGGTTCAATTAGACATGTACAAACTATTATATACAGAATGTTACAGAAAGATAAACATTACTGCTACAATAATGCTAATTTCCACTGCTAGCACCGGGCTTACAGCGGTACATATTCAGTTTTGCATGCTGTAGTGCCAATAGGCACAATATCACGCAAAAACTTTTTTTTTTTTGCTTTTTCTAAACTAAAGAAAGCTATATATAAATATTGTTACAATCTCCCATTCACTCCACAGTAGATACAGTCTATATATACAAACGATGCCTATTTTTGATTCATTATCACAACTACCATCTTATTTACATGTATCCACATATTCAGCCTAAACCAGTTTAGCACCTACCACTCTTATTGAAGTTCTAAGGAATGTTTCGGCTTTTCTGATTGAGGCCGATCATAACAAACGAGCATTCCACAAAGATGGAGTTCTCTGTTAGTCAGATAACTTAAGCCCAAAAGTGAGGACTGTCCAATGGGAATGTCCCGAGTGATTTTGATAAAGGGCTCTTTATTGGGATATGAATGGCAAGAGGTTCAATAGGAACAGTGACATCATGATATCCAGTGACCCTAACATTGTCCCTGACCATTTATTGCAAGCTGTTGTTTTTACTGTAAATGAAGAGTGGATCTTCCAAAATTAAATATAGATGTGTACTTTAAACAAATACCTACATTGGCATGAATTACACTGAACACCAAAACACAAGCTCATTATTGATACCTGAACTCACAAAAGCTTTAGTTGTCAAAACTGTCAGAGAACTCTGTTAAATGTGCACCTCTGCACCGAGGCTATTAAAATAGCTATGTTCATGAACTTTTAATCTCTCTGTGACAGCCTTGACCTTTCCCAGGCTTCAGGGTAGCCATAAAAACTCTTTAGATTTTAATAAGGCTGTAATTGAAGCATCTTTAAGTAGATGAGGACCGTTTTCTGCACAGCGCTGCCTTTTAGCTACAGATTCTTGAAAACCCATTCCGTAATTGGAACATCTCTCGCTGCATAATATTTTCCCTCGGCCGTACAGTTGGAGCTGTCTCATCACGCTTTGAAATAGGTGATATGATTTCACAGTGATTTAGACTTAAGTGAAATGGAGAGCTGCAGAGCGGATGATGATGATGGAAGAGTTGATTGGGCTTCCGTTCCTTTAAACGCAGCCTCTGGGCTTCCGTCTCCCGCTGGCAGGTAAGTTTTGTAACTGCCTTGAATTGAATTTGTTTTATTTTGAGTTTTTAATGTGCTATCGTTAAATCTGCCTTCAGCATAGCATTATTGCAGGAGGTTGCAGCAGGTTTCCACATAAACCGATTCAGATGGATCTTTTTATGAAGTTATTTGGACGGATCTCTTCATGAGACAGCTAGTGAGTTGATTTATGAGGGGTACATTTCATTGAAACTACTTAAAAACTCATTTAGGCGAGACACTACCGGCTGATTTTGGCCCCTTTCATCATGTTTTCTGATTTTTCAATAAATTGCATCAGTAGCATGCATTCTCTTGCAACCGCAATCATAAACATGTCAGAATATGTTTATTTCTGCATGTTTAGTCAAGTTGTGCCACTTGTGTGTAACTGTATTCCATAAAAGTTAGCAACTTTAAAGAAGCTAAGCTCTGCCCAAACTTCATGTCATACATCACTGGAAATGTTGTTTCCTGTAGAATTTAACTAGAATGTCAGAATACATATACACTCATCACCAATAGAACAGTTGAACAAATAGTTGCATCCAGAAGGAATCAACTGACAGGAATGACACTTGGTGGGTAGGTTTGACATGTGAGACATGAGAATGATTCATGTTTTATGCTTGGCCGCACATGTGATGTAACCAAGGACATGTCTTATCGCTGTACCTGACCAACCCAACAGCCACGATTGCATACATTCAGCGAGTAGTGATACGCCCCACGAGACATCCTGTTAGTGCCAGCACCATTGGCAGACGGCTGCACAACGCAGGACTACATAAATGCAGATCATTACGACGACTGCCTTGATGGTGTGTTCTAACCTCTTGTCAATCATGTTGAACTCACTACCCGCTGTTGGTCAGAAACAACCATTTGGCAGCAAAAAGAAGTAATAAAATAGGACTAAAACAAGAGTTAACATTTGTGTTTTACCACCGCAGACACCCTTGGCGAGTAAAGGAATGAAGTTTGATACTCTTACAGTGTTTCTTTTAGACTTGTAAGGAGTGAACAGGGAGGAGGAGGGGCTGTGCATGTCCCGGATATATGTTGCCCCCTATTGTTTGGTGTATAAATTCTATGGTTGTGAATTCTACAGATTGCTCCTTTAAGTAGATAATGTCTCATTTGCATGCATTGTAATTTTGACAAACCTTCCAATACAAAAATTACTAATCCTTCACTGGCAGAGATTAATTTTGATATATTGATTTTAACAAGTATGCTGTATTCGCCTGTAGTGTCTTGCTTTTAAGAGGAATTCCACCTATTCCATCAAACATCCTGCAAAACTCAAAGGTTTTTAACGTCAACAAACTTATACAGGGAGGTCTGATGTAAAAGCATCATTCTAGAGAGACATACCAGGTCAGAATTGTTCACAGTGGTGGTGATAGATGTCTGAGGAATGCTTCTAGAAGCTGCCTCACATAAGGCTATCACAAGAAATTGTTGTGAATATACTGCCTGATCTCTAAGACATGGTTTTACAATGTTTCTGTGATAATATTTACACATCATATGCATTTTTAGACAGCCATTAATGGTGGAGAGTTACATGCAGGACCTCGTCAGACAAAAAAATTCTCCCCAAAAGCATGTTTTCTACGTTTTACCATTATCAGCTTTACATAATATGGCACTGGCCTGGGGAAGGGCTGACCAGATAACACAGATAACACAGCGAGAGCTCAGAGACAAAAGCCAGCGCAAGTCAATCAGCATGTTTTATTAACACATGCATTATTTATAACCTAAACTTTTATTCGAAATCTTACTCGTTTAAAGTTTTGAGTTCCTTTAAAGTGTCCCTTTGGCTCCTTTGTACTTGTTGCAGGGAATCCAGCATCCTGTCTCTATGCTAGGGAGAGCCAGACTTTAAACAAACTTGGAGCTATCCAGAATCAGGGGAGCAGTAGCCACCATGTCCTGGCAGCACAGGCGACGATTTTGCATCTCCCCCGCCACAACACAAAAACTTTAATAAACTATACAAAATAAACACAATACAAAAACTGTAATAGTGTAATGATGGCTGTGTTTGCGTTGTAGACCTAACAGGCCCTGGTTGACTTGAGCACTATTTTAACTAATTTGATTGTTGTTGATTAGGTGTTATTAAAAGCTTATTGCATTGCATTAATATACCCCCTTTGGTTGTCTAAACAAAGACAGTGGACCTCTTTAAAAGCGGCTCTTCTCTGGTTCTTTTGCTTGCTTTGTCCTGTCCATGGGTCCTGTGGATCTCTCATACTTTTGCTGAGGCTGGTTGGTTTGACAGTGTGTGTCATGTTCGCAGAGGGCTTTCTTTTTGTGTCAGCCTGCCAATGCTCCAGCAGACTTATTCTGAAGGCTCAGCCACCTGAAAGAAGTTGCCGTGTCTGCACTTTCATCACTCGCCCTGCTTCTCCTTTCATTTGACTAACCGTGGCAGGTCGCTCTACTCTACTCCCTGCTCTCTCCTTTCCCCTCTCTCTCTCTCTATCTCTATCTTGCTTTTTGCCTGTCGTTCTCCGTCTCCCACCCAAGCAGTGTGTACGCTCTTTGGATTTGACAGCTGAATTGAGCTTTAGTTCTGTTTTGTAGCATTTAGCCTCTTCCTTGTTTCACATATACTGCGGGTACAGGTTGATCAGATGTCATAGACTAAGACTGAAAGTGCTGTATGAATCCCTATCCTTTGATTTATTCACTGGGTTGCATATTTATGTTCATGAAAATGTCATCTCAGGATATCCTAAGCGCTGCTCCAAATCTTATTTGCTTGCATTATACAATATTGCTGGAAAGACCTGTGGAAGATGGATTCTCTTCACTTACGTATTCCCCCATGCTCGCCCTGTTTTGCCTTTCTATTTTGCATGACTCCACAACAATTCTCTCAGTATGGAAAGGAATGAGGTTCCTCTGGGTGAAGGTCTGCGGTCTTTCGGCTTGATTACCGCCCATTTATTGTTATTCGGTCTAGCCCAGAGCTGAGCATCCCATGCTACCGTGCAATTTCTTTAAAAGGTCCACAAGGCGCATTGTAGGTCATTTTCATTTGTAACAAGCACATGGCTTTTCTTCATTGAGAGTCTTTTCCAAAGCCAATTCACACCCTCCTCTGGCCATTTGCATGTGCCTGTGTGGAGCTTTATGCAACTGCTGCCGCTCTACTCAAGTCAGCAATGGTGATTTGTGTGCTCGCGTAATTGACTGGTCTAGTATCCCTTTTATGACACAGAGAAATCAGTCTGCCGCAGTGTACAGCTCAGAGGTCTGTTTGGGGGAAATATTAGCTTGTGCGAGATGATTTCTCAACAGGCTAAAGGCCTTTTAGAGATGAGCCAAGCCAGACGTGTCAAAGACAACAAAGACGGCCGATTCATCAGCAAATTAAGGGGCTGACAAAGGAAAGGGGTGAGGGAAGGGTCACATGCAGCAAAATGCAAACTAGTTCGAGCTTCCCCGTGCACAAGACTCAGAAAATCCACTTGTGTAATTGATCATCTATCATCATCACTCACCGAATGTCATGATGATTAGTGATTTCAATTAAGGCAAATGCAGAGTAATTGTATCAGCTTTGAGAAATAACATGACACAACTGGGCAGTTCTGGCAAGCCAAATCAGTTCATCAAACGTGGAACGTACTACTGTTTCTCCACAGCCTTGGTAGGCCATACCTGGTTAGGTCATTGGTGAACATGAGAGTCTTCCAGCCAAGTGAATCTTAAACCAGCCGTTTTCCATGAAGGTCCGGATGGTTAGCCCCCTCAGTACTGGGTTAAGTGCCTCATGCTTCCAAAACGCCATCAGGGCTCAGTTCCAGCCTGAGAGCAAGCTGCCTATCACGCCTAATAAAGGGAAGAGCGAGCCACATCCATTGTTCATGAGCTCAGCCTGTGGAAGAGGGCTGTCATTTTAATATCAGTTTTATGTTCTGGTGTAAAGCCGCATGCCGTTTGGACTGCCTTTCCTGCTCCCATGGCAGGGAGATAAAGGCTGATTGGCTGGCAGGATTTAATTAAAAGTACATTTTCCACCTACATACAGTGGTAGTGGTGCACTCACACCTCCACTCTTTTGTCCTGGCTCAGCTCCGCTCCTTCTCCAGCCGTTCTTCTAATGAGGCGAGGATTATACAGGCATGATGGACGTGGCCAATTCACTCGACAGAGGCGATATGACTTGAAATGGGCTCATTAAAGCAGCTTTTTGTCCCATAGCCGTGCCGAGTAATTACGTGCACTGATGAAACATGAGCGAAAAGTGTGTGAAATTAGCAGGAAAGGTTTAGCAACTGCCTTGTACCAGCTCTTTTACATCTTATCGTACAGCGCCGACCTGGTGTACAGCAAAGATTGGTGTACAGAGGCTTTACAGCTGCTTCAGAAGCCTTGCCTAGGGCACAGAACTCATTTTTCAGTGTGGCCATGTCTGAATCAAAAGGTTTAGGCTTGGGGCGAGTCCTGGAAGCAGTGGAAAAGGACAGGCAGAGGTTAATAGGAGGTTCTATGGGTCGCTTGCCTCCTGGATTATGCAGAAATGTACTCATATGACACATCACCCCCCTGCAGACAGCCATCCCGCATTGAGACAGATGTACAGCAGTGAACGGGGGCAATGTGGATTCTGTATATAGTGAGAGTAATTATCCATCAATTAGAAAAACATTGCTTCCTTCCTTCGTTTCAGGGCCACCATAAAGTTCTGCGCTGCATATTCATGCCTGTTTACGTCACGAGAAATAGATCATCAGTGTCTTTGATAGTGCCTGAAAGGGCTGTTATATCCATTACGTCTCTAGGATAAATTGTGTCTCGGTCCCTTAGGATGGAAATCTTATTGATTTTGTAAGACTAGATTCATGACTTAAGTGGAAAGCAACAATACAAGTAATGAAAATTGCTCTTCTGCCATCTGGATGCTACTGTCAAAGATTCATTCATGAAACGAGAGGAGCTGCCTATCAATAAGAGCACATGCCGACACAAAAACACACATGTATGCATGAGAGTGCACACACACAAGCACAGACACACATGCTTTCCCCCAGTGACCACTAGAGTGCTGTGCAGCATTGCAGATAGCACCCTCATGTACCTGTTCCGTGAGCCGAACGCACTGCCAAATGAGAAATGCTGGCCTTCACAGCGGAATACTCAAGAAAGCAGGTGCCTGCTGTTACACTGTGCATGAAAACTTTCCAAGCGACGATGACGTGCAGCGAATATTTCCGAGCGCAAGATGTTGCAGTTGCAGCATTTTCTCTATTTCCAAAACAATTATTGTACTTTTAATACCTACCTAAGGACCAGTTTATGTCAGTGCCTGTTCCTTGTAATAGCCCCCGCTTAATTTGGGTAATTCTCAGTATTATTCTTTTTCAGCAGAGCACTAAAGATAATGTGTGCTAGGAGAGAAATTTATAACAACTGGCAAATGCGTATTTCATTTGCAGTCCAATTATCCATAAAATGAAAGGCCCTGGCGTTGGAAATCCATGAATACAGAAAGCAACGTGTCGTTTGTTATAGACCAGGCTTCATTTATTATTTAAGATATGCTTTGGGGAACCAGGGAGTAGATAATTCTTGCCAAACAGCCTTGTCAGTATTGGATGCTGTTGCTTGAGGATAATGATTAACACGGCTGAGGTTAATATCAACAAAGAGAACATCCTTAGTCAGAGACCCCTATTTAATTACACTCGTCAGAAAAACAGTTGCACCCAGTAGGAAGCGTCAGATTGCAATGCTATTGGGAAGGAAGATAAAGGTTGCCAGGGAGCAATAAATGATGATGATAAATTTAGACTGATTTGGGCAATATTTATTGAGCTACACATACAGAAGTGGTGTTTCACAGTATGGCGTTGGGCCGCCATGTTTGCTAATGCAACATGCCAGATGTCTCTGCATGGAGTCGTAGCGGTTCCTAATGGTGTGCTGCAATAATCCATCACATGCAGCTTGAATATTCTCAGCAGTTCCTGCAGATTGTGGGGTAGGGGGTGGAGGTGGAATGACGTTAGGCCTTCTGGATGCATGACAACAAACCATTCATCTTGCGCTGACCACTGTGCCTCCAAACATCGTCTCCACCAAGACAAAAGTGGGACTCGTCACTGAAGATGGGCCCCTGCCATTCTGAGTCACTCCATGACTGCCAGTCTGGTATGACACTATTGCAGTCTTTTGACAAGGCTGACCTGGTGTTAAGGGCAGTCATTGTAACAGTATGCGTGCATGTAGTCCTGCATCGTGCAGCCATCTGCCAAAGGTGCTGGCACTAATAGAATGACTCAAGGAGGGCATCGATGTTTGTTCGTTGGCTGTTGGGTTAGTAAGGTACAACGATAAGGTACGTCCTGTCACAGGCACGGCAAAGCGTGAAACTTGAATCATTGGCATGTCTTACAATGTCAAATCTACCCACCAAGCTTCATTTTTGTCAGTTGATTCCTTCTGGGGGCACCTATTTCTGAAACTATTTTTTGAGGATATATCCAGTTAATGCAGCCACTGGTTACAAGTTATTCATTTTCAAGACGTGGTAGACCACCAAAGCTGTGCCTAAAGCTTTCATCTTTGAGAGAATTCAGCTCAACAAGATGGGTCTGAAAGCATGTGTAGCTGTCAAGAAGTTGTTGCTCAGAAAAGGATGGAGAAATCATTAACAGTACTGCCTGGTCATTGTGACCGTAAACTAAATAAATGAAAGGTACTCTCTAACTTTATGCACACATTTTGTATACATTGCAAGGCTACCTGGAACTTTTCAGCAGTACTATCAGTGTCCATGGCACTGGTCTAACCTTGCTAATGCAGTGCAATGAGTGGTTGAGTGAGTTAGCCTGCGCTCTAGCAGCAGTCTGATGGAGAGCAGGGTGAATGGAGGTGGCTGTAAGCCCACTGAGGGGAGTGCGTGATGAAAAGCCTCTGCAAAGAGAGAGAGGGGGGAGAGAGCGAGCAAGGAGTGCACGACAGCCTGCTCCTACAATTCTCTCTGCATGCTACAGGCTGACCTTGCAAAATCCAGCTCCAGGAAGTCCGGGGCTTGGCGCTCCCACTATGGGATAAACATGTTGCCCATAGAAGCCATGCCAAAAATGTTGTTTGCCCCCCATCCCCCTTACACGACCCGCGAAAAAACGCACATGCAGCATTTCATGTCCCGCGGCCCGTCAATGCTCTGCATCAAAGGGACCAACATAGCACTCTCAGGGAATTAGCGATTAGCATTAACTGACAACATCTCTGCTAAAGCCTCTTTTTTTGGTATCGTGTGAACAGCTTTGGGGGCCCCGAAGGGCTTTAAAACGTGTTCCCTTTAACTTGACTCTAACTCCAATGCTTTTTCTTTGGCGGGCTTCTCCTCAGGGATGTTTCCTCTCCAGAAATAAACAGGAGGATTGATTTGCCGCACCATCCAGCGCTTGTACGGCAGATCGTGACAGCTCGGCTGATTAGTTTGTTGGTCAGTGCATGTATGAGAGGGAAGCAGTGGAACTGAATAATCAAAGACTGCTCCCCCTGCGTGCTCTCTGTCAGCAGACCCCCTCATTACCGGCAACAGAACCACCAGTGGTGTCACTATTCCCTCATCTTCTCGGCCTGCTCCCTTTGAGTGCTTCCCAGCAAAGAAGACTGAGGAATCCATGCGGCGACGAGCTATTGCCTATTGTGCAGCTAGTAGGCTCCTTCCGTTCGATCTCCATCTTGCCTCTCCACCGTTTCTGTGCTACCCTGTCTCTAATTGCATGGTTAGGTGGAGCTATTATTAGACTCCCTCTTTGTTTACTTTGTCAACGTCTTTGTTTAGTTGTGGCCTTTTTGTTTTGTTATGTTTTTTTTTCAACTCCGCGCTCCGTGGTTGGTTGCCCCGTGAGCTACAATGCCACCGCTGCAGGACCATAGGTCTCCTTGACAGTAATAGTAGGGGCAGCTCCCATAAGGCCTGCAGAGAGAATTTATTAAGATAATTAAAGCATGTTACTCGGTCTTCAAAGATAAAACTCGTCAAATGCACACTCGCAGTTATGATCCCCTAAATTAGAGGAGGCTGATTAACTTGTGACAGCAGCTGTCATTGTGCCTGATGATCAAATGCACAGGGCCGCTGCATTAAATTCAAATGATTCCTTCAATCCCTTTTGTTTTTTGCACTGAAATATCATTAAACATTCAGCAGGATTCACACGCAGACCTAAAAGCAACCTGTCATAGCTCTATTCTATTATTGATTGATTATACAGTGAATTAATCAGGGACTTTAATTATTTACATGCGGAATGGACAGATTCATCATAAGAGATGGCGGCGGGGAGACAGTAAGTAAGTGCAGCAGTTACATTATGATCGTGGCCGGAGCCCTGCGCTAATTAAAAAGAGCCCCGAAGAGAATAAAAGGGATATGCGTCTTTATTGACTTCACAATATATGGGATGTGTGCATTTGCAGTGACGGTAGTGGGAAAGAATTGTGTTCCGCTTATTGGTGGATGTCTTTGCTGATTGCTTTAGCCACAGTCAAACATCATGGAGCGGCCCCAGCTGAATAAGGATATCGATAAAAATTGATCATGCATGAAGAAAAAATATTTGGGACTGGGTGAGCTCCTATAAATGAAATCGTAATAACCTTTTCTCCAGGGCAATTTTATAATCATTTGCTTCTATTAGATTCCTGTCCTGCTGTCATCTACTATATGCTGCCCTCTTCCAGCCTCCAACTGACTTGGGCTTTAGACTGAAATTGTTTTACCTGTGCCTTACTTATGTTTATTCTGTGAAAAATAGATTTAATATTCCAATACATATACATATACCAAAACAATAATAATGCCTCCTAAACTTTACCACATGATAATTTTGAGCACAATTCAAAACTTTTAGTCAGTACTTACAAACACAACAAACTAACAATCACAGCTTTGTACAGCTGTACTGTACACATATAAAATAAGGTTGGGAGACTGGGAAAGCCATGGCAAAATGTTCAACTTGTGTCTCTTGAAGTAGTTCATAGTGGATTTTGAGGTGTGTTTAGGATCATTATCCTGTTGTCGAAACCATCGCAGCTAGAAATAATGTTTTCTAAAAACATACTAGGAATATGCAATGCAATGTTCCATTGATGTTTTCAGCAGGAAGTTTTCTTTTGGTTCCCAGAATGTTTTTTCTAAGGGTAGGAGAACGTTCTTTAAAAACCTCAGGTCTCAGTGACGTTTTCTGAATGTTGCACTGAGAATGTCCTACTTTTGTTATCATGTAACATAATCCTCAAAATATCCTTTATATGTTGCAGCAAAATCGTAATGCAAAATCGTAATGTCTTAGTTATAGCAACATTATCTGAACTTATAAACACCTTTAAAATGTTCTATGAACTTTAGATTAAAGCCTTTTCTTTAAAACTTTATTAGAACTTGTAGGTAACATTAGCCAAAGTTCTGGGAACATTCCTTCCGAGCTGGGATCCTTGTTTCATCTTCATCTTTTTTACAGTCAGTTTCTGTTTCCAGAATTTGATGGTGTTTCATTGAATCGTTCTTCCTTATACCAATGAAATGTTTCTACTGCAACACTTAACAGAGACATGGAGACATGTTCTTTTCATGAAATTCATGAAATGCAACCTTTTTTTCCTCCAAACGCATCTTTGCTCATGGCACTTGTTTCCAAAGTTCATCAGACTTGTTAAAATTTTTTTAGGAACTTCTGTAGATGAATTTTGTGGTGAAGACACCGACTTACTTTTCATGAAGGTCATATTTGTGCAGGTGTTGCTGCACAGTAGAACAGTACACCATCAATCCAGAGCCTACTAAATCTTCCTCAAAGTCTTTTGCAGTCAAAAGGCTTTTGATTTGCCTATAGAGTGATCCTATTAGCAGTTCTCAATGAAATATTTCTGAGTCATCCAGACCTTACCTTGACCTCCACCGTTCCTGTTAACTGCCATTTCTTAATGACATTGCGAACATTATGAGGAAATGCCTACGTGAAGATGATCTTCTTATAGCTTCTCCTGTTTTGAGGGCATCAATTATTGCAGTTTTCTGAGCACTTTATTTATAAAGCTTTAAAAATGTTACATAACCTGGCCATTGCTAATGCTAGTTACGAACGAGCCATAACCCTAAAATGCTAATTGGTAGAATTGGTGAGAGCTGAAATCTCTTGAACCTGTTAGTTTATAATGAAACATTTTATGCATGTAACACAGTGTGTGTTGGTTAGTTTGAGAGAGAAAGAAGCTGCAGATGATGTAGGATGATGTCAAATTTGCTTTGACGGTTAAAGTTGCCTCATTTGAGTGGGTTCATAGAAGAATATGAGTACTGCTGTTTGCTCAGTTTCCATACATTACATAGTGTTTTATAGTTTGTATTTGTTTATATTGTTCATTGCTTCTATTAATATGAATGTTAAAATACAGATGCCTTACCTCAAAAATGTTAAAATACAGATTTCTTACCTGAAAATCAGATTTTATTACACTGTTTCACACAAAGTCTTCAAATGTGCACACCGCTGTATGATGTATTCGCCCTGTAGCCTATTGCTGGTGAGATTGGGGGCGGGGGGTTCACAATCCCTACTCTTGTTCAGAAGCATGTTCTTGCATTTGTTACAAGCAGAGTTGATCACTGTAATGCTGTCCTTACTAAAAAATAATCCATCAAATTCATACAAAACGCAGCAGCACGGATCCTAACAAAAACAACGAAGAGAGCTCGTATCACTCCTGTTCTGAAATATATGCACTGGCTACCTGTATCTATTAGAATAGACTTTAAAGTTCTGGTGCTGGTCTATAAAGCTCTGAATACTCTAGCACCTCCTTACATCACAGAGTCTCTCTCTGTTCATGTTCCAAATCATGATCTCAGATCTGCACATATCGGCCTTCTGCGCATACTTTCTGTAAAAGATAGATAGATAGATAGATAGATAGATAGATAGATAGATACTTTATTGATCCTGAAGGAAATTTAGCAGCCAGTAGCAGTTTTCACAATACAGCACAGTAAAACAAAACAAGGAAGGTGGTACAGAATGAACCTAAAAAGGTAGGTACCGGCTCAGCAAAAATGATTAACTATTGAACTATAAACTATAAATAGTCCAGTACACTATAGATAAATATATCTCACTTATTATAATAACGCAAGGAATATGTACAATAAAGTCTATCAACAAAAATACAAATATAACTGTAGAAAAAACAGTAGAAAAAAGTGTGAAAAACGGAGATAAAGGCAGCGCAATAATAATGATTGTCCAAAGGTGCAGATATCAGCAGATAATGACAATACTGAAAAGATAATGAACATGTACATATAGCTACTGGAAAGGCTGCCACCCACAGCGGCGCTGGAAGCATGAAAAATACAGAAAATGTGGAGACGCCACTTTCAGTCATTATGCACTGTAAAAAGTGCAACCTAAAATGTACTCTAATTTGTTACAAGCAATAATAAGTGTTACACAACTCAAAAAATTACTTTGATTGAAGGAATAGTTAGGTTGAATAAGCCTATTTCACTTCATTGTAACAAATTAGAGTCTTTTTTTAATTTGGACCAATGCAACATTTTTACAGTGTGCTTTCAATCTGTGGAACTCACTTCCAATTTCTATTAGACAGTCAAGCTCAGTGCACACATTTAATAAATATTTAAAATCTCTTTAACTCAGCATTTAATTAAAACTACAACATTTTGGTATTTGTGTATTGGTTTTGTGTCTTTTGCTTATAAAAATGTATCATTTCTGCTATTACTGATGTCTGTTAAGCAGTTCGAGCTGCTAATGGTATGTGTTCTATGAATAAAAAATATTATTGTTATCACTACTATTACTATTATTATTACTCTGTATACTATTCTTTAAAAAACAATAGTTATATAAAATTTCTTTAAAATGTTCCAAATGTACTTATTTATCTTTAATAAGAATAGATTCAAAGCTAATTTAGGGACCTTGTTGAGAATAAATTGCAGGTTGAAGTATTATTTCTGCAGTCAGTAAAACAGGTCTTCATGTGCAGGCATCTTCATGGAATTTGTTGAGAAAATGTCAGAACATTCTCCCACACTGTTCCTCGGGTACATTGACGGCATTTTTGTTATCACCACATGCACATTTTAGGAACTCTAGTTGGTTAGGCTTGGCTCTAACGTGTTTTTGTTTGGCTCTAGCATATTTTTGGACATGTCAGTGAAATCAGAAAATTCTTTTCTGACTTCCACAATCCACTTTCCAACTACAGATTCTCATCCCTACTTAGAGTATGACTCATCACATCCTTAGAACTGCAAAAACTCTGTTGCTTATTCACAGCTGGTAAGACTCCTGCACATTTGTAGCGACATGAACAACTTCCTTGGGGAAAGCAAGGCGCTGTGTGAATGTCTTCATGACGACGAATTTCCCACACATCTTGCTGTTTTATCATTACTGAGTGAAAGGAAAACATGCTTCTATTAAGACAGTCTTAATAGAGGGATATAGTATCTATAGCCTACTAATTACGTTTAAATGGGCAGTGAAACAGCAGTGATGTCAGCAAGCAAAGCTCCTTGACACATCTTTTCAAACTCATTGCGATGAGTTAGACCGTAGCAAGGTTAGACCAGTGCCGTTGACATTGACAGTGCTGCTGGAAAGGTCTTTTGCCTTGGTCTTTTTTTGCCAACAGCAGCCTGTGGGCAGCATCCTGTGACCACTGATGAAGGACTAGAGGCTTACCAACACAAACTGTGCAGCACCACACTGTGCTACTGTCTCTGACTTTACATATACAAGGTGGAACAACAATGTAGGAGTGTCTAATACAGTAGGCAGTGAGTGGACACAGTGTTTAAACACTCCAGCAGCACTGCTGTGTCTGATCCACTCATCATGTCAGTGTCATTGGAGTATAATTGTAGATACAAGTGCTCATATATATGTGTGTGTCTGTGTGTTGGTGTTGTTATCGTTTCACCATATATATATATATATATATATATATATATATATATATATTTATATATATTTTACATATTACATGTTTTACATTTTGTCAAGTCATCTGGCCTAAGATTTGACCTCCGCCCTTGACATATATTAAGATTCTTAATGCTAAGAAGCTGTTTCATTTATTTTACAATCTAAAATTTCTTCATTGTTTTTTTACATCTTCCTAGTCTTCTACTAAGTATTGGTCATGGTCTTTGAGCTTCGAAGCTGCTAAGTCATGCTTTTCTGTAAGCAGTTAGTGATTTCTCTAAAAGTTCAGTCTTACATATTGTCATGGCCCAAGCAATCCCAGACATATTCAGAGAGGTGTGGACAATGGGGTAGTCAGTCCATTGTTTTGAGAATACCAGCAGCTTCTTTGTTTGATTTGCTAATGTTCTCATTTTTGTCTGTTTCCTTTACTTAGCAATGCATTCGAACAACTATGCATCGTTTTCAGATCTGAAGCAAGAGTGGAGACTGATTTTCTCCTCTCTCACCTAAGATGAAAGCTTTAAGGACTGTTTATGTGGAAATGAAAGTTGGGGTGGTCTAGCAGGTTTGGTACAATGTTTATATAAAGTTATTTCCAACAAATCATTATACAGTGTACTGTATAGTTGTATTTTGTCGTTATTATTATGTAATTATATTGTACAGTTCTCAGCTCAAAAATAGAGTTTGGGGCCGAGGCTGTGAGTGCATGTTGCTGCCGCATCAAGGCACATTTTGTACTGTGCTTTCTCACGTACATACCTCTGACCCTGGGAGCTGAAATTGTGTTATTCTGTTGGTAAATATTCTTTCAGCATGTCCTCAAGGCCTGTACCTCAGTCTGCAGCCATTGTTAAGGGATGTCTTAGTAGGCAGAGAAAATTCTATGCAAAACCAAACCAGTGTCCACTCCTTTTTGTCCTTCTCTCATGTTTTTGAGTCTCCTTCAATTGCTTATTAATAAATGAAAGAAACATATTTGTTTTTTTTTTTTTTTATGTGCACAGTTTTCATTTTACATTTGGGTTAATATGCAAATTTTGTGCATAACGTACAGGCAAAATGTGTCCAATGAAACTTGTGGCTTGGTACACAGAGATATCATGTAGTTCTTCCATATCAGCTATCAAATAATATGGTGTTTGAAATTGTACACTTTATTTGAAGATTACATATATATAAACACTTTATAACACATGCATAGGCATTGCATAATGTGTTTATAAACCAATATCCGAGTCTTTATGAACTGATTATGTCAATGATGACAAACGTTTTATAAAGGGTAATGGTATTGTTTTGGTGGAAAGGGGCTTTAAACTAAAGTGACAGAGGTTTGTTCATTTATGGCACTGTTTTGAACCATCACCAAGTAAAGGAGTTTGTTAGATAGAGGCCCTGTGAAAAACATCAAATATCAGTTCTAGATATTTCTATAAAAAGTACAAAAGTACAGCTTCTATTAAAGAAACCTGAGAGGCTGTAGACATGAGCAAGCTTGATTAGCAGCTAATTGTTAAACAAAATAACCGTAACAATTAACAGTATGTTTACCTTTAATACCGTAACACAGCAGCAGGGGAGACCAGCGTTCTGAATAGTCAGGATAGCTGACAGTCATCCATAGCCGTACAACTCTCCCTGGTGGTAGGCACCAACATAGCACGACTATCCCCACTAACAAGGCTCCACAGTACAACACAATATAACCCATGCAACACATTTACACAATGTTTGATCAAGAAAACTATACAAGAATTTATATGATTTGAAGTCTTTCTTACTGCATATCCAGTGTTCTCCCAGGGGGCTCCGTACATGGCCACACCTCCTGCATGTCCATGGCCGAACCACTCAGTAGACTACAATATTTAAACACATGCAAAAATTGTACATTTTTACTCAGTTAGATCTATAGACAGGGAACTATTCCTTTCACTGAAGTTAGATCAAGAATATTTGTTGTTTCAAAAGTGGTACAAGTGGATCAGACATGGCAATCCACTCCTTATCCACTCTATTAGCCACTCCTACCTTGCTGGTTCACCTATAAAGTCGACGATAGCTCATCGATAGCTCATCTGCTGCTGCACAGTTTGTGTTGGGCAGCCCTTAGTCCTTTATTAATGGTCACAGGATAGTTGGACCATTCTCAGTCCGGCAGTGACACTGGGGTGACAGTGCAGTGACACACAGCACTGCTGTGTCAGATCCACTCACACCAGCACAACACACATTAACACACCACCACTACGTCAGTGTCACTGCGGTGCTGAGAATGATCCACCACCCAAATAATACCTTGCTCTGTGGTGGTCCTGTAGATGTCCTGACCAACGAAGAACAGATTAAACGTGAGCTAACACAGGGTACAGAGAAACAGCTGGACAACAGTCTGTAATTGTAGAACTACAAAGTGCACCTATATGGTAAGTGGAGCTGATAAAATGGACAATGTGTGTAGATACAAGGAGGAGTTTTAATGTTGTGGCTGATCAGTGTATGGTGTTCTTAACTATGCTTCTGTCCTATATCACTGGCATAACTGTTCTTAAGTACTTGCGTATTGCTTTATGAATACATTATTCAGTGCTTACGGTTATAAAGTTTGTGTAGGTGGGGACCCTTGACATAGAGTGTTACCTAGTCACTTACTAAAGTTCTCCAAGGTTATATTAAGACATCTTCTCTTTTAATGTATCTCTACATTCATGACAAAAACATACAGGTTAGAAGGAAAGTTCATTAGCTCAACAAGGAATATCGGAAAGTGCAGGCCTGTGAATGACCATCATTCCTCAGGTATCGTTGCAGTAGGTGTTTGTTGTTTATCTCATGAAAGACAGACATCCAGCTCTACACTGGAGAAACAAACAGAACCTTGCAGGATTGTTTTATTTATAACCTTAAAAGCCTCAGATTCAAGGACTTTTCCAGTTGCTAGAAAAACAGCAATATGCCTTAAAGACCTCACTGTTGGCATTGCATTGCTATGGTAATGATGGAGTTAGGAACTGTACGTAAAGGCATGGACTTGCAGACAATTATTATTAATTATTATTAATTATTATTATTAATATTATTTATTTTGTTTATTGTGTCCTTTTGTCTGTGTTCTTGTTACATGTAATGCATGTGTTCTCTCACCAAGACATATTCCTTGTATGTGTGACATACGTGACAAAATAAAGATTCTGATTCTGATAATGATAAACATCTAGATTTTTTTTTTCTCAGTCTTTTCTCTTCCATTGAAGCTCATGCTCAACGACATGGGAAGATTTAGCCCAAAGTCCAGTTTGGGTGCACACTGTCATTAAAGTGAAAGCTGGACATCCTGTGTAATCCTAATAATCACTGAAATAAATGCTAAAATGTTTATGCTTCTTGTTCAAATTGGTATGCTAATAATATTATTTGCAATGAAAAAGTTTGTAGTTAATTAGAAAAGAATTGAGTGCTTTCACTAGTGGTCTCTTGTGGACTAGTGGACTTTTGGAACCCACTAAATGACAGGGGTCCCAGAGGACCAGAGTCCCACCCAGTTGGAATGTTTCATTGCTTAAACAGTAGATTCCAAAGTCTAGTAGATGTGTTTAAGCTGGGAAATGATCAAACTGTGCTGAACTTCAGCCCCCCAGGACCCCTGGCATAAATAGTTACCAGCTAAAGCTTATGCTGTGTTTACACTTTGTTGGTGGAAAACAGGATATTCTGTTGTCTTTAATGGAGCTGCAATGGAAATTTCTGTCATTGTCAGTGGCAATGCTCCTCAGACCACAGCAGCAAGTGGAATGTTCTATCAACAGTTCAGTTTTCTAAACTTTAGCTGTCGACCACAGTGGTGAAATAAACTTGATGCTGTTTCTTTTGGGAGGCATAGATGCCAAAGATCTTGTTGTGGGATTGCAGATAAACTCAGTATTACGTAAAAAATAAAAAATAGCTGAATGCTGAACGTCTTCCAAACTGTTTCCACCTTAATTAACTATTGACACGGCTAAAGCGCTCCTCTGATAATCACCCATTTTCAACAATCACCATCACCATGCCAGCGTTTACATGGCTTCATCTTGTCATGCAGGCAGAATAATGTTTTCCACCGCCTGCATGTTAATACAGCATTGCACTTGGAAAGATGGTGTAATTTCAGTGTTGCATCAGACTTAAACCCTAGGTTATGAACCATTATACAACTAGTTTCTCCCAAGACACCATATTACTGTGTGTTGTTTTTATTTCATTTCCAAATGTTCATTTCTCAAGGAGGCGAGCCTTATCTGTGTCTCAGCGAGCGTTCAAACTCAGGGCGAAGCTTGTAAACCTCAGGATGAAGCCAGTGTATCGCACTGTTCAGCATTCTCAAGGTGGCTACATTTTTAATGACTTTCGCTTTTTAATTGAACATGCCGAGACAGCAAGCCCCAGAGAAGCCAGAAGCCAGGGGTTGAGGAGAATCCAAATACAGAGCGCTGCATAATCGCTTTTATTCTCTTGATTCGACGGAAATTAAAATAGATCCCTTAATTCCTCTGAAGTTGTGACAGACTTTCTTTTAGCCTGCTTTATCCAGCTAAAAGAAGAAATCCCAAAAATATGACTGAATATTTCACACAACCAGCTTTACATTTTTCATGTGATATGGGGGGGGGGGATCAAAACAGACATGGAAAGAGCATGCATATTTCACAGGGCCCAGAGCTCAGTTCTCCAAACTCAGATGGTGCTATTAGGTGGAATTCTGCATCTGATTACATTCCATGAAGAATGCATTTCATCAGGGTGCTGTTAGAAGGGCTGCAGCGCGTTTCGAAATTTCAGTGCCAGGGTGCCAGCCAAAGCCAACACATGCGCGGGCCTAGAATCAATCACTGAATAAAACAACACTGCTGACTCCAGTCTGGATGGACGCTTTTAATTTTCTCCACCAAACCAGCCTCCGTGCTCTGTTCAATTTTTCAGCAGTCCCTCAAAATTTGCTGCTTAGCAGGAGTGTCTCCTGAGAACAACGGCTGTCTGTCTCACTTGTCCCGGTGCCCACTGGGAAAGTGGCTGGAGGGGCTGTTTCGGGAGTCGCCTGTGGGGGGAAAAAAAAGAGGCCTCTATTAATTACCGATGTGGTCTCAGAGCAGGGACATGACAGCAGGTAAATGAGATTCAGGAGGAACAGCTGCAGCTCCTCATCTCCTGCGTCTGCTATTCTTAGAAGATAAAGCGCGGGCCGGACGGCAGGCTCGCCGAATGGGCCGGAGAAATTAACAGTTTTGGAATGTGTGCCCTTGATTAATGGACTTTTTCACTCTGTGAAGTGGCTTTATCTCTGATCTTGTGCGTCACGGAGGGCTCGGTTAAGAGGACTGGAAAAAGAACAAGGACAGAAAGACCCGAGATGGATTCCAGGGAACGTCGGCAATTCCAAAACGGGGTTGTTCCACTTGATCTTCTTAACACCTGAGAGCTCATTTGAAGATCTTCGAGTTTGCACTTCTTAAGCAGTGGTTGCATCAATTATTCATAAACTTACTTTAGTCCTCACTGAGCTGAAGGTTCCAGGGATGGATCTGTTGCATGTGATGATGTTAAGGGGGAATGCTACAGATTTAAAAGTCTGAATTATTACATGCCTAAGATATAGGCTCCCTCATTCACCGTGGTGTTATGTGAAATGCTGCATTATACAGAGGCTGAGAGAATTGCTCACAGTGGTGGTGATGGGAACTAGACATCCAAATCATTTATTGCCTCCATAAGCTCCCTCACCAGAGAGTTGTCACATGGAATGGTAAAAAATAATCTGCTTGATGTCTGAGACACTGTTTGAACATTACTATTATTATTATACACTCATCATCAAAAGAATAGTTGCACCCAGAAGGAAGTGTCAGAGTGCAGTGCTGTTCAGAAGGAAGATAAAGGTTACCAGTAACATGAAATGATGAATAATTTATTGAGCTACACATACAGAAGCAGTGTCTCTCAGTATGGCATCGGGCCACCATGTTTGCTAATGCTACACGCCAGACGTCTCAGCATGGAGTTCTAGAGGTTCCTAATGGTATCCTGCGATAATCCATCCCATGCAGCTTGAATATTCTCACATAGTTCCTGCAGATTTTGCAGTAGGGGTGGAGGTGGAGTGACATCAGGCCTTCTGGATATGTAACTTGTGACAAACCATTCATCTTGATGCTGACCATGGTGCCTCCACACACAGATTTGTTGCAGGACAAAAGTAGGATTTGTCACTGAAGATGACCTGCTGCCATTCTGAGTCTGGTGCAACACCATTGCCATCTTTGGCGAAGTTGACGTGGTGTTAAGGACAGTCGTCGCAACAGTCTGTGTGCATGTAGTCCTGCGACCTGCAGCCGTCTGCTAATGGTGATGGCACTAACAGGATGACTCATGGAGGGCATCACTGCTCGCCGAATGTCAGTCCCATACAATGATAAGGCCTTCTGGGTGCAACTTTGTGTTTGACGATGGGTTTATGCCAAAACCTAATTCAGAAGACTCTGAATAATGAGGTTCACTGGTATTTATAAAATGTCTATATTTAAGTTGTACACATTACAACTCCTTATTCCTATTACCACTATTGTGAACAGTTCCTACCCTGCAGGATTCTCCAGAACAGACCATATCTCATCAAACCACCCCAAATGATTTTTTTCATCTCATCAGCTGACTTGTGCAGACGATATGAAAAATCTGTGGAATTCCCATACAAAGGTGAAAGTATATATATGTTCATTACGAACTGGGCACATTGCAATATAGTACATGCTCATTAAACGCTCCTCCATCCATCAGCTTCACCTGATGAACTCAGTGGAATATCTTGCTATTTTGTTTTCTTTTGGGGGGGATGGGTGGGGCGGCACTGAATGGGAGAATAATGGCCTCTATATTTTGTGGCAGCAGGGCGATGTTTTTTTGTGGGTGGACTGAGCCGAATTTGGACATCAATCTCCCCCTCCCCTGCTGATGATTGGGTGGTGCGGGGTCGGTGCCGAACACAGGTGAACTGACAGGTCCTAGATTCTGCCGTGGCATTATTTACCGTGCCGGGAGACACACACATACATTACACACATCTGGGAAAAGGTCATAGAGAAAGATGGAGAGCTGCAGCAAATTGCCTCTCCATCACATTATTGGGCTTTCATGTAGCCAAGTCACTCATAGCGGTTCACCAAAGGCCCAGACCCTGACTGGGTATTCATCAGACTGTCTTTATTAATCTCAATAGCTGGTGGATCTAATTGCCAGCAGATGTGTTGAATTAGACTTCCTATAGTGCATGCTGCTGCTCGTGTCATTAAAGGCATTAATTTCACAGTTTCAGTAGCCGAGTATAAAGGTGCAACTCTTCACCGAAAACTTTAAAGACTTAAGCACGTAAATCATGGATGGTTATTTGGGCTGCATAGACTAATTAGATGTATTAAGTGTATTAAATGTGTTACTATAACACGCTTTTCCTTTGAAAACACAGGCTTTCTCACTGTATCTGATAAATTTGATTTATGCTACGTAGCGCTATGTATCAGCTTAGGTTTGTACGTCACCAAACAGCTTGATTCTCTCAAGGTCCAATATACCAAAAAGATGCTAATGTGAGGAATAGGAAGCTTGAGTACATTTACAGAACATGCCTACTTGTTTGAAAAGTTTGGACTGTGCAGAAGCTAAAATACATAAATAATGGTATTCAGTTTATGATGGTGTCAGATTTATCCCTCACATCTACCTGATGAACTATACAATGTGGCATGTAGAGCTGTTCTAGTAGCAGACAATTATCTGATACAGTAGATTAACATGCTACAGCTCCACATCACCACAGCACAGGTTGATTCCAACTCACTAAAGCTAATCTTTGTGATACTTAATCTAAAAGGAAAAGAATCTTTATCTTTGCCAGCCAACTATTTAAATTATATATGAATACTACAACTATACTACTATTATTTTGCACATACCCTGGTGATTCAATGTATCGGGATACTTGAGTCTATAATTGGCTGCTATTGCATTGTTCTGTCATTTGCAATTATACTGCATACTGTACATATGTTTTTGCTAATATGCCTTTCACACTTATACAGTCTGTGATACGCACACAGACTGTATAGTACATAGCATTTATATTGTACGTTTTCTTATTTTAAATACATATATATACATTTTTCTCCTCTGGTCTTCTTTGTGCGTCTTTTCATTGTACAGTGCAATAAACGCTTGAATCTTGAACATGAATTAAGACCTAAGCAGTGCACCTGACGATGCAGGTTTATTCCATCTTATTAAAGCCTCACTGACAGAAGTTTAAAACTTTTTAACTTTTTAAAACGTTTTGTTTTGAGCTGAGGTGTTCGATTTACCTACTTTGCATGATAGCATAATAAAGTCATGTTCAACATCGAAAGTACTGGTTTGAAACACTATGCTAGTCCTTGTTTAATGTTGACAGACAAGTAAAAACAGAGGTAGAATAATATAAATGTGATCTAATTTTTTTTTAATTATATTTATATTTAAATTTATGTGTGCATCACCGTATGGGATGGGGGCTTTCATTGTTTGTCATAAGATGAAAAACAATGTCAGAATATGCTCTCTCTGTTTTAGAGGCAGAGAAGGGTCAACCTGAGTGGACGGCAGAAGAGAGAGGAGTTTTGTGAATGTTAGAGTAGCTTAGTGAGAAGACTTGACCAGCAGCAACTCCCTCTTGCTGATCCTGTGCTGGGGTGGGTTTAGAGGAGGAAGACTAAAATGTGAGGGAGTGAAGTTGAGTATCTGGTGAGAGACAGCCTCCATGATTATCAAGGTTACAGTGGAAGCTTTCATTCAGTAACAAAGAGAGAGTAGCATACAGGGTCGCAGGGCAGAGAGAAGCGGAAAGGGGGCGGCAACAATTTGCATAGTACATGCATATTCCTAGACCATCACCTTCATAGTAAGAGTAGAGACGATGCTGAGCTTTGCAATAATACAACAATTTGCCTGTGCTTTGTTCAGTTTTAATATTTTTGGATTACATTCCAACTTTGCTTTAGGGTTTACTTCAAAATGCAGGTTAATCTCCAAAAACTAAGCTTCTGCTGATTTTTACAACCTACTCCGTTAAGTCAGCTCTGGCTAAAAATGAATGTTTGTGAGAACAGTTTGACATGTTCTCTTTCCATGATGCAATATATGTCCCTTATCTGTAATCTCTATCTTTTGTTTGATATTTATAGTAGTAGTGACTGATACAGGAAACCCTTGGAATGGAATTGCAAGCTGTTTAATGAAATATCTCTGGACGCTGGCTCTCATATAAACCCTATATACCACATTCCTCCCCCTTTTAGACGCTGAACTCCCTCAGCAATACATTTCCAATATCACTCCCTTTGCAGCATCATCAGCTTGGAAGAGGTAAGATATAAACTGTTCCTAAAGGACATCCAGATATTCCAGGTTGGAATTTACTGCTACATTTACAAAGGGAAACATGCTAGTTTTTGAGGAATGCTAATAACTGCTCTCAAAGGCAAACAAGGGGTTGTTCTGCTCTGTCTTTTACTTCCTTTTCCAACTGTTTACAAACTCATGAAACTTCAGACCAAGATGCACGCTGAGCACATGTTCTCTGGTGTCCAGAGTCTCCATGGGAACAACACCAGCAAGCTCTTGACTTTCAGCGATACTCTGGTTCCATGAAGGGTCCAATTGCCAAGGTGATGATTTCTGTAATGGTACCTCTGATGCTATCTCCTGTTGTGGTACTTGAGAAAACGTAGAAGGTATAAATACATCCTTCACGGAATCAGGGTAGAATCAACTTGTAAAAGCTGCTCCACGTGGACAGGCTTTGTCAGCCATTCTCCGAGAAGATACTGATTGGTGATGCATGATATTGTAGGAAGCATATCAGGACTAGCATATGATCTGCATTGAACAGATGCTTAGGTCTGACTTATTTCAAATAATATTTGCATTGTATTTCAGCATGGTGTTGAATATTGCAGATTATTCATTGCTTTTGCATTATTTTACTATTTTACTCCTTGTGGAAAGTAACTTGTTATACTGTCTGTGCAATATTTACACAGTTTTCAGTCTTCTGCAGTTGCTTTCCATTTGTGGCAAAACACAGCCACCATACCTTCTTCTCTAGTAGGAACAAATTCTTAGTAACCAAAAAAGGATGTAGCATTTCATAGTAGGGACATACCACCTTGCTAAATGCTCAGTTCCTATTGGCAATTGCCACATTCACACTTTGTTCAACTTTGTTGTGCCAGTAAATCGCATGGCTGGTAACTGTAATGTGAGTACTGGAACAGTGACGTGATACATTACAGACAAATGTAGTATTATTACAGTAACCCACAGTACTGTAACCAACAGTGTACCAGAATAACAGAGTGTTTAGAGTATGCACAAAATCTCATTGCACTAGGGTCACTGGCAACCCTACAGAAATAAATGTTGTTGTCTGTAAAGCTAGGTCACATAGATTTAGTTCCAGTTTCACACTTTATAAATGTTCATAAAACGTCCATACGAATGTTCATAGTTGAATATTTCAATGGCTGTGTGACTTTGACTGACTGTCACAGACAAAGAACTCAGACCGACGCGTGCAGAGCTAAAAATCAAGTAAGCTTTATTAAACAGTTGAACACAGCAGCAAAACATGATCAAACATGAAAGGAGAAGGCGAGATCAGAGTCAGGATACAGGCTAGGGTCAGAACCAGGGCAAACAGTCAGTGAGGCAACCAGAGTACAGGGGAGAGACAGAGAGAATAGTCAGGACGAGCGGAGATCGAACAGCCAGAGGATACAAGAGGACGAAAGCCAAAGGGGACAAGAAAGAGATAGATGGTCAAAGAACAAAGGAGGTCAAAGCCAGAGTAAACAAACAGCAGAAAGAACGCTCAGAATTGCAAACAGGAGTTTGGCAAAACTTTGCAATGAGGAAGTGTTTGATTGGGGTTTATATAAAGGGGGTTAAATGGACAACAGGTGGGCCTAATATTCAGGAGACCTAGAGCGGGAATGATTGGGTGACTGGCAACGTGTGGGTGTGACGTCATCAAGTGATGCCCTCTGGGAAGTTGAGTCCGGAGGAGTGGCGGAGCTGGGAAAACCCGGAAGCGTGACACTGACTTAGATAGATAGATAGATAGATAGATAGATAGATAGATAGATAGATAGATTCTTTATTGATCCCGAAGGATAGATACTTAGACTTAATGGTCACTGTGAACTGCCAATGACTGTAGAGGCAGGTATAAAAACTAGGACGCATTCTACCTTCCCTAGCATGAGCTTAAAACAATGGCTGATCTCAGTGCCCTTAAATTACGAACTCTGCTGACGTTAATCTTGTTCCTCTCGACCACAAAATACATGTACAAAGTATGTCTTGTGATTGCCTTTCCAAAGTTAATAAATGTCTGCTGTATTTTACCAGATTTCCATGTTCTTGATGTAAACTTGGCGGTACCTGATAGTAGTTAACACTTGCATAAGCAAATATCTTTTGCCCCCTCCCACACAAAACAATTTCAAAGTCAGAGAAACTTAGCAAGCTAAAGCTAAACCAGCATAACCAAAAGCTAGTCTGTAGCTGCCTATCACCTTCATTTTCATTCATTTGTTATTTCGACTGTTGTTTGTTTGTCCATTCCTTCATTCGTGTGTTTGTTCGACCGTCTGTCTGCACGCCTGTTCCTCTGCATTTCTATTGCCCATGACATTTTCCATCCAATTACCGCCACATAAAAGCTGAATAAAGATTTTAGCTGTGTATGAGTGGTGGAGCAGGCTAGGAATGTTGAACAGTGAGCCGTCAGTCAGAGCTGCTCATTACACACAGTTCTCAGTACTCTGATAGTGTTTTTTAAGCCATGTTTTATCATATTTATACTTATACTCATACTTATATTCTTCATTCAGGCTTTGTTTGATGTATAATATAGCACTCAAGTTTAGTATCACACAAGCATTATCAATATTTCACTCAGTGTTTCCTGAGGCTTTAAGATAACAGCCTCCTGAACTAAACTGGTTTTATAGCTATTAGTTTATAGTGGTCATATGTAAAAAAAAAAGAGCTGCCTGAAGGAGAAAACCCCTTTGGAAGAGACGGCCATAAGAGTTAATAAATCTGGAGTTTTTAGAATGACACAGGTCATGTTTGTCACTGGCGATTCCAGCCAATGAGGATTACTTGTATTGATGTCACAAAGGTGTGTTGTAGCTTGTGCAGTGAATGGAAAGCAACTTCAGTGCCTGACTTTGAAAACAGCCACCTTCCTCCCACCATATTTTAATGTCATGAGACATGTTGACGTTCTGCACTGGCAGCGAAAGTTGGACAACATTTCTAAAGAACATGAATTGTTTTAAGTTCAGCATGCATCACGTTAGGTCAATGCTGCACAGGAGGATGTTAAGTCAACCGCAAGCTTTAGAACCTCTCAGCTACCCATTGCTAAGGTCAATATTTGTGAAGACTTTGTTTTCTGAAAAGGTGGTTAAGAAACTGTGTTCCTTTCACAGGATGACATTTCACAGGATGACATGATTAGGTCACTCTGTTAAATGGGCATTCTAGCTACAGTTGGACATGTTATTTGTATTATGTAGTATTCTGTAGCACAGCACTGTGTCCCTCAGCCTCACCGTTTTGACAGAATTCACTGTTTTATGGCAATTAAAGTTTTTCCTTCACTAGTGTTTTCTCACTAAAATACCTAGCATGCCTAGTGTGAATACACCATCCAACCATTAGGAATTCCTGAGGTGTCAACCAATACTGATTGCTAAATAAATATCATACTTCTTCATAATGCAAATCCATGAAGTTTTAGTCCCAGTGTCTACATTTTATACATATTTTGTGCATTGGCATCATTATCTGCATTTGCATTTTAGTACATCTGACCTGGCTTGTACCCTGCGGATCAATTAAGAAGGAAAGTGCATCTATTAGCCAAAACTTTGGCAAATATCCCACATGAGTAGCTTCTCTTTCATGGTGGTCCTGCTTAGTTTTCTATTGTGAACATGTTTTTATTCAGTTTTGAACTCTTGACCTGACTCATAAGAAGATGTTAGAACACCTGCTTTTGGCATTTGGCAGTGTTACTCTGTACTTGAAACACTGCAGCTTTGATTCAACAGATCTCTACCTCCATTTTCAACATGCCCTCCTTTATTGTTTGCACTGCCTGTCAGAGCTAACACTGTAGCTAAGTGTGGCATGAATTATGCACAATAATCACCAGCTCAAAAGGGACCCAAAAAAAAACTGTCATATTTTTTGGCTGTCATTCTTACCTCCACAGAGTGGACATGTTTTTCCACTGGGTGGAGGCATCAGCATTTATCTTGTGGCCTAATTACACAACCTCATATGTTTAAAAAATCACATTAATCTTCCTTGAGACACAGTCCAGCCACTGAAAGTCTGCATGCTTCTTCCAAATTTTTCAAATTTTCTTCTTCTTCTTCTTCTTCCTGATGTCGAGTTGACAATCCCAGTATGAAGGATGTGTCTATGGAAATAAGTCCCTATGTGTGTGTAAGGTGATTTTGTTTTACATGGTGTCTGCTGGGTAAGTGTAAGGTAACCAGATTTCTTAAATGTAAACTTGGGACATTTCCAGATTAGTGTTCAATATAATGTTGCCATATCCAATGTTTTTCCCTTGGAATAAAAAGGGGGGGCGGGCAGTTCTGGGTTTATGTATTTGGACAGTGGTAACTGTTTGCAACAAACTATGCTGAAGGCCGACTGATAGAATTAAGTACTAACTAGGTAACTTTGTAAACCATATCATAAAATCACAGGAGGCTACCATGGTAAATGAAGCTAGAGTATGAACTATGTAACTCTGCATAAATGTATATTTCCTGCTTTCACCCAAGAGACTAAAAGAGGCTCAGGGAGGGATGAGGCAGGGGTACGTTTACCACAAAAGATTTTGTAGTTGTATGAACTATAATTCATGTTCATATTAAATATCTTGGCAGCAGTAAAAGACCAGTGGCTTCAGCCCAGAAACTACACCCTAAACACACCCCTGGACTAGCTCCAGTTCTGGAGACACAGAGATGGCTGCTATTGATATATACGGTATGTCATTTATGTATTACTGAAAAAGTTACACAGTTTAAAAAATATGTATTTGTTGATGGCATGATAGCTACATTCAAGTAGACTGTATGCCTATACAAATCAGATCACCTGGTAGTACCATGCAAGTCCTGTAACCCCACCTCTTTGTTTAATTCCTGGTTTGCCTTGTGTCTTAAAAGGACGTTTATGGTTATGTTGTGGACCCACTGCTTTTCAGATTCTGTTGGAGTTTTACACAGCAGTCTTCTCTAAAACTGAGCAAGTAAGTGGTGTAAGTAGTTAGCAGATAGTAGCAGCTCCCTCTGTCTAAAACAAGCACAATGTTAACCATCTGCTTAGCTGACAGGTCTTTCTCAGGACTTCCCAGTTTATTTTCAATTCACAGTCAAAGACAAGGATATTTCTGGGGACAGGCCACCAAAAAACAGGCACTGTCCCTGAGAAATGGAGACCTCTGGTTACCATAGGTAAGTGTCATTCCATGCCATTCCATTAAAAGTCCCTAAATGTAGATTTTAAACTGCTACTTGTTGTGTCATGCATTATCCTCTAGCACAGCCCAACTTTTGCATTGTGCAAATACATCATACAACCACTGGGAATCCCTGTGTCAACCAATTTGGACTGCTTGCCACTGAAGTATAGACTAAGAACTAGACCCAATCTAGCTAGAACAGTGATTCTACCTTTATTCACTATAATGAAGCCAAACTTGGGTGAAGTATCTGGATACTCAAGTAACTCAATTATCAACTTCAGCTTTTAGCTTGTGATCTTCCTCATCTGATAAGTCATTCAAGTAATCAGTTCCCCCACAGTATTGATCATTTGAAGACCTAACGTTAGATTTAGTGTCAGTTATGTTGCTATCTGCTTTCTGTCTGCGTTCGCCAGTTAATGAAAACAACAGCCTCACAAAAAAACACCCTAGAGCAGTTAAAGTTTCTTCCACCTGTAGTATCTGGGCCTCTACATATGGTTTTACACTCTATGCAATGTTTAGGTATGAGATATCTGGAGTTTCACATATTTTCCTTTTATGGATATGGTATATGTCTAAGAAGAGGCCTCTCTCTTGTTCTCTCTCTGAGCTCCAAGCAGATGAGATCATTTCCATATAAGGGCCAAATGTTTCTATATGTTGTACGAAAACACCCAGCCTATATAACAGAGGGTTTTTGGGCTGGATGGGGAGAGGGAAAAATTGGCTGCATCCCTCTCCCAAGCAACCCAGGGTGTTCGGTTATGACGCTGCTCTTAATTTTGTAATAAACATTTTAATATACAAGCAAGACGGTGTCAGCAGCGACTTCCTTCATCTTCACTATCTTCACATTATCCTTTTTTAAAATATGCTACACACCTTTAAGATACATCATAACATGGTGCTTTAAACTGTAAAATCTCAGGTAGCCTACAAGTAATCTACCCATCTGCTCTGCTGCCAGGGAAGCAAGTAAGCATGTTTAGAGTATATGAAGTAATGCTTTAATTTTTCGTTTTCGTCTGAGTGTCCTTTTAACCATTTACCTATTTTGTATCTCCATAAAATCATGTAGTTTAAGCAGTGAGTTACTTCAGTCTCGCTACAAGTGAGAAATCCAACTTTGTTCACTTTACCTTCCACTGAATAAGCAAAAAAATATAGTATGTCGGCAGAAGCCATGTATATTACCTGTGGAACTCCAAAAGTGCAAGGTTAATAGACGGGAACACTAAGTTGGCATGGTATAACTCTAGCCAAATCAGTGTTACCCTAGAAGGCTTGGTCCTTTCTTTTTTATCACTGTGACAGGAAGCCTTTCCATTTCTCCTTATCATTATTTGCGCAAATCCTTGGTACCTGCTGTCCAGTGCATGTACTCATTACTATATCACATGCTGGAAGATCAGGATGCTTGCCCCTGGGTATTGTTTTCTTGTAGATTGATCCACTGATTAATAATAACGTACCCCCTGTATCAACTTCAATGTTAAACTTTCTCTATGGACAAGGAGCTCCTCTATAATGGTTTTTCCACCCTGTGGCTAGCCACTCATGTTAAACATTGTGTACACCTCCTTATCTTCCTCCGCCACATGCACACTCTCATGTCTGTTCATTTGTTGTCCTACCTGCCCATGGCCACTCTAGGTAAATGCCCCTGCTTGTTGCACTAATGCCACTCGACATCTTTGAACTAGCAGTTTTTTTGTATTTACCGCCATGTCTATAACATACCAGTTTACGAGGGTGTGTGCTGTTTATTGGATTTTGCTGAGTTTGTTGATAAAGTATTAACTGTAGCTTGCTCTTTCAAACCACTTGGAATGACTGTCTATTGAATTTTGGCTGCCATTTGCATGCCTGATGTGAAGGACCTTTTTAAAGTCTAACCAGCAATAACTGGTAGGCTTGTTTAGCATTTATTCCACGGACAAATCAGTTCCTTAACTGGTCACCAAAATCACAACACTTTGAAGGTGCTTTCCAAGCAAAGGACAGGCCAAATTCATTCGTTAAGATCCTTTTTGAGATATTTGTATCTGTCTTGTATCTGTCTTTTATATGGATACAGGTACATACCGGAGAGGTTTTTGTAATTTGGAACATCCCTCAGCGACGTTTAAAAATCTCAACTCTCAGGGTTGGAAGGACAAAAGTCCTGATGTTAATCCAATAGAAATGTTGTGAATGGACCTGAAGCAAGCATTTCATGTGAGGAAACCCACCAACATAACAGAGTTGAAACTGTTTTGCACAGAGGAATTTGCTAAAATTCCTCCAAGTTGGCGTACATCAGAATCAGAATCAAGCTTTATTGGCCAAGTATGTTCACACATACAAGGAATTTGTCTTTGGTTACATTAGCTTACAGTGCACAGAGAGTGACAACATTTCACACAGTACAAACGCACAGAGGATGGAGTGTTGTGCGAAACTGTTACTAAGATAAATAAGGTAAATAAAAAGTGCAGTACAGCAAGAACAGAAAGTGAGAAAAGTGTCCCAAATGGATTGTAATATGGATTGTAATGTGTTTATGTAATTCAGGATTAATAAGAGCAGTGGATCGTAATGTGCATTGTAGCGGTCAGCTGTTCATGAGTGTGATGACTATTTAACAGCTACCGAAATCATTTAATTGCAGTTATTGCTGCACAGCGGGGGTCACACCAGAAAATTACAGCAAAAGTTTACATTCTTGTGCCACTCCCAGATTTGTGTTCATTAGATCATTTTCTATAATAAATAAACGACCAAATATAATATATCTATTATACCATATATTGTCTCATTTGTTTAGTTTGGTTCTCCTTATCTACTTTTAGGACTAAACTAAGTTTTTGGTCAAATTTATGCAGAAATATAGAAAATTCTAAAGGGTTCTCAAACTTTCAAGCACCTTTATACTTGCATGGAATAGTCTTAGCATGTGCTCATACTATTGTGCATGCCAAAATGAGTGCATCCACTTTTGCACTGGATTTCCACAAATAATAGTATTATTGTTATTTTCATTTTTTGAAATTATCATTGATGATACTAATCATATTCTTGGTTTGTTAACCAGATCACAAATTGTTTTCAGGTTGTTTACACTATTACACTTACAGTTACGCATTATAATTATTACATTTACACACAATCCTACCAGATGTGAGTTTGTCTGACTGGCTCATGTTCCACTGTGCCGTTCAGAGCCTTTCCACACCTTCTAGCTCCATTTCTCAAGCCCTGAGTGGGCCTATGGCACTCTCAAATGGCATCATAAAACCAATGGCATTACAATTTAATTTTAATTTGTAAAGAAAACAGAGTACGCTTGTTGGGTTACATATTACTTCTTACATTTTGTATCAGGTATTTTGAAAAAATAAGAGAGCATGCTTGGTGTACGTTGAAGGGTGACAGCATCAATTGAAACTTTGATGGAGTAAGTGCCTTAACTGGCCGGGGGGGCCATATGTAACGTAACCAAATAGACGATTTATCACCCGTGGCTTTCATGTATTGTTTACAGAGGTTGGGTCCTGATTGAAATAAAGTGCTGAGAATGTTTTCCCAAGACATGTAATTTCGGAGATGAATGACTCTTTCCTTATTTGCACTTGTCGTTAGTGATCCACAGCCCACCTATAGCCATGTACCAAACTGTCCACAAACTGTAGCAGCTGTTAGACATGGAGGCTCCTCAGCATCTCCCTTCCTCTTCCAACACTATGCATGTGGGGTTGATCAGTGGGTCTTTATGATATAACTGAAGTTCATTTTATGGCCCAGATTTGATTCTTTGATGATCTGATAATTAAAAAGCTAAACTTCACTTCGGCTTAGTGCCAATTCTAGATTGGTTCAATCGTTAGCTGGCTTACAAGATTTCATTTTGTATAATGTCCACAGATTTAGGCCAAATATAATTTAAAGTGGATGAAGATAGTAATAAAATACAGATGTGGAACAACAAACAACATTTGCGGAATTACAAGCAACAGGAAAATGTTACCTGACGTATCACAGTGCTTTCTGACAGCACCCTCCCAATGTGTTACCATACCAAGATTTTACACATGAGATGTTTTCATAGCTGTAATTAGCCATCGTTGCTGTTCATTGTGCTCTTGTTACTGACTCCAAAGCTGGTGAATGCTAAATTCAATCCAGGCGATCCGTCGAAGCGAAAGCTGAGCTCGGTGAAGCTGGTAATTAACAGCCACCTTAACACAAACTTTAGCATGCGCTAACTTACCCTCAATGTTGCACTTTCAAAATAAAAGACAGTTTTTTTTTATCTTCCTGTGGTATGATTTTGGATGGGACAAATGGCAATGTTTCCAATATTCCCCCCTGGTTCCTACGCTTATGATGACAGGACACTCATATTTAAGGCTGGATAGTAATTAAGGACATTTTTCAAGGATCTGTACTTTTTATTATTATTATTATTATTATTATTATTATATTTTTTAAACTTATAACTTTCAGTGCACAGCATTTGAAAGACAGTTATTGGACATTTATATTAAGATTCTTGGTAGTCCTTGCTTTGAAGTATAGCTTTGAAGACAGGAGACACATTTTCTTTTCTAAAATATGATCTGCCAAATTGTGATCATCAAAGGAGCAAAACCAAATACTCCTGAGCTGTCCGTCAAGTTCAAAGTACGTGCTTTTTGAACAGTTGAACTTGGCAGTTGTAATAATGGCTACAACTACAGCAGATAGAAATAATAAAGACAGTGGTAAAGCTTCCTCCCCAGAGAACCCACTGCCATATGTGAAGTCCATGTCTGAGATGTTTAAAACAAATTTGAAATGTTTTGCTCTATTTAGTGCACAAACACGTTATCAGTGCCTTCAGAAATTCACTGTACAACCTGAGAAAGTAACATTTGTTTCATTCCAGTAAAGGATGTAAATGACATTGTTTGTGCTTGTGGTAGTTGCAGTTTTTATGTGTGGTTGATCAAATAACTTTTTTATGGATTTTTATGGATTTGCCATATTGGGACTAAGGTTATGCCTCACCTGGTTCCTGTATGTGTTCATGTGCTGTGTTGGCCTAACTTTGTTTCATAGGTGGCTGTGATGTAGTGCTTACTGCTCACATACACAGTCATAGATTGGAGACGTGACATGAAAATTACAAGTAATGTTTTTGTGAAAGTGTGATGAATCTGGTGACAGAGGCTTGTGTATGGGAGATGAATGTGTATGGGAACCAGTTGGCTTGAAAACTGGTTCATAACACTGGGCTCTGTGTGATTACACTGCTGACACATGCTAATAGTTAGCAAGGAAAAAAATGGCCAGTTAAAGTTACTGACTAAGTCTTTTCAGAAGTACACTCATCATCAAAATAACAATAGCACAAATAGTTGCACCCAAATGAAATCAACTGACAGGAATGAGGGTAGGTTTGACATCGTGAGACATGCGAATGATTCAAGTTTCACGCTTAGCTGAACATCGCCAAAGACAGTCATGAAGTGACTCAGAATAGCAGCGGGTCATCTTCAGTGACGAGTCACACTATTGTTTTGGTGGAGACAACCAACAAATTTGTGTGTAGTGCCAAAATGAACTGCTTGTTGCCACGTGTCACATGCCCAGAAGTTCTGGTGCCACTCCACCTCCACCCCTACTGCAAGATCTGCAGGAACTGTATGAGAATATTCAAGCTGCATGGGATGGATTATCACAGGACACCATTAGGAGTCTCTACAATTCCATGCCGAGACATATGCATGTTGAGTAAACATGGTGGCCCGATGCCATACTGAGGACACTACTTCTGTATGTATACCTCAATAAGTATAGCCCATATCAGTCTAAATTTATCATCATTTATTGTTCCTGGTAACCTTTATGTTCCTTCCCAATAGCATTGCAATCTGACACTTCCTACTGGGTGCAACTATTCTTTTGATGATCAGTGTACTTTAAACAGAGAGCTATTAGTGAAGTATAGTATTATTGAACTTTAATGCAAATGCAGTGCATTTAGTAGGTAGTAAAGTCAACAACTTTCTCTTATATTAGAGTAATATGGAGTATCTATATTGTAGTGGAGTTGCATGCTCATATTGGAAAATCAGGAAGTTAAATAACAGAGTGAAATACAAAGAAGACAACATTAAAGATCCTTGACTTTACCACTGATGGTGAAGATGTAGAAGCGGTGGACAGCCTTCAGCTACTCATTTCAATTATTAACAACAAACGATCCAATCTGTGATTGGCACTCTGCAGGATGAAAGAGCTTGGAAAGATCTTCAAATGTGCTGATTTGTGTTTGCGAACAGGGCTGGTAATATGGATGCCTTTGGGGTTTGCGTAGACTTTTGGACAGCAAGGAAAACAAAGAAATGGATCCTTGGTCTAAACAAGCCTCACCTCTTGAATCCCAGAAAGCTGTCTTTGCCAGAAATCAAGTTCTCTTACTTGACGTATTCTGGGAAGAGTCATCTGGGAGTCTCACTGCAAAAGACATTTATAATGGGAAGATGTTTAAAGAAGACGACAGGCGGTGAAGGAAGAATTATTAACAAGCAGTTATGAAGATTATAGGCCCACGACAGAAGACATGATATTGTGGAGAAATAGTTTCCATACGGTCGACAGGGGTCACAATCGACTTGACGGCACTTATACACACGTCCGCTCACATTCAACTTGCATCTACAGAGATGGAGTGAAGCTGCTGAATGGTCTTCTGGATTAGCTTTCTTTATCCAGTGGTAAATTATTTACACTCAAGTGCACTGAAATCCCACATTCCAGATATAGCTTAGCAGCGTTTCCATACACAGGCCTCTCGAATGAGCACAATCTTCTCCACTGGGAGGCTATGAATTTGTGTTACTCGGCAAATCAAGATCCTAGCAAGTCTGATTTTAATTTTCCTTCACAGCTCTGGAAATTTAGCAACAGCAGTTCGGAATGGGAGTCACAAAAGCATCAAGCCATCACTGTGTGTGTGTGTGTGTGTGTGTGTGATTGTGATGTACTGTTGCTCTGGGATCTGTGTGGCAGTCCCTTGCCATGTTTGCTTTAGTCCCGGGTCTGTTTTGAGAAGATTCTCTGCTAAGCTGAACATGGCGAGCTGCGATTTTCTCAAGTGTACTTAGTGTCCAGGGCATGTCTGACAGAACGAGGATAAATCTGTCAATTTAATGCGCCCACTGAACAGGAACATCATGTTTGATTTCACCTGTTTGTAGCTGCTCTAAAGAGCCATCGTGATTTTCCGTGCTCTAATTTACACTCCCCTAAAATGGCACCGTTACTGAAATGAAGAAAGCAACAAAAGACCCACTCAAATTATAGATATTGATAAACGCAGTGACTTTTTCTGTGCTTCGTCTTTGTGAAAGTGATCTTCAAAATGAAGATGACGACACCGACAAAGTACGAACAGTGTTCCTTTTTTCAATTCAGGTTCCAGGAATTGCTGAAGAAATATGTATATCTAGCAATGCTGTCTCTGATCCACTCACACCAGCACAACACACACTAACACACCACCACCACATCAGTGTCACTGCAGTAATGATCCACCACCCACATAATACCTGCTCTGTGGTGGTGCTGTGGGGGTCTTGACCATAGAAAAAAATGATGATGGTGGATAACAAATGCAGAGAAACAGATGGACTACAGTCTGTAATCGTAGAACTACAAGGTGCACCTATGTGCTAAGTGGAGCTAATAAAATGGATAAAGAGTGTAGATAAATGGAGGTGGTTTTAATGTTATGGCTGATCAGTGTATGTTTGCAGCTTTTTCCCGATGGTCTCTGATGGCAATTTTTTGTATCTGGGCTTTTTCGTTACTGAATTCATATGATGAACTAATATGCTCATTCCTTTGGATACTGAATATCTGAACTTGGTTAGCAAATATACTGGTGGTTCGGTGAATGGATATAACTGTGGTCATGTCGGTAAGGCCCTGAATTTATGAGGTTGCAACATAACAAACAAATGACCTTGACTTTGATTTATCATTATGGACCTCTCGGTGGCTGCTCTGTGCGACCAGTCCTCAATTTTTGTAAGTATAGCGATGATGTTCCCACATTCTGTTTGCAGTGCATATACACTGAGGCAAAGAGCTCCACTGAAAAGCACTTAGATGAACACAAGCTTGCAAAGGCCTGATGCTCATATTTGCTGGTGATAAACAAGGAGATGGCATAGTGCAGACTTGCATCTCTCATGTGCTGTTCATCACGGTTCTTATGAGGCAGCAAGCTCGGGGGCTGTACCTAATTTGTCACAACTATTGCAATAGGATTTACTCAGCTCTGTTCCCTCTTCCCATAGAAGCCATGGCAGGATTCCACCCATGCAAAACTGAACTGACATACAGGTATAACTTTCAATGTACAGTATGAATGTGCCTAATTCAAGTTTTGCATGATACATAAGAGTCATAAAAAACATGCCCTGAGCTAAATCGCAGCTGACAAATTTGTACATAGTATTAGCATTCATCTTTAAATCACCCAGCAGTAGCGCCGTAAAAAACGATTTACTGTTTGAAATAAGTAACCTGGCTTCCTTAAAGCTGCATTATGTACGATTTGGGACCTCTCTGGTGGAAATGTGTAATTGCATGCAACGAGTGGAAGAACATTTTTTAATACCATCACACATGACCATGTGTTATATAGGAGTCCCTTACACTTCACTATTACTGTTTTAATGATCTAAAGACAGTATTAAGAGTTCATGGGGGTCATAAGCTAGATCACAGACTGAGAATAAAAAATGTACTTACCTGGTGTCTGCTGGGTCTGTGGAGGTCCTGGGGATATCAGTAAAGGGTACCTGTACACCAAAACATAGAAATGTGATTTCATAAGCTAGCTAACATTAGGAAGCCTGCGTATGCAATTGAATGTTTTGAATGTGTACACTGTATGTCTATATGGCTATGTGAATTCTCTGTTTGTATTGTCAAGATGTCTTCTCTGATTTCTCCTGCCGTAGGATTGGTCACTGGGTCCTAGAGAGGAGGAGCTTCCTACATAATACAGGAGAAAGAGAGAAGGGCAGGAGATTCGTAGCTTACAGCCCTGTAAACTGAGTTTACATTTAAGTAACTTGTAACCTGGTTTACTTTTTAACCTTGCTTCCTGATGTAAATATTTTTGTTAATAAATGGGAGCACTGGGAACGTGAGCCACACGTCTGTCCTCTTTGCAAACCTCCGAACTGGGGCAATCCACCAACACACTTCTCAACACCATATGGAAAGAGAATTCAAAGAGAAATTTGGAAATGGACGTGTCTTCCGAGGATGTGAGTAAATGATCTATTATTATCATTTCCTCATCAGTATAATATTGATTTTATATTCGAGACTTACACATCGAGCTGGACTTTTTTGTGAGCTTGTGCATGTGACGTTAATCATAAAGGCATGGCCTGTGTTGGAAAAACTTCCATAAAATCTGACCTGACTCCTGACCTGACTTTAAAATATTATTTCGGCTTTAGAGGGTGACTCCCAGCAGTGCATGCACCCCGTATTTTAGCATGTTTTTTCGTCTGGCTCAGTAATGCCACTTTTTTCTTCAATTTGAGCAAAAAATGTACATAATACAGCTTTAAATTACTTTATGGAACATGAGATTGCAAATTAGAAGAAGAATAATTAGTTTTTTATATCCTTCTAATTATTAAAAGCACACAAACTGGTTTAAACCAAATAGGACTACATAACGTTCTTAAATTGGTTAGAACAGAATGAAAAACACTTAATTCCTTTGCTTTTATATAGGTTGTATAAAGGGCTAATAGTAGGTCTGTAAAGTTACTTGTTGTCAATATTTGTAATTGTACAAACATCAGATATATAACCAAGTGATGGCCAGGTGTCACACACCCATCTAGCCTCTCGCAGGTGAATACACTCGCGAACTCCAATTCCCAGAACCCCTCTGGCAGCCGGCAGCCAATCCCAGACTGACCTCACCCGAATACTGATTTGATTCACCTGTGTTACTTCCCTTATATACTGCTCTGTCGTTTCTGTTTGCCAATGTGTAACCGAGCCTTTCTTACTCTTGTTGTTATTTTGGTTTATGACTTTATCTGCTTGTTCTCTTGACTACGATTTTGGATTTCCCTTCGTTGTTCCTGTTTGCCGTTTCCCTGACCTCTCGCCTGCTTTTGTGTTTACGTCCCTGGATTGTGTCTCTTTTTAATAAATCCTTCAAAAGCCCCTACTGCTGTTTTCACCGGACCCTGACACCAGGGGTGGCCAGTGCTTCTTAGCATGATTTTTTTAACCTTTAGTTTAACCAGGCAAGTCATTAAGAACGAATTCTTATTTACAATGAAGCATGACCACCCTTCTGGCCACCCTAATTATGGAATGTGAAACGGCCAACCTTTCATTAAAATTATGCCTTATAGATAAGAATCCTTTATCTGAGTAGCTACCCATCAGTTGTAAGAGCATGACGATGCTGCATTTAGTAGTTAGCATGTCTTGCTGTGACAGACCAATTTGCTCAGCAAACAGGCGAGTCAATGTGTGCAGGGTCCTTTCAGCAGTGCTACTCTGTGAGCTGCATTATGAAGTAGGCTGTGCGATGCTAGAATGAGTAAACTATCAAAAAATGTTCAGCTATAATAGTTTATTGTGGTAACTAATTTCTTTTCACAGTTAAGTATATGCATAAATTGTATTTTACCTTATACAGTGGTGTCTGGCTTGCTTTCCAGTCTAATCATTAGACTCACGTGCAAGCTGTAGAGAGGGCAGCCCAAATGAATCACTTCTATGGTCTGTCTTTATGAAATTGATGTCTTAGAGTTAACATTGTGCACTGTAAAAAGGGGTGCATTTAATTCACTTCATTCATATACACCTTTTTCTTATTAATGACTTATACATCAGCAGACACTATATTGCCAAAAGTATTCACTCACCCACCCAAATCACTGAATTCAGGTGTTCCAATCGCTTCCATTGCCACAGGTGTATAAAACCAAGCACCTAGGCTGCTTCTACAAACATATGTGAAAGAATGGGTCGCTCTCAGGAACTAGTGTGGTACCGTGCTAGGATGTCACATGTGCAACAAGTCCAGTCATGAAATTTCCTCGCTACTAAATATTCCACAGTCAACTGTCAGTGCTATTAAAACAAAGTGGAAGCGATTGAGAATGACAGAGCGGGGTCAGCGGATACTGAGCCGCATAGTACACTGAGGTCACCAACTTTGTGCAGAGTCAATCGCTACAGACTTCATGTTGCCTTCAGATTAGTTTAAGAACAGTGTGCAGAGAGCTTCATGGAATGGATTTTCATGGCTGAGCAGCTGCATCCAAGCATTACATCACCAAGCACACTACTAAATCTCGAATGCAGTAGTGTAAAGCATGCTGCCGTTGCGCTCTAGAGCAGTGGAGATATGTTCTCTGCGGTGACAAATCACACTTCTCCGTCTGGCAATCCGATGGGCGAGTCTGGATTTGGTGGTTGCCAGGAGATCGGTAGTTGTCTGACCACATTGTGCCAAATGTAAAGTTTGGTGGAGAGGTGATTATGGTGTGGGGTTGTTTTTCAGGAGTTGGGCTCAGCCCCTTAGTTCCAGTGAAAGGAACTCTTAATGCTTCAGCATACCAAGAGATTTTGGACAATTTCATGTTCCCAACTTTGTTAGCACCATTTGGAAGATGGCTGCACAAGGCAGGACTACATGCACGCAGAACATTACAATGAATTCCTTTAACACCAGATCAACATCACAAAAGACTGCAATGGTGTCGTGCCAGACTGTCACGGAGTGACTCAGAATGGCAGTGGGTCATCTTCAGTGACGAGTCCCGCTTTTGTCTTGGTGGAGATGACAAATGAATGTGTGGAGGCACCATGGTCACTATCAAGATGAACGGTTTGTCGCCATGGCTCACATGTCCAGAGGGCCTGGTGTCACTCTACCTCCACCCCTACCACAAACTGTGTGAGAATCTTCAAGCTGCATGAGATGGATTATCACAGGACACCATTAGGAACCTCTACAACTCTACTGTGACGTGTAGCATGTTGCTAACATGGTGCCCGACGCCATACTGAGAGACACTACTGTAGCTCAATGAATATTGCACATATCAGTCTAAATTTATCATCATTCATTGTTCCTGGTAACCTTTATCTTCCTTCCCAACAGCATTGCAATCCAACATTTCATTCTGGCGATATGAAAATAGTCATACTGATGTAATATTTTATTCAGGTGGACAGGTTTGGTTATGTACAGACAAAAAAAAAACAACACACCAATTTTTTATGTTATGTTAATACAATAATGTTATTTTATTTCTTAGCAGTGTGCAACTCCAATAAAATCTCTGACTCTTACTTTGCCACCCCATTTTAAACGTTCAAGCTTTGCCCCTGGCAGATATGCTACCTGGCTAAATGTTTTCTTTCATCATTTCTTGTCATGTGGTACAAGCAAAATCTTATGAGAGTGTACAGAAAAGCACAGAAGATAATCATACCTATTGGCAGTTGGCAGGAGAAGCCAGCTGTAGGAGGAACTGAGAAGAGAGCCGTCAAAATGATAAAGACAAACATTACACTCCATGTAGCATCCACTACAGTTTGTTTCTGCTGTCAGCAGAGTCGTGTCAAAATGAGTTCCTTCCAGACCACAGCTGTACGGAGATTATTGTTTTCCCTCTTCTAACACATCAGTTCATGAAGGCCTTGCTAATTGGTTAATGAGTGGAATCAGGTGTGTTTAATGAACACAGAGCGTCTGCAGTGCTTTGGCCCACCAGGAATAGAATCTGTTGTCATCAAGTTGTCTCTCAGTTCGTGCAGCCAGGTCGAGAGGAAGACTGCAGCTGACTTCACCCTGCAATATTATAACGGTGTATGTCATCATGTGGTGTCACAGAAAAAATGTTATCCTTACTTTATATCAATCAATCTGTGTAGCGCTGTGTTCAGGTGAACAAGCCTTTCTACCTAGGTCATAATCATTGTCTAAATCTATAGCCTGAGCACAAAAATACATTCATTGTGACCTTGGAAACAGATACACTGCAATACCCTTATTTGAGATGTTTTGATCCGTTAACATTTGAGAGTTTGAGAGTGAAGGCAATCCATAAATAATCAGCTAGTAGGCTACATGTTGTCCCGAATACTTGACTCTGCACGCAGAACCCTATTCTGGTCTTGTTTGGGGGAGGCGCTCATTATCACTGATTTGCTTTCCTTGGTGTGCAGGTTAGGTAGGCATTAGCTTCATCCATTTGCTGCTGTTTATAATTTTCCTTGGATGTGGACACTCAGGCGAAATAAGGGGATAAATCGAAGCAGCCAAGTTACAAAACGAATCAATCATGCAAACCCACACACGGCAGCAGGTGTGGATAGTTTCTGCAAGTGCAATGGACCGCACCAGAGTCAATCAAACTTCAGACCACCAAGTTTTCTGAACCGCTCTCGGGCTTGAAAACAGCTTTCACACTTGACCAAATGTACCAAACTCACAGAGCATGCGGCCCTGGGTCCAGAAAGAAGCTCTAATGTAAAAAGTTCTCCAGTGTGGTCTCAAGACCGTAAATGAACAGTCTAGGTTTTGACTCAGACTTCGGGCGAGGTACAGAAAAGTGTACCTGAGACTCCATCTAAGTTGATTGGCCTTATCATTGCCGAATATCAAAGAAACCTTCAAACAGAATCCTTTCTCTACATAGAGTGTTTACTTAAAAGCAGTTTGCTGCTTTTTGAGGAAATAGTTAATTGTTTCCATGATGGCTTAATTGGGTATTATTTGTTTGTTAGTGTTTGTTGGTTTCATAGTTTAAAACATCTCAGCAGGGCAGACCAGAATGTTAATATTACTATTTTGTCATTAAATAATAAATGAATGTCAGTTCAGTTGGGTTTAGAAAGTAACTTCTGAAAATGTTTTAGAGAAGAAGGACAGAAAACAGACTCGCCATCATTTACTTCCAAACATTACAAGTTGGACTAGACTATATAAACTATGCAGCTTTTAAACCTAAAAAGTAACCTAGTTAACTTGAAACGTAATCTGAGTTTTACATTCGTTTACATATTATTCAAAGTTCAATGAGCTCATTTTTTCAGGTTACGCTGCTTACTAATTTAAGCTGCATAATATTTATAGACTATAATAAAATCATAATAGTATTTTTAGGCTTAATATTAAATAATGTTGTATTTTTACTAAATATGTTATAAAATGTATTACATAACATAATTAATGATAATGAATTTACAATGAATAAACCAGTGCCCCCCATTCTTGCTTTTATTTTCATATTCTGAAAAGATCTTGACTCAAACTCAGGCACTCCTGATCTTGGTCTTGACACAGACTCAACTACTGCAAAATCTTAGTCTAGACTTGGACTTGGTCTAGACTAGTGCTCTTGACTATGACACCCCTCCAATGAAAAATAACATTATTAACAGGTAAAAGATATCTTAACGTTTCTCTTCTGAAAGACTTTAGGATGATGTTGAATTTGTCCCATGCGAAATACCATCTAACTGTTCCTCAAACAAGTCTGCCGTTATGTCACTAAGTCACTATATCTAAATTTGAAGGCAGGCGGGTTAACCATCATCTTTACAGCATATCTGCATAAGAACTGAGACCAGTGTAAAAAAATGACTTGATTTTTTAACTAACTTAAATGAATGTAACCTGGGTGCCCGGAGAGCTACGTGAATAAAAGACTCAGATTATCGTCCCATTAACTTAGTGTTTGACATCCATCTGAGATTTTAAGGCAGCCAGTTATCAACCTTTTTAAAGTTAAAACACTGAATCATGTCTGCAGTGTACCTGAGTTTTTTTCCCCCTTTCCCTGCAGTTAAGCATGCTGTTTGATACCGGTGCTGAGCGGCCTTCGAGCAAAGCTCCAAATGTACCCCTTAACTTTTAATGACAGAATCAACATGATCAAGCTATTGTCATTAATAATTCCCTCACAGCGAACTTCTCATCTGCGTGGAGAGAGGCGGCGTGGCTGAGTGGAGAACATCAGTAATGTTTTTTTTATATTTAGCAGTCTCCCTGTATCACCTTACAGCTCCACGCCCTCTAATAAAACCTGTCTATTGGTAATGAATGAGTGTCCCTCCGGAAGCCTCGGGAGACTAATGTGTTAGCATGAAGTGTCTTGTCAGTACAAATCAAGCAGACAGGTTGGAACTTGTGCATTGAGTGGATTTTTTTTTTCGTTTTTGCTTTCAGTGACGCATCCCACTTTTCCTGTACACTAACCGAACTCTAGACGAACAGCCCTGAACAAAGCCGTGCAGGGATTGTCTAGAGAACAATGGCGCCGTACTGCATAGCGATGTTCCTTTAGAGAAAGAGCTTCTTAATAGACCTCTCAGGTTAGTATGCTGATTCTGTAAATCAAAGGCAAATGAGATACTTCCCTCTGCAAAGTGGGACCGCTGTGTTGAAAGCCATAATATGGCCATAATAAGGCTAATTAATTGCTTGTAATGAATTGCTTGTATTTAAGGCTTCATTCGCTAAACAGTTTGCATTTAGTTATGGCCTGTAATGCACATTGTCAGCACCAGATTATTTCCATTAGGCAAATGCATCGTGCTAAATGCCTAAGCATGTAAATATGGTCAGCTGAAATGATATAAATGTGTCAGGGCAGTGCTGCATAATATCCTTTTTAATATTGACTGGAAATAGGCTCATACTATGTATCCCCGTCAAACTGCTTTCGGGACACGGCCCTAAGGACCACCGGCGTGCCTCGTTTTAGTATCTGCTGTTTCTGAAAAACTTCTAATAGATACCTGTGGCTATGATTCAGCGATCGTCTTTGTCATCAGCAGTTCAGGTAGCTAAAATAGCTTCACCCAGACAGCCCCACTTCCACTGGTGACACAAAGCCTGTATGAAATATTCATCAAACCCCTCAACATTCAGTTCTCGTATTTGCATAAAGCTGAGGTTACCTTGATACCTTATTTATTCATTGATGCACTTAGTTGCCAAAAAGAACTATGACAACAAGCTATGACAGATGCATAATTAAACATGTTAAACAATTCAACATGTATTTAGAATTTTTAAAAAATGTTCTTTTTGTCTTTTCACATTTGTGTGCTTTCTGATGTTTCCTAACACAATGGTAAATAGGGATGACTTGGCTTGCATTAAACAGGCCTTCCAAATGGCGCTCAGGCATTGATCGGCATGGAGTGCTTTAGCTTCCTTCCACATGTTCAAACAAAAAACAGGCCCAAAGAGGGAAGTAGGGGGTGTCTAAATCTGAAATAAAGCCAATGAAGGATGACATACCACCTCTGATATGATATACAGTGCTATGGCAGTCAAAATAGCCATAAATCGCGTGTATCAGTGAAAAGAAGCAAAAGAAAAACATACTTTAAAAAGAAATCAATATACTTTTTCAGTGTGTAGTGTGAACTACTGGCTTCTTTTTGGAAGACTTGCTTTTCCTTGTGCCAAAAGAAGAGGAAGGTCAGTCTTTGAAGTTGGTTGTATTTTCCGCTTCCCACAATCCAAGTAATCCTGAACACATTCAATGATGCTGAGGTCTGGACTCTGGGGTGGTCAGGCCAGTCGGTTTGAGAACACCAGCAGCTTCTTTGATTGACTGCTGCACATATTTTCAGACCCTTACTGTTGAGCTGTCTCACAGTGGGAGGATGGAATAAATCTGTGGATTTCTTCAGATCCGAAGCAAGAGTGGAGCTTGATGTTCTCCTATCTGTCAATGATAAAAGCTTTAAGTACAGTTTATCTGATGGTGATAGTTTTGGAGGTCTACCAAGTTTTACATGCGTGTCAAGAGTCACATTTTTATATATCTTACAACCCAGTTTCCAAAAAGTTGGGATGCTGTGCAAAATATAAATACAAATAGAATTCAGTGATGTGCAAATCATTAAAGCCCATACTTAATGTAAAAATGTACAAAGACAGCACACCAATAGTTAGAAATGTTGTTCTTATTTGGAAAATTTTATGCCAGCAACATGTTTCAAGGGTCATGTTTACCACTGTGTTGTATAAAAAAAATATGTAAGTGTTCGGGAACTGGGAAGCTCAGATGCTGTAGTTATGAATGTAAAATGTTTTCCATTCTTACTTGACACATGATTTCAGCTGCTCAGCAGTTTGGAGTGTCATTGTCATATTTTTCATTTCGTAACGTACCAAATGTTTTCAATGGGTGACGGGTCTGGACTGCAGGCATATCAGTACAGCACCCGGGCTTGTTTACTTTGGAGCCATGCTATTGTAATATAGGCAAAATGTGTCTTGCTGAAATAAGCAAGGCCTTCCCTGAAAAAAGACATGGCAGCATATATTGCTTATTCAGCATAAATAGTTAATGTGCGAGTCATCCATGCCATGTGCACTAATGCCCCCCACAACATCCTCGATGCTAGCTTTTGAACTGTGCACTCTTAACAAACTGAATGGTCTCTTTCTTTCTTAGCCTGGAGGACACAGTGTCCATGATCTCAGGGCTCTTTTTACTTCGTCTCAGTCTGTCACAAATGAACTTGGGCACAGTGGCGGTGGAAGCATTTTTGGATCCTGTTTAGATCTGGTTTCTTCTTTGCATGGCAGAACTTTCACTTGCATTTGCGGATGCAGCGATGAACTGTGTTCACAGATGATGACTTTCTGCAATGTTCCTGAGCCCATGCAGTGATTTCCACTATTAATCATGTCTGTTTTAATGCAGTGCCTACTGATGGCCTGAAGATAGACAGCCATTCAATTCTCCAGATTCTCTAAATCTTTTAATGATATTATGTACTGTAGATGACAAAATCCACAAGTTCTTTGCTATTTTACATTAAGAAACATTGCTCTAAAATTGTTGCACTATTTGTCCACACAGTCTCTTACAAAGTGATGAACCCATCCCCATCTTTACTTAATAGTAGCCTAATCAGTTGCGAAATGTTCCACCAGGAGTTATTTTAGCATTTAACAACTTTGCCAGTCTTTTGTTTCCCCTGCCCCTACTTTTTTAAAACATATTGGAGGTGTTAAAGTTATATTGGGCCTAGATAAATTCTCAGTTTCAACATTTGATATTATTTGCGCAACAGCCCAACTTTTTTGAAACATTTAGACTTTGAAACTGACCTTCATTTGACTTTCTCATTCCTGTTGCAAGTGGATTATTTTATATGTATTCCCTTCAATAATAAACTCTACGGACAAAATTACTGGGACACCCACACATTCCATCCGGAGGTTTTATGACATCCCATTCTAAATCCATGGGCATTAACATGGAGTTGGTCCCCCTTTGCAGCTATAACAGCTTCCACTCTGCTGAAAATGCTTTCTACAAGGTTTTAGACTGTCTCTATGGGAGTTTTTGCCCATTCATCCAAAAGAATATTTGTGAGGTCAGACACTGATGTTGGATGAGAGGGCCTGGTTTACAATCTTTGTTCTAGTTCATCCCAAAGGTGTTCAGTTGGGTTAAGGTCAGTGCTCTGTGCAGGCCACTCAAAGTCTTCCACACCAAACTTACCCAGCCATGCCTTTATGAACCTTGCTTTGTGCACTGGGGCACAGTCATGCTGAAACAGAAAAGGGCCTTCCCCAAACTGTTCCCACAAAGTAGAGGCCTACAATTGTCCAAATTTCTCTTGGCATGCTGAAGCATTAAGATTTCCCTTCACTGGAGCTAAGTGGTTCTAGGCCAACCCCTGAAAAACAACCCCGTAGCATTATCCCTCCTCCACCAAACTTTACAGTGCTGTCAGGCAGGTAGTGTTCTCCTAGAATTTGCCAAACCCAGACTCATCCATCAGACTGCCAGATAGAGAAGTGTGATTCGTCACTCCACCGAGCACATTTCCATTGCTCCAGAGTCCAGTGGTGGCGCTGTACACCACTCCTCCCGACGCTTAGCATTGTGCTTGGTGATGTAAGGCTTGCAAGCAGCTGCTTAGCAGCTGCTCATGGAAGCCCATTTTTTGTGCTGATGTTAATGCCAGAGAAGGTTCGGAGCTCTGCAGTTATTTGCGACCTGACGCATTATGCACATCAGCACTCTTTGGTCTGCCACTTTGTGTTGCTGTGGTTCCTAAACGCTTCCACTTTTCAGTATTACCACTTACAGTTGATCATGAAATATCTAAGAGAAAATATCAAATGGTGGCATCCTGTTACAATACCATGCTCAAATTCACTTTGTAAAGGCAGACAGCTTGGCTTGATTTTATAACCTTGTGGCAATGGCACTGAATGAAACACCAGAATTCAATGGTTAGTACATTTGTGCATATAATGTAGTTCCCGGGAAATGAATAACATGTAGTCAATAATTTTTGACTGAAAATTCAACGTATGAAGTGTCTCTAACTTGTCCCCAGTAGAAATGGAATACATACAGTGAGGTTGTTTTGTATACTCTGCACACTGAACTGTATGTGCATAACTTGAAGAAGTTGAAAAACCATTCATCATCCACTTGTAAACCACAATAAGTATCCACTTCTCAAGATGCAAGTTTCAAGCAAAACAGAGAAGGCAGCAAGCACAAGGCTGCAGTATAACAACACCTCCTCTTGGGTGAAGTGTACGCCCCTCCACAACAGGCATATGGCGCAAGGTTTCATTAAAGCAGAGAATACATTTCCCTGGAAAGGAGCCATGTTTTTCTTGCCCAGACACCTGTTAAAGTGCTTTTTCATGATTTATGCTGTACTTGAATTTGTAAATAACAGCCACGTATTTATTTGCAAACAATGCGGGTGCGCTCCCAAATGAGTAGCAAACTGAGTTTTTAGACAAAGGGGAATGCTGCGGGAGACGCTCTGAATTTATTTGGAGACAGACTCACTTCAAGCTGCAGACGCTGAACATTTTTCCTTCAATAAATGTGTCGCTTCAGTTCAAGGAAGGCCCGGTGAGCCATACTGAAAGCCGTGCTTTCCATCTTAATGATTACAAACTGTACCATCAACACGTAAGTGAAGATGACCAGTGAATCAAGAGTCTAAGGTTTCCTCAGTATATCTAAATATAGTCCCAGGCTATTATGCTACCTTCCATTATCATTAGCCGCATAACCCACTCTTGTTATTTCTGCAGTGGACGTCTTCCGCATAAATCAACCAACACTCAAAATGATTAGCTGGTGCCGAACGACTGAAGTAGAGGGAACCTAGTTCATGCATTAGTGGGCTTCGACGTGTTTCTCGGGCTGTAATCCAACAGAACAATTTAAGAGAATTATTGGAAGCATATTAAGTTGTCAACATCTCCCTTCCCTGGCTGAAAGGCTGAAGTAACATGTTATTAAAATGAGGAGAAGATCAGCGCTTTGAGAGAAGGGGTAGACATGGTGAGATAAGGGCAACGTTTCAGCCTGCCTCTTTTCGCTGTAAATAGCCTTGTTGACGACTCATTGTGGTTCTCATCCGACATCTATTTGTCAAAGGAGCTCGGCGAGCTCCCCTTTATGCTGCTATTCCGCTAGAACGGTTTGTAAATGGTGTCAATGTATGAGTTAATGACATAGAGAACACACGCCACAGGGTAATCAATGACGCAGGTTCATACCTGATGGAATCATCTAGAAACCGCACATGGGGAACTCTTACATAAAATGCCTCACCGACTCAAATGTTCCAGATCAAATTTGCTGAATCAAAGGATGTGGATGGAATGTGGTTTTATGGCTTGTGAAATATTTATATTACAGTAAACAGAAAGCCGAAGGAAAAACAGACATGAAAGCCCTGCGGTTAGAGCTGTTCCACTACATTCAGTGTCTTCTGTTAATGACAACCAGTGATCTAAGAAATGATCCAATTAATATGCCATGGCTAATGAACAACACAAATCCCACTGAGACATGTTAGCGCAGTGCAAATGTCAATGCCAAAGGTTTAAAACCATGTTGCCGCCATGCTTTGAATGGGTAATAAAGCATTAAGCGGGCTCATGCATGGAAAAATAACATTTTGTCTTGGCCTAGAAGAGTGCTTTGCCAAGCAACTGTGTAGGGTAATGGGTAACACCTCTGCCTACCTCACTTCGGATGTCAGATGGTCAAGCATCTCAGCAGTAGCTTAGCTTGTGGTTCAACCCTGAGATCCTGGTTGTGAGCCCACACTTCAGTTACTCACTCTAATAATTTCACTCTGTCTATACTCTGAAAAATAAAGCTTTCTAAATGGTTCTTGGCTTGGATTTATGGTTCTAGGAGAACATGTAATCAGTATAGGACCATTCCTTTATGCAGATGTTCCTAAAATCATTCTTTACAGGAATGTTACTTGATTTTTTTTAGCATGCTTGTTCATGTACCTGGTCAAAGTAAGCACAATACATCATTCCGACCGTAAACTGTACTGTTGTTATTTTGAATTTGATGAAAAATGTTTTCTTGTTTTCAATTTACATTTATTTTTAAGGAGCAATCTGTAAGATTTAGGAGGGTCTATTGCAGGTGACTGAATACAGTGTATAAAACAATGTTTTCAGTATTGTAGAATCACCTGTAACTACACTTAATATCAAAAATATAGTTGCACCCAGTGGGAAGTGGAAGATTGCAATGCTATTCTGAAGGTAGATAAAGGTTACCAGGAACAATAAATGATAGTACATTTAGACTGATATGGGTAATATTTATTGAGCTACACATACAGAAGTACTGTCTCTCAGTATGGTGTTGGGCCACCATGTTTGCTAATGCAACATTCCAGACGTCCCAGCATGGAGTTGTAGAGGTTCCTAATGGTGTCCTGTGATAGTCCATCCCATGCAACTTGAATATTCTCACACAGTTCCTGTGGACTTTGCAGTAGGGGTGGAGGTGGAGTGACCCCAGGCCTTCTGGATGTGTGACCCATGACAGAATGAAAAGTCACACACAGAGTGTAGAGAGTGTAATTTTTATGTTGCAGTTTAAGGTGGAATGAAACATTGCAAACAAGTATCAGATGTGCTCATCAGAACAGTTATCAGCATTAAAAGAATAATGAGGATGGTTTGATAGCGTAAATCTGGTTATCGGCGGTGGTGGGGGAGGAGTAGTGATATTAGGTCTGCATTAAAGGGGCCATAGAATGGAAAACTGCATTTACCTTGCCATACTTGAATAATGAGAATTCAGTACGTGGAAACGACATACTGTAAACCTCACACAATGTTTCGTCTTCCTTCAAACACAAATCCCACGTTGATGAATTTGTTTGAAAATCCTAGACTGTCAATGTTCCGTTCTGCCTTAAATGCTACAGCTTGTATGAGTGTCACCACAGTGTATAGCAATGTACTTTAAAGGTTGAGAAGGGGATGTCAGCACATTTCACACCCTTTTCGAGGCATTCTGAACAGGTGTGGTCGATGTTCATCTTTAAACAATGCTGAAATTGGCTTCCTATTCGCCAAATGTTCAAAGGTGTTGCCTTGCTCTGGACGGTTTCACAATCCTTGGACAATATCGGGGCTTTGTGTAGTGCAGAAAGGGGAAGAGATTGCTAATTCCACCATATCCTCCAACAACAACCTAGTAGCAGCCACACTGTGTGATTTTATCCACTTTATGACTGTTAAAGTCAGACTTATAATGTTTCATAGACAGTAACAACTGTAATTTACTTTGTGTTTATATTAAGGTTCATCTTATTTAGCAACTTTTAGACATGTTGCTTCTAAACCAGCCAATCAGGGCAGAGCTCACCAAAATATGCATGAGCACACCAAATAAGGCAAAACAGCTCCTTCCCCTGAGGGGCCAAATCACAGGGTTTTAAATGGGTGAGTAAAACCACACCCCATCCAAAGTTCCTTACCTTCCATCAATTTAAAATGCTGAGAAAATGCATTCTATGGCATCTTTAACATTACAAAAATCATAAAACATACGAAGCACAATAAAACATTTGAAGAGTTTCTATGCTGTACTAATGATATAAGCATGCTAGGTAGGACAGGTTAATGGGTAGAATAAATTGCTGAAACACTGGTGCTAGATAATTATTTTTTAAACCAAATTATGACAGATTGAGGATCACAATTATTATTTAACATAAAAAAACACAAGAAAAGCCAAACAGGTTGAATCCTTGCCCTCAAAAAAGCAAAAACATTTAAAGGATGCTGCTCTTACACTCTGCTAAACAGTTATTTAGGCAGCTATGGCTCTTCTATTGCATTGCTCCTAAAAACACTTTTTGGCACCTTTATTTTAACAAATGACCAGAACTTGCCTTTTTGTTACATAGTCATTAGCCAGTAATTAATTGGAGTTATTGAATTAACTGGATTCGTGATTGAATGTTAAGTCCAGGCCTATACAGTCTCAAAATGGTTAGGCAATCTCAAAACTCCAAACTGAGTTTGCCATTGAACTTAGCATGATTTAGCGGAATAAAAACATGGCTTATTGACTCGATAATTGTAATCTGCCAACTTTTTGCAAACTTTTTCCCATTATTTACCCAATAATAAATATGTGCAGGAAAAAGATTATCTTCTCCAAGCAATGCCAGCTGCAATTTACTTGGCAATTCATTGTGATTCTTTGTTTATTGCCTGGCATGGAAGTGCTACTCTGTATCCATTCAAAGCCTCCTCCATCAAAACTTTGGCTGGAAAGTTGAAGACTCGTGTAGTTGAAAGGAACAGTGTGGTGGGAGTTTCCTTTAATAGATTTTTTTCCTGATGCTCCCACGCACCTGCTATAAACGCCACATGTATGCAAATGCAGCCTGCATTCTCCCTAACAAATCAGCGATGGATGGAGGCATCTGTGCCTTTGAAGTCAGTGTGGAGGAGCCGAGCAACTCCCCTAGAGATGCACTCGCTGGTGGAGAGGGACGCCGCTAGAAAATTGTCCTTGCAGGACAAACTGATCTAAACGAAAAGTGTCACTGAGCGCGGCTCTTTAGTTTAGCTGGGAGAATTGGATAGCATGAGGCATCTACTGATGAGGGAGGACGCTAGGTACAATGACTACTTAAAAAACATGAAAGTGTCCCCCCGATGGAGCCAGACACGCCACTGCTGCTTCAGTCAAGGACCCTGCATATAGCCTTGGTATCGCCCCTTCCTTATCTGGTTCTGAATGAATGCTGCAGGTTTATCGAAGAGGACTGTTATGATCTGATCTATGGTGGACCTGCATCACTGTAGTGCAATGATCATTGCCTTTAGTGTTCTGCTATTTTGATGTTTGCTTGCTTTAGAAATAAAAAATGGTTATTGCTCTTGTTCTCTTAGAACATTAGACCACCCAAATCCTTTCTCATCCGCCGGTGAGGTCACTGGAACATTGCTTATTTACCACTTTTTGACCCAAGTCTGAGTAGCATTATGAAAAAAAAACAGAGCAGTCTCTAGATGTTAATGTTCTGTTCTTCAGTACCTTTTAATTTTCACCTTGACTCTGTAGCCCAGGGAGGCATGAGGTTATCTCTGTCATCTCACAGCGAGAAGGGCCTGGGTTTGATTCCCGGCTGGGGCATTTGTGGACCCTTCTATGTGGAGTTTGCATGTTCTCCCAGTGTCTGCATGGGTTTCCTCCCACAGTACAAACACATGCTGCCAGATGAATTGGAGAAACTAAATTGACCCTAGGTGTGAGTGTGCGCGTGTGTGAATGTGTTTGTCTGTGTGTCTGCCCTTCGATGGACTGGCGGCCCTGTCCAGGGTTTTTCCTGCCTTCCGCCCAATGAGAGCTGGAATAGGCTTCAGCACTCCTCACTTATCCAGAAGGATAAGCAGCTTATTCATAAGATGAATGACTTTGCTGCCCATTTCTGCAGGCCCCCTAGTTGGAACAAATATAAAGCTGTGCAAAATGTAAAATAAAAAACTGAATGCAATTATGTGCAAATCATTGAAACCCTTTATTTAATTGAAAATCCTAGCGACATATCTAATGTTGAAACAGAGAAACGGAATCATTTTGAATCTGATGCCAGCGATGTGTTTCAAAAAAGTTGGGACAGATTCACGTTTACCTCTGCACTCTTCACCTCTTCTTTCAACAACTCTCAGGAACTGACTGAGACCAATTACTGTAGTTTTGTAGTTTGCTTGATATAGATTTTCAACAGCTTTACAGTTTGGAGTTTCCTTTGTCATCTATTTAATTTCAGTCATCACTGTGTAACAGGTCTGGACTGCTGGCAGGTCAGTTTATCACTCAGACTCTTTTACTACAGTGCCATGCTGTTGAAATATGTGTGGTTTGGCATTGTCTTGCTGAAATAAGCAAGACCTTGCCTGAACACGGTGTCACCTGGATGGCAGCACATGTTGCTCCAAAACCTGTATATGTCATTCAGCATTTAAAGTGCTTTTATAGATGTGTACTATAGAATTGGGTTTTTAATGCAGTGCCTGAAGATCACGCCCATCCAGTATTGGTTTTTGGCCTCGTCCCTTGCATACAGAGATTTCCTTCAGATTCTCTGATCTTTTAGTAATATTATGTTCTGTAGATGATAAAATTCCCAGGTTCTTTGCTATATTATGCTGAGCAACATTATTCTTGAATTGTTGGACTACAAGTGGTGAAATAAAATGGTAAAAAGTGGTAACAGCAGATGAACTACTAAATTAACTGAGAGAGTTTCTCTTAAAGCAAATGAGCATTAATTGCTTGTGAGGCTGAATTTTGAAAAGTGCAGTGTATATGGTTTGTTTCCAGTGGCTCTATTGTTTGTTTTCAGTTACTCTGTATGAAGCATAGTAACAAGAGATTTGCAGTGCACTTTGGTGTTATTGGTAAGTTATTGGAGATAAAATGCATAGTGCAAAATCTGAGGGACCTCCAAGAATTAACATTGTATGGCTAGGGGTTTTGACATTTGCACCTTTCATTCATCCACTCCACCACTTCATTTATCATAAATGTGTAAATAGTCAAATAGTCAAAGAAGCAAAGAAAAAGATCTAGTCATGTGTTGTATTGCACTCAGTAGATCTGACCCCCACTGCTTATGATTGTAGTTTCTGGGCTCATACATTACCACTAATTAGCCTAAAGAAGAAAATACAGTAATTACACTTTCAAACAAACTCTCTGTTCATTACAAGTCAGCAAATATTGACAAGTGGGATGTCATGCTTAAATCCATTACGCAGAACTCTCTCAGGAGTGGAGAAACAAGGCTAACGAAGCTCAGGACCGGCGGAGGAGCCCACTGTCATGGTTGAGGAGGCGGTTGATGCATCTCTATGGCACCTGGGCGTTTTGATCACAGTCATTGAGCGTACGCTTGGTAGGGACACCTCACGCCATGCCGTGTTGCTCTGTCACTCTTTAATTGGGATTGATGCTACACCAAACCGAGGAGGATGTTATAGATCCATCCACAAACTAGAGATGACAAGATTTACTGAGGGCCGATCTTGCGTTTCCTCACAAGATTTCTTCGCAACGGATGATCGGCTCATTGAAATTGGCCACGGGAGAGGCAAATAGTGTGGGGGTGTTAATGTGTTGCATGTTTAACTGAGCCTGGCAAAGAGGCTGATATTATTGTATTTGTTTATTTCATATTAGAGAGAAGTTGACTGGTTTCTTGTGCAGGATCTACATGTGTTACCCTCTAAAAAATAATGGTGCCAAAAAGAGTTCTTTGGAGTTATGCCATTTTGGTGTGTTTATGGATTTAGTACATTTCTATAAATGAGATCCACAAATGTAAAGTCCCTTTTTAAAATCCAAGGAACCTTTATACTGTATAGGGTCCGTATCAAATGAGGGAGAGTTCAAATAACTATTTAGGAGCATTACAGGCATATTCAGTAACATTCTGCTCCATCGCAACTTTCATTTTGCAGTTTGACTGCAAAAAGCTGAGTTTGTTGTATTTAAAGGAAGCCCCTCCCACCCCCTGCACCTCCCCCCGGTCACTCAGTAATTGAGAGCAGTCATGCAATAGTGGAAGGAGACTGAGTGGTAGTGGGATGCAAAGTTTTCATCACCAGAAACTGAAGTGAGAGGGAAGAATTTATAGGGTATAGAGTGTAGAGGAGAAGCCCTTTTCCCAAACTCCAAAAAAAATGCCATAACTTCATCTTGAGGGCTAATAAAAAGATCAAAGGAGCAGCCTTATTGCATATGTATTTATAGATGTTAACCTATCAAGGTTCAAAATATTCCATCATCCATGTAAAGTGTTTGTATGTAATTTGCACCTTCATAGTACCTTCATAGTAAATTTGCGCTGTAATCTCTTAAGTACTATTTGAACAGGATTAGTTTTATATGGGGATCGGGGTAATGTCATTTTGCCAAACATAAGATAAGATCATAAAGCTTTTTGTATTTGTCTGTAATACTTGAAGGCTACTGTCACGTGGGACAAGACGAGGAGGTAGGATGCAAATGCAAGTCTTTAATGAAGAACATATTAAAACAAAACCAAAGAAACCAATGAAACTAGCAAACTAAGAAACGAATGTGAACAGGGTTACAAAACCAACAGACATAGAGACAAAACACCAAGCAAGAACAAAGGGAACAACAGGGAGTATAAATGAACAAGGACTAACAAGGAACACCTGGGAAGGGGCGGAGCTACAAACTAAGGACAGGTGAGGGGCCTGACAAGAGACAGGAGGAGCAATAGGGCAGAGACAGGAGGAGCAATAACCAAAACAAACAGAAGCACATGGAACAGGACAACAACAGGCACATGGAAATGACAAGAGAAAAAGAGACAGAAACAAAAAACCAGAGAAAACGGAGACAAACAGGGGCAAGACAAGACAGGACGTGACAGCTACTCGATAAACACATTGGCATTACACCAAAAAGTACTATATACAATAAGTTTGTCTGCTCACAAGTAGAAAACATTCCCAAATATTTCATTTAATAGTTAATTTACCTTAAGGGTGTAATTTGTCAGATTTGTAGTTCAAAATGCTCCAAAATAAACTAAAATTATCAACAGAACGTAAAGGAATAACAGTTGTCTATGTACAGTGCCAAAAGTTTAGACACACCTAACTAAATGAGTGTTTTTTGACATCTACAGGTTTACAGTTAATAGTTCCAACTGATGAGACGTCTGAAAAAATTAATATCGTTAAACACCACATATATACAGTATTATTAGATTTTAATTATAAATAAATATTATATTTTTAGCATATCACCCACCTGTAATATATATTTATATATATATTCGTCCAAAATTGCTTAGAAAACAATCTTTTTTTTTTACATTAACCTTGCAAGCTAAAAAAAAGCTGTTCTATCCTCCTGTAAATTGTTTAAAATTTTGTTTAAGGTGGACTGCATAATTCCATGAGTGCTATTTTATAGTTTGATGTCTTCACTTTTATTCTAAAGCAAAGCATTAAGCTAAATCTAAGGAAACCTTCTATAAGTAGCCTTGTCTAAACCTTTGACTGGTACTGTATCTACTTAGGTTAGTATGCCAACCAGCTAGTCCAGGCCCATCTTGTCCTGTAATACTGCTTTGTAAATCAGTAGGTGATAGTGAGTCACTGTAGCGTTGAGCTGAATCAGTCCAGCACAAGAGGATGAAGAAATAGCACTGACCCAGCGGCATATTCTAACCTCTTATCAATCTTGTTGAAGGTCCTGCTCCCGGTTAGATCATTTAACGAAAGGTAGTCAATGAAAGGAAGAGTAAATGCAGCGATGGCTGAAGCTCTTGGCAAGTGACCATTATGGTCACCGCTGCCCACTCAAACTAAATAAACACACACAAAAACCCCCCCAAGAAACAGAGAGTTAACAACGGTGTTGCTTTTCACTGCTGGAGATGCTCTTGGTGAGTAAAGAGATGCAGCTTGATACAGCGTTTCTTCTAGTTAATGCCAAAAATGAGGAGAAGGGACTGTGCATTTCCCTGATTTTTACAATAGGAGTAAACGCTACAATTTTCTGGTGATATGTTGCTCTGTATTCGTTTGGATGATGAATTTAACAGATGGCAACACAAATGATCTCTTTAACCAAGTGCCCTCCTACTACAGAAGCATAAACCCCCTTTTCCATAGCATATAATGGAATATTTACAGCCATAGGAGTATAATCTGTAGTTATATGCAGGTGCATACAGCCTGTAACAATCACTGATGGCATATACTGACGGGACTAAAATCACTGGGAAACCCTGCTGATATCCAATGCCCCGCCTCTTCCTGTAGAACTAATCCTGTTCGAATGGTGCTTTAAAGCATCTTGTCATATTTGTTGTGCCGTTATCCAGCCTTGACGTTTTGATGTGCACTGCCAACAGCACCGTGTCCTTAGTGGTCTGTGGATGACATCGACCGTGAATCGTATCCACTGCCAATGCTCTCCCAAAATCCCTGCAACTGAAACCAAATCAAATTTTAAGGCTGGTACCAGTAGTCACTAAACCAGCTTAGCCCTTCACTTGACGGTCATTGAACATACTAAGAGGCAAAAGTACACAGCTTTTTTTTATGATAGTTGCTTGCTCAAGAAGTGAAAAAAAGGTCCCCTAATCTCAAAGCAGCATGTGGTTCAAAGAGGGGATTTAATGCTTACAGGTGGAAATTAAATTAACTGAAGTGGAAGCCTGAATCAAAGCAGCCAAAATGTCTGTTCTTACATGTTTTCAGTTTTACGATTTGCGCTCTTCTGTCTCTGATGTTTTTTTGTGTGTGTATGTGTGTGTGTGTGCACGTGTGTGTGGTGGTGGTTGGGGAGGAGGGGCTGTTGGCAGAGAAAGAGAGACATAGAAAGAAGGGCGACTGAAGTTGTCCATCTTAATATGGTATTATGGAATATTTTAACTGTCATAACAAAACCTCATGTTCCTGAAATGACGACTTCAGAGGAAAAGGAACAGTAAAACTTGCTTTACTGTAAACTGATTTTATTACAAGACATTTTGGACCATTTCTCTTGGTCCATTTATCATGAAATGATATGATCCCGCAACGTAAAGGGCAGTTGGCAGTGTGCAAAATACCCCCTAGTTTTTCAAGGGTCCCATGTTGGCTGGCTGCTGACTCACTTGGCATAATGGCACTGATGGCATCTTCAATGGCAACAAAATGTTCGGTTTATCAATTCTTCTTCTGAAAATGCTCTTTTCTAGTTTGGCAATTTGCTCTTCCACACACTGACTGAGATCTTACATGGCTCCTCTTTTATCTTTAGTTTGAGACTTTGAGCCACTCTTTCCACCAAACTCTGAGAAAAATGGACGGGTTTTCAGATTTGCAAATGTTGTAACATAGATTTCCAGGGTTCTCCCAGGCAAAGTTAAGGCTGCTAGACTATGAAGGGTGAACCATTTCACTACAGCACCAACTTGCTGCTTGTTGGTGAATCAGTTAAACAATGACAGTATATTGTCATAATATGTGTATTTTTAGAGACCACCCCAGAATTTTGCTTTTAAGACACCCCCCCCCCCCAACCACCACCACCACCACCACCACCAAGTAACCCACTGTCTTTCAAACCTTGTCAGTTGGTATAAAATGGTGTGAAATGGACATGTGAAGCACCGCTCTTATAAAATACCAAACACATCTATGTGCTAACAGTGCCGCCTACCCCTTGTGGTGAATCAACCTGCTCAGTGTGAGTGAGTAAGTGAGTGAGTAAGTCAGTTGGTCAGTTAGTTAGTGAGATAGAAAGATAGAAGGATTTATCAGGTTTGCATACTAGATATGTAGTCCTAGCCTTAGCCAGAATATGTCTTCATTCATGAGAGAAGATCATCTCAGTGCCATTATGAATTCACTCTGAGTATGTCACTGAAGTCACCTAGTCCTCATATTAACCTATGCATCTTATCAGACAATATATCTAAACTCACTCAGGGAAACAGATGCATAAGATATGAATCCCATCATAAAGTCAGTCGTACACTCCTGGAATGTTCATCAAGGGCAGATATGATTATTCGAGACCCCTGAGGCCATTCTGAGATTTGATTCCGTCTGCATTTTCCATGCTTGTGTTCTGCCTGCTCTCATCGCTGCGGTAGCCTAAGTGCAAACAGGGTGCATCTTTGCCGGGCGTGAGTGTATCTGCCTCATCATCAGGTTATGACATAACGGATTTCAAAGCCAATAAACATGAAGATTATTAAAGAGAAATGGCTGTCAAGAAAATTCCTCTACCCAAGTGATCATCTGCGACAGTACTGGAAGATAAGGTGTTCAACAGTCAGGCAGAAATTTAAAACTGGCCTTTCAAGTAAAAAAGAAAAACATTTTTTTTTCCATCACTTAACTTTTGGAATGAAATTACTTTGCAGTAACACAGGACAAGCCGATAAATGCCATACGTGTGCCTGAAATTTAAAGTATGGTCCGCAGAACGTCTACTGCCACAGTAACCCGGGGTAAATGCTATCCAGACAAGCTTATCGTGTCCATAAATTTAAATGACAAAATCTGTATTTTTCCCATAAAATTATCATTTGAAATGGCTTCCTATTCACAGGCAAACTAACCTTCATGACCTTCTCCACCGCGTATGAATGTCTGTGGAATTTTAAAGCGGCAGTAATTAGACCTTTTTTTTTTTTAAAGGTTAGAGGGTCTTCGTCTTCATTTGGCCACTAGAGCAGCCAGCAGTAACTGCAGATTGCTGATCATCAAACGCAACATAACTTCATGGCACCACGTGATCTGTTATGTGTGATAGCAATCAGGCCAGTGTTTGCACATTGTGCCATGAATTGATGCTGTCAATGCGCTGTCATATAAATACCCAATTATCCATCTTCACGCGTCATGCTTTTTTTTCTTTTTTTCTTCTTTCAGGAGTAAATGGGAAATGTCTTACGGTTGATAACACTGTTCCTATACAATGCTGATGAAATCAAGAGAGAAATGGCCTTCTGACACTGAATGACAACAATAAAACCCACAAGTTAATTTCAAATGAGTTTTCTATCTTTGTGCCTGCCACAAAGTGTTTTCTTTGTTTGAGAACAGCAGACTGTGCCAACAAGCCCTGTTCCATTTTAATGCACTACCACTTGGCTTTTATCTGAACAGACTGCTTAGTGTTCTCTCTCAGAAAGACAGAAAGGAAGAAAAACAAAAACAAACATAATTTCTGTTTTATGCAATGTCGCTGAACATGGATTATCTCAGTCTAAGTCCAGAGAGATATTAGACTTTACAAGCACGCATAAAAGCACTTCATTCTCGGACGACGGTATTCTGAAATATGAAATATACAGTCCCTTGCAAAAGCATTCAACTAATCATCAGATTTCTCGGGATTATACAAGACACTTTGATATTTTTGCGCTGTGTGTGATTTTCTTTGAATAAACGGACCCTCGGAATGAATTCATTTAATGCGATATTGGTTCCACCTAAGAAAACATTCTGTAAGAAAAGTAACTAAAATGCTGTTTGTGTTTAACCCCTGTGTTGTAGAAGCTTGTAGAAGTTTGTAAAGATGAAAAATAATGCCATAATAAAAACAATATTTCCTTACAATTGGCCTTTACCTTTGAGTCATGAAAAACTTTGTCTTTTGAATAAAAGACCCCCTTATTTCAAGCACTGCTGGTCAGACTGTAAATCAGAATAAAGCTGTAAAAGAGCAAGACCAACAAGATCACGGATAATAGAGCAAAAATTATGGATGCACAAGACAGGAAAAGGAATAGGAAAATAATACTTGAATGTTTGGATATCCATGTGAGTACTGTTGCATCAATTGTGAGGAAATGGACGCAGCATTAAACCACCCAGGCACTGCCTAGACAAGGCCGTCCCTCTGAGCTCTGCCTTAAGAACAGAACTTATGAGGGAAGACTCAGAGGCTATTTTCAAACAGTTGGCAAAAGTGACCCAATCTTTTTCTTCATCTGTGTGCCCGTGTGAACAGCAAAAAGCATGTTTTAAGCAACCAATACATCAATACATCAACCCAACTCCGTCATAAGTTTGTACTCCTGAGACCTTAACCATTTAAGCTGATGTTTCTGTACATACAAAATTGAAAGGCACTTATTACAACTGCTCAAAAGAGCTCAAAAATATTAAAAGTCACAAAATTAAAAGTCAAATTCCAAAGTTTGAAGAATCCAAGGACGTGAACCAAAGAACTGGCCATGGCCAAATAACTTCCTCTAGATAGAACATGTCGCGCTTTGTGCATGAGGGTCAATTTAGGATTGTCATCAGTTCAGACTAATTCTGGATAGGCTATAGGTTCCATTTAAAAGATACTGTGATCAACTGAACAAAAAAGCCGGATTTGGTGAGATAATTTGATTTTGGCCATTTTTCCGGCCCCATTTAGACCTGGTCACTTCATGCATCTTGAATATTACGATTATATCTAGACAAGGCCAAGCCACAGAAATCATTCAAAGTGGTTCGCGGGTAGACTGAGATGCATTTGAGACACATGTTATAGAAGTGCATTCACCTCTCCAAGACACATTTGACAACCAAACCCTTCCCAGTGCAAACAACACTCCTCCCCACGCAGCATTTCTTGGGGCATGTGAGGAAGACATTCATGGAGGACGCACAAAGTTGGGATTCAGATTAAATGATTTGCTTAATAACAATATGTACAGATAAAAATCAACAGCAGACTATAGAGGCTATATAGATGAACAATTTGTAATTGGTTGCTGAGTAACAAGTAGATTTGCATACTCCATCCCACACAGCAATCAGATTTCAGTCCAACAAACCGGCGACGCATTTGACTACCAATGTATGTAAATGCATGTGGCTAAAGTCTTATCAAGATACAATTCAGATACTAGTTACATAAAGGGTTCGGGTGTAAATGGGGTCAAAGAGGCCAGCAATCACTTTATGAAAGATACAGAGTTCAGTGACTAAAACTGAAGTGAAGGTGCACCAGCTCTGCCTACAACTGACTTGTATGGGAGGATAGCTAGAAAGACAAAAACACACCGAAGCAGGTCTGGAGTTTGCCAGAAAGTGTGACCCAGCTTAAATATAAGATGCGGTTTTGTGGTCAGATCAAAGAAAAATTGAGCTTTTTGGCAAAAATTCATAATGCTATATGTGGCACAAACCTAACACCGTTTATTCCCTGAAAAACATCATCCAGAAAGTGAAGTATGGCGGTGGCAGCATCATTGTTGTTGTGTGAATGCTTTTCCTCAGCAGGGACTGGGCATCTTGTTAAAAATGAAGGACGGCTAGATGGTGCAAATCACTGGGAGATACTGCAAGACAACTTGCTTCACTCTGCTAAAATCTACAGCTTTGGTAGAAACTTTGCCTTTTGGCAGGACAGCGATCCCGAACAGAAGTCCAAAGCAAAACAGGAGTGGCCGATCAACAAAAAATGAATCATCAGTGATCAGTCAAAATCCAGATCTTAATGCAGTTGTGTGTGACACTATTTGAAAACTGCCCTCCACAAGTGTCATCCTGCCAACCTGAACAACCTGGATCAAATCTGCAGAAGAATGGGTGAAAATCTCTCCCAAACAATCTACAAAACTGGTAGAAAGCAACTCCAGCAGACCTCTAGCAAGTAACTAGTCTGAATGGGTTGGAATTTTTTTGAAGCATTTATTTTAATAAATAATGACTTTTTTACTTTGAACATTTACTTTAATTGCATATTGGCTTGTGATAAAAATATTTTCTGGAACAATGAAGTGTCGTTATAATCCAGGCGAATTTGATGACCTTTAAGGGGGCTGATAACGCTTGCAAGGCACTGCAGATTGCATTTACACCTGTCATGCAATCATAATGAATAGATTTTCAAGGACGTGCAGTGCTTTATGCCCAAGTCCACGTACTGGAACAGAAAATGAATGCGTCTCGGCTGTTACCGAGCTACATTTGTTTGCATATTATCCATCCACGGATTCTTTTCTGTTCTATATGTTCATATATTCAAAGGGCTAACGCACAGAGAATTGCCATTTTAGCAGCGTAGCAGGGGGCGGAGAAGCTCCGAATGGATGTGCCTGATTATTTAGGTATCCTCGGAGGAACGGCGTCTGTCGTGGAGGAACTGTTCGGCGGGAGAGGAAGAGCATGTTCCAGGATGCTGGTTGTGTCGCCTCTCATTAAGGCAGAGCTGTGTGAACATTGCGCCTCTCTGCCCAGTCTACTCATCAGGGCTAATGAGGAGGAAGGAGCGGGGCTTTTCCTGAATATGGAACGAGGGGATATGTCTGAACCAAGCATGCATCTGAGTCACTCTATAATAGTGGGTTTATGTCATATGTGTTGCATGTACACTGAACAAAATGATGCTTTGAATTTACTTGACACATATGTGTACATCATTTCCACATGAATACAACATATCGACACAAATTCGTCTTACAGTTTGGAGATTCCTTAATTCTAGCAATAATGTGTTTTATTTCTTTCTAATATTTTTTGGTTTTCATGCAGGCATGATATACACATTCAAATGCATTAATCTATAATCATCTATCTGCAGTTTCGCCTGCTCAGACGTTTTTGAATTTTTGATTATATTGTAGCAGTAACATGAGTACAGCTTAAATACATGACATTTGTTACAATGGGCACTATGCATCACATGAAAGTCTGGAAGTACAGTGTTGTGTAAAAGTATTTGCGTTTTCAATTTCCTCTGCTTATGCTAATTTGTCACATTTACAGGTCCAACAAAATTTAATACAAGATAAAGACAACACAAGTAAACAAAAATGCAGCTTTTAAATGATCAGGCCATTTAGTGGAGACAAAGATTTATTCAACACCCACACTGCCCATGTGGAAAAGTAATTGCCCCTACACCTAATAACTGGTTGTACCCTTTTCAATAAAAAGTCTTTTACATCGCTGGGGACTCTTCTTTGCAGAATTGTTTTTGTTCAGCTACACTGGAGAGTTTTCCAGTGTGGACTTTCAGGTCTTGCCCCAGCATCTTGATGGGATTCATGTCGTGACTTTGACTCAGCCAGTCATTAACCTTAACTGTTTCTTTTGAGCCATTCTGAGGTGGACTTGCTTGTGTGCCTTGGATCATTGTCCTGCTGCATAACCCAAATGCATTTGAGCTTTAGCTGACAAACTGATGGGCAGACATTCTCCTGCAGGATTTTGTGATAAGGAGCAGAATCCATGGTCCCAGTTATGATAGCTGTTCTTCAGTAATACATCACTGTCATGTTACCTTCACCAGTAATTATCATGACAGCTAATGTTTGCTAAATGTACTGTAGTTAGCCACAGGAACATTATACAGTATGCCATCTGTTAGGACAGTTACCAGTAATGGTAACATGACATTGTTATGTTACTGGGCATAATCCGCCATGTCATTTGTTATTATAGCTCTCTCACACACACAAAAACAAAATCTTTAAAAGGGACTTCCTGCCACACTGTTGAGGCAAGAACCTCCTGTATGTGTGGTAGGTCCTGCGATGAACCTTGCATCCTTTTTACAAAATGCATAACTGAAATCTTTTAAATCCAGTATTTTCAATAAAGCATGTTATTACTCACAGTAAAACACAGTACACATTCTATTATGTGCTGTACTTTAATAAAATATACATTTATGTTTTAAACTGAAATTAGGATGCTAAAATAAAATGAATTCTCCTCATTTCAATATGCTATGACAAAAACAAAAATAACTGTAAAATATAATGTTTTAAATATTGTTTTCTTTAGTTTTTTTGTTAATTAAGTAATTAACTGGTATGATTAATACTTATATTATGTACATTAATGTGGTGATAAAAATTTTGTTTTTAGCTTTTTATAATTTTTTACAATACAGATGTGATTATTACAATAAATAGCTATTATATTTGCAACACATTAGTATTTGTCATTTGTCATTTGTCATATCTCTTTTGGGAGTTTTATGGGAAAATCAGAAAAAGTTTGGTGTCACTTCCTATGAATCCTATATTCCCAATGCTTTCGATCATTGCTTTAAATGTATGCATTATACTTTATATGGCATGCTTAATTCCTTATCATTTCTGGCATAAGCCTTTATAACTCCTTATAAGTAGTTAGAATTTCATGTAACACTTAAAGCAAGAGAATATTATAGTTATAAGTTATAATATTATAATATACACAAATCTTATAATGCACTATAACTATATATGGTTCTGTTATATTTTCTGTATAAAATTCAGACCCATAGCAACAGTTGTTACCAAGTTAGCTAAAAAGAATCTGCACTTTTTTGTAATATTCACTCAAACCGGAACATGTACATTCCCGGGCCAAAAAAACAAGCCAAATGGCAAAACGTTAAGCTTTAAATTTTCTTAACAACAAATCATTAAACAAACAGATGGGAAGCTCCTCCCTTTCATTTCTTTAAGTGATGAAGTTTTGTGGGTAAACCTGCAGGAAATGTTTCACTGAAAGAAGAATTAATATTTTTCTATTGAGCATAATATTCTCTATAGGGTTTAAATCTGGACTCTGACCAGGTCAAAACAATCAGTAACACCATTATATTTGGGCTTAGGTCTACATGTAGTTTGACATCAGTAGAGTCATTTATGTTTATCTCCCTGGTATCTAAACAGAAAATGTGATGTGTTATGGAACCTGACTGTATGAAATCAAATAAATCAAATATTCTTGCTTTATAAAGTCTTATGTGCGTAATAACTACTTAAGAGGTATCATTCAGACTTATATAAGGTGTTACATAAGGTGTTATGTATGCCATGTAACAGCTTATGAATGCATTGATAATATATAATTGATGAAAATGCAACTCATGGATATAAAATGTGAGCACTAAACTCTGACATCAAAACCTCATCTAAGGACTACAGTGGGGCATGCTCAATGGGAATCAGCACTTGACATTAATGTCATTATGTAATGTATGTCATTAAATATATCAACATATTTTACATATATTCTTTTGTCCATAAATAGCATGGCGTGAGATTGAACGGTAAGTCATTATTTTCAGTTTTAGATATCAGATATATCATATGAGACAGTCAGATATCCCATCTATTCTACTGTTTATTGTAAACATGGTTCCACCTTTCCAGTTCACCTTTCCCGTTCCATCTTCTTATTGCGGTGACTCAGTGATCCTGTGTGTTCGAGGAATGTATTGTAGATTCAATACGGCATGGAGGCGCGGTGAAGGGCAGCCTTAAGTGAGAGTAACCCCCCATTTCTTGATTAGGACATATGGCTGACTCGAGCGAGAAAGAGAGGAGATGAATGGAGCGCTGTATGTGGCGAGCACATCTCTTGCTGAGTGGCAAAAAGACGATGCACCGTTAGAGCTTGTACAGCAGCCAGCAGCAGTTCTCAATTACAAATAATGTAAATTCTCCACCTAATTGGCTGCACACCATCTGTTTCCAGCTAAAATAATGAGTACGATTGTACTGCCTGTTCAAAGGAGGATATTTCGAGGACGACATGATATTTGCTTATTCCCGCCAGCGTGTGTTTACATCATATGTATCAGTATTGCTGTCAGTGGTGCTCAGTGACATTCCAGGAAACTGCGAGAGATAATTTCCTAACGTGTTTGTAATTGTGCGTATAGGTAATATCTTTCGTCTATGTATATGTTTAGTTCTTTGCTTCTTTACGCAAAAACAAGGTGGTCTTTGGAGTGAGGCCATAAAAGAACCATATCTGTAAATGAGGTGTGTGAATGTAAACTATTTAAATTTAAAACTAAGGAACCTCCACATAATGTAGAGGTTTTTAGAGTCACTATACTACACTGTACTAAGGTCTTTCTTAGAACTGTAAATCCAAACCAAATTTAGACGCCAAATTATATAGGAACCTTTCATAGAAGTGATATTTTAATCTCTGATATGGATTAAAATCTATCTAGCAGTAACTGCCCAGAAGGCAGGAAATACCCAAAATAGGTCACCAGTCAATCACAGGACAAATACACATTCACATTAAGGTGACGATTAAGCATGTCCAATTTGCCTGACTACTACACAGGGAGAACAAACTCCACACAGAAAAGATGATGGTCTGGAGAATTGAACCCAGGCCTGTGTTTGCTGTGAGGTGACCACCCCACATAAGTGTTACATTACACACTATGGGGTGATATCCTATGGATTAAAACTAGTTTCAGACTAAATTGCAGTGTTTATGGTGACTCATCATTAGAAATTCTTTTTGTCTAGGATTAGTTTTTATCTGGGTCTTATTATCCAGGCACATCTCTAGTTAGTGAACATATAAAAAGGTACTAGAGGGATCTTTGCATAATACGTTTGTAGAATACCATGGAACATGGGCACTCAATCCTGGTCCTGATGATCTACCAGCCTACAGAGCTTAGCTCCCAATCTCTTGTTTAAAGATACACTTTAGGGAAGCAAAGACCTTTTTTGAAGGAGTGCAGCTACCGGCTACATGTTTTTTGTATCCATAGGAAACCCACATAGATGCTGGGAAAACAAACACCACACTGTAAAGGAGCTGGCACCTGGCTGGAGAATCGAACCCAGGCTTGTTTGGCTGTGAGGTGACCCCCCCACAAAGCATCACATTACACATTATGGGGTAATATCCTATGGATTAAAACTAGTTTTAGGCTAAATTGCAGTGCTTATGGTGACTCATCATTACAAGTTTTATTACCCAGGCACCCCCTGTAGTTAGTGAACATATGAAAAGGTACTAGAGGATCTTTGCATAACACATTTTAAAAATACCATGGAACATGGGCGTTCAATCCTGGTTTGGTCCTGATGATCTACTACCCTGCAGAGCTTAGCTCCCAATTTCTTGTTTAAACATGGCACTTTATGGAACCAAAAGTGGCATTGCTCAAAGAACCCTTTGTGGCACCTTTTTTTAAAGAAGTGCAGCTACTGATTACATGTTTTTGTGTCCAAAGGAAATCCACATAGATGCTGGGAAAACAAAGTCCTCACAGAAAAGGCGCTGGTCGCCAAGCTGGAGAATTGAACCCAGGCCCGTTTTGCTGTAAGGTGACCACCCCACATAGCATTACATTACACATTATGGGGCAGTATCCCATACATTAAGCCTAGTTTCAGACTAAATTGCAGTGCTTATGGTGACTCAACATTAGGAAATCTTTTTTGTCCAGGATTAGTTTTTATCTAGGTCTTATTATCCAGACTCCCCCTCTAGTTAGAGAACATATAAAAATCTACTAGAGGGAACTTTGCATTATACCTTTGTATAATACCATGGAATATGGGTCTTTAATCTTGGCCCTAATGATCTACCACCCTACAGAGCTTAGTTTACACTGCTTGTATCTCTATAGAAAACACTGGCTTAGGAATGAAATGCTCTTGTGAAGCTGTACATGAGCTTAAAGTCACCATGGCCAGTGCCAGGCATCACCTAGAGAGCTGCAAGGCTCCCCAGTGTTGGACTGTTGAGCACCAGCAAATAGCTTTGGGAATGGCATTGTGATCTCCAATAGATCCTGTTCCTGACAGGAATATTCTTGTGGCGGAATGCAATCAAATTCTCGCCATGTATGTTATATAATGGAGTGTATATGTGTATGTATAATGTATAACGTATAATGGAGTGGGGTGGGTGAACTCTATATTACTACACTTGAAGAGCAAATGAATTCAGACTTTTGGAAATGTATTGGAAATTTTGGACAGTGTGATTATATGTGCTCATTCTCGCCAGCGTGCGTTTAAATCATATACATATATATATATGATGAGATAAATCATATATATATATGAAATTCCATGAAACTGACAGACAGATGATTTCGGAATGTTCCTGGGGTAGTCTCGCAGAAGTGGACAGCGGTATGGTTCTTTCTGCTTTGCTGACTGACTGATTAATTTCTCGCCTCTTCATCAGTCCTGCGGCTCCCCCCCCCCCCTTCTCCCCATTTTCTTAATGGCTGGCTGCACAGTTTGATTGTATGCAGATGAGAGGACCTGATGAAGTCATTATGTGCACACATATAACTGCAGGCTTTCTGTGCTGCCACTCGACTTCCACTTATTAATGATGTGCGGGGGAGAGGAGTCCTTACCTAATGCACAGAGAGATATCACGTCTAATAGGCAGCCTTGAAAGGAAAAGTGTTGGAAGGTGGATTGGTGCGGAGTTGCTTATATACTTGGTCATTTCAACTTTGCCAAATTTTTTTTTTTTTGGTCAGGAAAATATTTAATTGTTATTAAATGTAATTATTTTCTGCTGCTAATCAAAAAGTCTGGAGATCCGGGCTTGCTCTAAACCCATACTTGCACTTAATATGCAATCATAATATTATGAGTGAAGCTTAATGAAGAGATGGTTCACGGAATCTCAGAATCTCTCAACTCATCCTTACACGTTCCATACATTTCCATAATAATATCAACAGCAATGGCATTAGAATTTAGATTCAGTCCCTAGTGCATGTTAATCAGTGCATCTGCAAATACCTCAGCCGCAGGGAAAAATAATGGCTCCCATGGCATCTTAATTCCTGAGTTGGTCCTTAACTTGTCAAATAAAGGTAGCGGAAGCTTGGTTTTATGCTAAAACAGCCATGTTTATTATTCTACAGAGAAGCGTTCATTGTTTTAGGTGTGTGGAAACGACAACATTTGAAGTTTTATGTGAATTTGGGGAGACCTTCATCACTGTGGACACAAGATCAGCTGCAGCACCAGAGGCGAACAACCCCAGTCATGAAGCACCGTGGCTGGCACATGTGCAGGCTTTCCAGGGTAATGAATTCTAGGTCCATGCTAATGAATGCTTATGCGTTATGGCATTATGCAGTGTTTTTTAGGCATAATACATCTTTGAAACAGATAGTGCCCGTGCTTTTGCAGCCCTGCCATATGGCCTTTAATCACAGAAAATGGCTTTCGCAGTGACCGGGGTGTGAAAATAATGAAAACCAGAATCCCTAAGCCTTAACGGTGGCTTAATTTATTTGAACTTACCGTGTCAGATTGTTCCTGCTGCTGGTAACCTCAGATCATGGCAGACTAACTTATTATGGCCTATTCATAAAAAAAGATTATAGCTAAAATATTAGATATATAAATATGCATGTTCACACATTATAACAGGTAGGACATTTTTTGTCTTGCATGCCCACACCAACATGAAAGGGATTTGGGTTGAAGTTTAAGGTGGAAATAATTAGGGGTTATTTCCAGATTACTGGTTGGAGTAGGATGCATTGTCATTAAACTCCTCCAAACTCCTGTATGTATTTGGATCTTGCTTCCTTTTATTCAGTATATTATTTTACATGTGTTGTGTAGCATCTTTGTGTTGACTGTATGTGACTGAAAGAGGTAATTATTCCATAAGGTCTCTATTATTTTCAACTATGCTAACTACAAAACTACTCATTAAGCAAGATAAACCATTTTAATAATGTTGTGATGTATGTATGTAAATCTTTTCTAGTAGATTCCGAAAACTAAAATTATGAACATTGAAAATTAGCATAATATGGCCCCTTTAAAACAGCAAGTCACTTTGTTTTTCATACCATTTCTGAGCCCTGATACTCACTAACATTGTATTAGGTATAAAACAGTCCACACACTGCAAAAGTAACCTCAATACGTGAAAGAACAATGGCTGCTTGCCCTTGAACTCATGCAATATTCAGTGGGAGGGTGAACACATGTCTAGTTGGCAGGCCTTATTGGGGGGAGCATGCAGGTCAAACCATAACTAGGTGCCTTAGCCATTACACATGCTCATCTCTTAAGATCAGGGCAAAGGGTCAGTATTGTTTTGCTCTGACCTCCCTCTAACTGTGCACAGAACTAAACAGACAGTGATGGCCTTGTGGCATTGGACTTCCATCAGTGAAGACAACTCCTGTGTTCAAATTAAATGTCCGTCATGGGGGACATGGTGGTTCTGATTGAGCCCATTCAGAAATTCCACTCAGTCTCCTGGACCACAACAAGGGCAGACGCCAGACTTAAAAACACCAAACAACGAGGAAAAGACCTTTGCATGTGCCAATTACAGCAGCTATAGTTGACAAGGGTGAAATTCCACCAGGAAAAAAAATCACAGGAAAACACAAAATCGATAAATACTTAATAGTGTCTCACTCTTGCCTGATAGAGACTGACAAACATTAACCTTTGCACGTGTGGCGATAACAAAAATACTATGATAAGGAATCAGAAATGGGCAATCTCTGCTGATAGCGACTGCCTCCATCCCCCATGCCTCGATCTCATCTTGCATGAAGCCCTACATCTTGAGTGCCATGCAGCTTGAGGGATTAGCGCACCCTGAAACGGACTGCCTCTGTACTGTCTTTTCAAGATCTTTCCTGGTTGACTGCTTCTCATCCTCTCCATTATCACTCACTGAGATAGGTACAGAGCGCTTCTCTGCAAACTGGATGTAGCAGGCCTCCCTCAGGTCGTTCCAGTCTCCTCAGATAGCAACCTTAACACTGAGGAGATATCCAGTTTTGCTGATCGTAACTGAAGTGGTACCAAATTCAATGAAGATGATAAGCTGCCCATTACATTTCTTCTAATATGTAGGTAACCAAGGACACCAAAAAGCATTTTAGACTGACACTACTGACATTACACTAAATGCATTTCAAACGATTTTTCTCCCATTTAACTGTTAATGTAGCAAGTATACATCAAGTATAGATGTGTTTTGGCAAGAGTATGATTAGAGGGTAGATGATGCAGATAACGCGATTGCGGTAACGTGGAGAGAGACGACAGTACAGCTCTACACGAGCTGCCAGTACAGAAAGTGCCAACAGTGTCAACCACAAAATGACAGGCTAATATATATATATATATATATAAAATCATGTTTTGTGGAATGTATTTTTAGCCAATGTGGCCTGACTGATTTAGATAGTAATGTCATAGTAATGTCATACCAAGAATCTAGTGGCCCCAAAAAGTATTTGGACATTTGTGCCATAAATAAAAAGGCATTAAGTTGACTGTGTTAGGAAGTTTGGTTAGCAAACCAAGTAGCGTTTACTGTACACAGAACATTCCAAAACTGAGCAGTTGAGGGGTTTCTTTGGAGGCTTCTGCAGGCTTGCTTTCAAAATGTCTTTGTACACTTCTGAGTGCATGATCCCATCAATAAACACAAGATCAGCAACACCACTATAAAAAAATAGCACCAGACTTTGACGTTTCTGCCAATGTGCTTTATCATAGTGCAGTCAAGGTGTGACTCAATGCCACTTCTTATGCCCATACCAATACTGATAATGCAACCTTGCGTATCTGCCCATACTGATACCAATCTGATACCATTCGCCATTTTCCCTCTCTTACTAAGCTGATAACAATATATTTTTCTGGCTGCTCTTTGCTTAACCAGCCGTCTAAATAATATCATCTCTCTGTGGTGACTAAAGGCATGTCTGAGGACACACTCAGCTTCCTCATCTTGAATGAGGAACAATCAAAATTACAGTCAAGCAAATTGCTGCTGTCAGAACAAAACCTCAAATCTCCACTTTTTCTGTTTCTGACATAATTAGAACTCTTAGCCTTTCTTGATGAATGGACAAAGGAAATGACTCTAAATAACTGGGAACTAAAAGTAAGTTATGTTTTTGGAAGGTATTGAAAATACAAAGTTTTGTTTCTGACAGCAGTGATAGACTTGACTGTATCTTTGTGTGCAATCTGATTGGAATTCTTTCCCAGACCTCAAGTTTACCATTAGTTTAATGATGTGCCAAAAGTGTTTTCCGTAAAACAAATTGTCAATGCTTTTGCACGTTTTCTGCATCTAAGCAGTTTTTATTTCTGCAAAATAATTGTTTTTGCTTCCATGTTAAATGCAAACAGACATTAAGACAATAAAAAGCTTCTTGATTTTTTTTTGTTTTCGTGTTTGTACTTGACATCTTGTGAGCTAGTTTGTAAACACAGGTTTGGTTCCAGGTGGCTCCATCATTAGCACACCTGATTTAATTTAATGATGCACTGATTAGCCGAGCCAGGTATTGGATGATAACTACAAATAATACTGGGTTGCCATAAAAAAGATGTTTGGAGATGGAAATGAAAACACTGAATAAAATCAATAGATTTTGTTTTTTGTTTCCTTAGATGCCTACATTTTTTATACATACTGTATGTGCAGGGTAGAGATGTTAATTTTATAAATTGATAAACTCCTGTTTTCACAACCAGTATTAGCAGTTGCATAACCATTGGAGGGCTGGAGGTAGATTTAGGGCTGGAGCTAAGGCTAAGGTTCAAGCTAGGGTTTGGGATGGAGCTAGGGTTAGGGCTATAGACAGGGTTACTCCTGGAGCTAGGGTTAGGGGTAAAGCTAAGGTTAGGCCTGGAGCTAAGGCTTGGGCTCAAGGTTTGGGTTGGAGCTAGGGTTATTGCTGGAGCTAGGTTTAGGGCTGAATCTAGGTTTAGGCTGGAGCTATGGTTAGGGTAAAGCTAAGGTTAGGACTGGAGCTAAGGCTTGGGCTCAAGCTAGGGTTTGGGTTGGAGCCTGGGTTAAGGCTATAGCTAGGGTTATTGCTGGAGCTAGGGTTAGGGGTGAAGCTAGGTTTAGTGCTGGAGCTAGGGTAAGGGGTGAAGCTGAGGTTAGGGCTGTGGCTAAGGCTAATGCTCAAGCTAGGGTTTGGGTTGGGGGTCGGATTAGGGCTATAGCTAGGGTTAGGCCTGGAACTAGGTTTAGGGCTGGAGCTAGGATTTGGAGTGAAGCTAAGGTTAGGGCTGGAGCTAGGGTATGGAGTGAAGCTAAGGTTAGGGCTGGAGTCAAGGCTTGATCTCAAGCTAGGATTAGAACTGGAGAAAGGGTAGGGTAGTAGCTAGAGTTCATAGGGTTGTAGATAGGGTTATAGCTCCAGCTAGGGTTAGGACTCCAGCTAAGGGAACAGTTTTGAAATTTGGAAGTGCTACAGCACCCTCAGCACCCTCATGTCCCTTGGATGCTGGCAACCAAAGAAGGTAACATCATCAGCCAATGTTTTTATGAAAGAAACTATGTTTGGTTGTCTTTCATCGATGAAATGTGGTCAAAATAACCCAACCACATCAATGCTGTTAGCCTTTTCTATTAATATCTATACACACGGGCGAGAATGACGCAAGCCAAAGTGCAATTGGCTCAGGCAGCCATCAGACAAAGATAAGAAGCGATTGAGTAAAATGTTAGCAGGGCAGAAAACACAGTTGTACTCGATGTGTCCTCTTTGTTCAGTCGCCTTTTCAGTTCACTGCCTCTATACGCTACGGTCTTCACACATGAGAGCTGCAGACAGGAAAAGAGCTGCTCTCTTGAGGACTCGTCCCACACTGCCTCCATCTCTCTGGGCTTCTTTTGGCATATGTGGGGGGCCTCCAACCCCATCTTCAGCTTTAAATGCCACACGGTTTGGCTCCTCAGTGTACTGCACACAGAAACGTAGTGCGTGAAGTGGAAGTGTGAAGTTGTAGATGCTGTAGATGATGAAAGCTGTATTTTACAGTAGACGCTAGAGACCACAGCACAGCATGAGTCAATAGGCACAGTCATGCATGAGAGAATGCCTCAGTCGATCATGTAGTGAGACAATATGCCAGCGTATTGTTTCACTTGAGGTGCATTTTAAGAAATAAATCCTACAGAAATCGATTTGGAAAGAGGAAGAAGAGAGAAGAAAGAAATTGCAGTTCAGTGTGGAAAAATACAGGTGAGAAAAAGGGTTGTTTGAAGCGTATTCTATAGCAGAACCAATTCTGGTTCCCTAAAAGAACCTTTCAGTTGATGGTTCTTTACAATACCATGTTATTTAACCCTCCACCAGCCGCTTTTTGTTTTGCTGTAAAGGCCGTGAACTGCTGTAAATTAGTGAGGCAAATTGTGACAACAAGCAATTTCCATTGCTACGTTAGTGGTCCATGTTTAAGATTACAAGTGAGATAATTGCAGTAGACAAACATGGATCTTTTACTCAGTGTGAGTTAGTAAGTCAGTTAAACCAATTAACTAAAAACCACATAGTATGTCATGTCATTGAGAACGTTTCTTATAATTATGTGAAGCTAAGCCATAATTATGAGGTGGTAAGTTGTAATAATGAGACATGAGACATTAGGTCATAATTGTAAGAAAGCAAGTCACATTATAAAATGTTAGCTTATAATTAAAAGATACTAACTCATAATCATAAGTGATTATTATGAAACACTAGATCATAATTATGAGGAAGTAAATCTTTATTATGAGATACTCAGTAATTATTACTAGATAGCAAGTCGTAATTATGAGATAATTATAAAGTCAAAATTTTGAGAAACTTTCTCCATATTATGAATAAGATCTCATTATAATAAACAAGTCTTATGCATGACATACAGTAATTATAAGACACTAAGTCATAATTATGAGATATGCAATGATTATGAGATAGTAAGCTATAATTAAGAGATGCTATGGCACAATTATGAGATAGTAAGTTGACGTTCTCATTATTCTGACTTATCAAAAGGACATATTTTTTGTTCTATCTCACCTGGAATGTCATTTACCAGTCAAAACTATAAATCAAATAAACAAACATATTTTTAACATAAAACTCATATTTTGTTTTTTGTTGTTTTTCAATTTCTGACAAAATTTGAAAAGGCCTGTTGCCCTTGTGTGTAGATTTTATGATGAATGGAGCCAAAATTACTTGGAAAAAAGCCTGGTTACATTGACTTACAATAAAAGTCTCTTTTGTAAAGTTATTATATTAGAAATATGAATTTTTATTCCGACAGCAGTGGAATTTGTGACTATGTATATTTACTACGTCTGTTTACTATTTCACTGCTATTCTTAAAGCTAGCTTGCCACAGTCTTTTCAAAGAAAAGCTGGTTTTCAAAATCATGGGGCTGTGTTCAACCTTTAGCTTTATAGCCTAATACCACATTCATCTTTAAGTAATGATCCTGAACATTTATTATTTTATATATTCTTACATATTTATATATTCTTATTTTTGCTGATGTATTATGTGTTTTCAGCCATAGGTGTTGGAGATTTCTTGAGTTTTAAATAAACATCTATCTTTGAAAATTGTCAGGATTCCAAAAGAGTGGATTTAAAATGTAGTTCGGGATGATGCAAAGCTTCAATACCGAATCAAAGCTTTTCCTGAGAGCCATACATCTAAGCCAAGACCCATTTTGCCTGCATTTACAAACTTTTTATGATGTTGGTCTTTTTTAATCCAGTAGATACTGCTTTTGAGAGTTTACAAATGGTAAGCAGTGGAAAGGGTTGCTTGAACCTGTGCCCTTGACAGGTTCTGGACAAATACTTGTACATTCCCAGGTCACTTTATTTTGTACTCTTTCTGCAAAACTGAGGCATTTTCTGTCCACAGGAATATTTATCCATGACAAGACTATTTTAAACAGTGAGGAGAAAAAATGCAAGTATATTATGTCGGTCTGTAACCTCATCTGCCCCTTGTGCTGTAAATGTTCTCAACACATTTTCCCTGCTAAACTACCTCCCCTCTCCTTCACGTTAATCAGCGGCATTGTCTGGCAATGCATATGTTTGCTGAAGGCCATAGCATCTCTCCAGCAACCCATCGAAGGTGATTTGTGTCAAAGCGTGGGGCTGCATTACTGTGCAAATGAAATGCAGAGAAATCAAAGATACAATCATGTTCCTGGGCTAGAAGAAAGCACAGCCTCGACATGGCGTGACATTAGACAGCCATGCCTGGCAGTAGAGTTTGTCCTGAACAATTAAAACGAATGCATCTCTGAGCACGAGTATGTTTGCTAGCTTCTCTTGCAAAGGCCAGATCGGTTTGTGAAAATGACATCAAGCCCAATAGATACACATCTAATTAGCACATGGCCATGGTTCTGCTGGTTGAATGTTTGCCCCTGGGCATCTCAACCCATGCTGCTGGGGAAATCACATGGACATCATGCTTAATCATGTGCGTATAAGGTTTATGAAGTAAATACCAATAATAACGACATCATGCACTGACCAGTACCAGAGCTCGGACCATGAAAAATTCCTCTGTATATGCCTCCATGTTTTTCTGTATATTGCTGTCTCATTGTGTCATTGAATGTCAGTGCTTGTTAAGGATCCTCTTTTTAAGCTATCTATGCTGTAGTCCACTCCAGGCCAAATTGCCAGAGCATTTGCATCATCTGTTGGTTGTAAGATGAAGCCGGTATTATACTGTTGAAGAGAGGGGAGTAAAAGCAGGAGGAGCACTAATGATGTGATAGATCTGCTGTTGATTAGAAACCCCTCTGCCTTCATGTGAACAGTAACTGGAGTTCAGCTCTGAATGGTGTAAAAGAAGAAGCTGAAACAGCACCTTGCTAGGCTCTTTTCTCAGATTGCAGCCATTTCCCCAATTTCTTTGCTCCATGTGGTTAAGCACGTACCTATCTTTGCTGCAGTATAAAACCTTGTGACTCCCCTTTTATTTTTATACCCTTTGAAAAGGCCAGCTGCCCTTTACATTGTGTAAATGGACCAGTACAACTGGTCTGAAATTAGAAATAAAATCTCATTAAATAATGTCCATTACAGCTAAGAATGTTTTCCCCAAAACTATAAATGTATCTTTTTTGAGATATGTGGTTTTACTTGCTGTATCTGCTAGTATAACTATCAATTGGTTCTGCATATACTCAGTGATAGATCACATACCAAGTTCTATATCCTCCTTTAGAGAGGCAGAACTGAGGAATAGGTAAGATTTTCAAGCTGCATAGAGACCATTTCACCGAAACTATCTCCTCAGGCCATTGAGAACTTATTAACAGTCAATGGAAGTACATCCATCCCTGAATTTATCACATAGCAGAGACTGAATCTCCTGTTATGGAATATAAATGGACAAATTCCCTTTAAGCTATAAAGCCTGGCTATCATAACACCACAGCAGTACGTTGAGCACCAAGTTGCTTCTGGAAAACAGGGGCAATGCAGACTATTCCTGTACATAAGCCATACAGTAAATTACGTATCTGGAAAATTTTTTTTAAAAAATAATAATTTTGCTTCTAAATATAGATATAAACACAAACTATGTCTTTAGTATTTACACCGAACCAGGTCTTTTAGGTGCACCTGTACTGTATGTACACTCATTGGTCACTTTATCAGAAACACCTACTATATAGGGCCACTTTTTGGGATTATAGTTACTGACTCTAGCCCATGGTTAACTTTGAGTCCCCTTGAAACTTTGCCTCACCTCATCATATTCTTTTAGCCAAACAAGCAAAAGTAGAGACATTCTAACGATTAGTCCTACCCATCGATCAATCCTGCTGTGCATGCACATACCATTAGTATCTTAGTTTTCCTGTGTCTTTAAAAATGTTTCAGCTTTACTTAAAGTGCATTGTACAGCCGTGCCTTAATGTTATTATTAACTCTATAATAAGGTCGTTGAGACTATCAAAAGATCCTAGACATGGTGTGATGTAGGGAGCTACCTATAAATATGTCTTACAGCAGTACAAGCTGTCAGAATTCTGGCTTTTGACACAAATGGCAAACATTATATGCAACATACTCAGAAGGTAGAGAGGGGGAAAATGGCTCACGTTCTCTTTAATGCAACAGTGACAATATCTGGTTTCATAAATACCTGATTATAGTGAATACCTGAAGGAAAGACATTTGATTGGATGAAGTTTACATGGTTCAAGTAGCAAGACAAAATCAAAAGCCATACAGTGCTTAAAGGTTGGCTGGCTTGTGAGACTGAACAAGCACAAGTTATGTCTGCATTGTATTCTCACTGAAAGCTTCTGAGTTACATTAACATAAATTAGAAACTGGATATGTTCAGTATGGTTCCTTCATTTCCATAACAAAAACATCCACCACCAATGAGCTTAGGTATCTGGAGCTCCAGTGTGTATTGAGAAAAGGTTCAAGTGGACCTGTACCATGACATGCCACTACCAGGCTTGGCTGGCTGATATAAAAGAGCTACTTAGACTTAGCTCTCCCTCTCTTTCGAATAAATAGAGGCATCAAAATAAGGTTTTATTTATGGCATCCACATTGTTTTACTTGCTGTAATTAAATAACTAGAACAGTGTCTCCAAAAAGTTGTAGTTGGCCAAGAAAGGGCTGATTTACGTCAAGCCCAAGCTGTAGATTCATACAGTGAGTCTGTGATTTCGCTTTAAGTGTGTTGTTATATATTACACTAGGTGAAAAACCTTGTGCAGTTGATAATCAATTTCAGCTAATTTCCTTAAGCCCATGCTATTCAGCTCTGCCTCCTAGCAGATGGCAGTCTGTAGATAGTATTCGATTGATGTCACACTTTTCGATGATGATATATATCGGTATTATACCACCAGTTAACGTGGCGGCGACAGTGGCACTCACAGCAAAGGAGAAAGCTTTGACTCATTGAAAGACAATGAGTGGAGTTAATGCCAGAACGTTAGCGGGGCTCACATAACTTCAGCGAACATTAAGTCCGTCATAGATACGTAGCTATTACTTACTGTTGCAATCACAACAACTTTTGATGGTGTAGTTGATGGTACTGAAGACAGATGCAGTATTAACAATAATTAACAAGGTTGTTATGAATGTCTGGATATGTGATTGAAAGCAGTAATGCATAACATGCACATAGCTTATCAATTTGGTATGGATCAACACCTCAAACCTTTTCCTGATATCTTGATTTATAAGCCATAGCCAGTATTGATGACTTATGCACATTATGCTGATGGAATGTCAATAATATGGCCGTGAGACACTTTTTTTTGGCTTTAGGTAGGTTGGTCAGTTCTACAATCTGATAGCTTGAGTCGCTTGAAAGCATTGTCAAATAATTTTGCTCATGTTGCACTATTTTATGTGGAATTTGTTTAATTCCTTAGGAACATTCATAAAAAAGATTCACACAATAGCAATAGTGCTAATTTCTACTAGCATGCTTATGGGATTTACATGCTAACAGTAATGCTACTAGCAACTGTACACATACATGTAGAGCTTATAATATGGATATTTTGAAATGATAACTGCTTGTAACAGACATTGCGTTAAGAATTATGGTATGTATTTAGCTGTTTTACAGCTTTGAACTTGATATCGTTCTACTCATGTTCTACTGCTTGCTACAACATTAGTTAAAAGTATATCATTTGAACATTAAAACATTGCAATTTGGTCAGTATCTAGCTAAAGAGGTCATTTCATTGTTTCATTGCTGAGGGAAGGGACTCTCCCATCCAATATTATGACCGACTATCCCTGGCTGCTACCATATCAGTGTCATTGCTGTGTTGAGAATAATATCTGGCCAGTGGTCCTGTGGTGGCTCTTTTCTATTAATGGAATTGACGGAAAGAGATGAAAAGGGGGATTTAGGGGGAGGATAAAATTAAGCAATTTATGAGTAATGATGAAAGTGAAATGAATATTTTTCTCATTAAAATATGTAACACATAAAAATCAAATGCAGTGTAGTCAAACCATTATATAAAGGAAACAGCTGTACACTGTCAAAAAGGAGTATTTTTATTAAGGAATATTTATTTATTTATGTTTAAAAAGCTTAAATGCATGTGACTTAATAATATTGATTCTGTATTTAACACTGCTGTTATCAATTTACAGAAATAGATTGAAATTTCATTTAAAACATATTTTATGAACATTTTCATTTATATTAATATTTACTAATTGTATTGTTACAAATTATTATAAACCGTTAATAATTAATGTAAAGTTTATTATTTTTGTCACACAATACTGAATGTCACTATTACTAGTTTAGTTTTTAAAGATTTTTACCATAATTGAGAAAACAATCTTTTAATATTAACATTTTATATGTGGCAACACTGATGTGGTAAAAGAAATTTTAGGATAATTAACAATTCCAGTGTGATCATAAAAGGCCTTCAAAGTGTAGTTCAGGTTTGTGTGGTCTGTGGATGATTGAAAGCTTTAGCACTTAGGGCTACGAGGTCCAAAAATTCCTAACTGGATTTTACTGTAGAAAATCGAGATTTATCAGCTGCAGAAGGGAACTGATGTCTTGTTAGGCAGTGACTGACAAGGTGATTTCACTGAGTGACTCACTGTATTCCTGTGTGGTCAGGCTCTTCAAAGCAGAGAAACTTGAAAAGACTGAGCTAGATAGGAAAAAAAAACACTGGCCGTGACGCAGACATGTAATCATTTCTGCCTTTGAGACTGTGAAGAAAACAATAGAGCTGAAACATGACGGCCGTACACAGCTAGCGTATCTCCAGGAAGTGGCCTTCATAGCTTGATAAGACACACAGCCATGTTGCACAGTAGAGGAGCTGAAGTCTCTATTAGACTCAGTCAACCATATAGCTGTGTAATCTGTACATGGCAAAAGCATAATTGGACTAATAAGAGACCAAAAAACTATGCTCATTCCATGAGTCACATATACTGTATGTATGTATGTATGTATGTATGTATGTATGTATGTGTGTGTGTATACATGCAGTGCCATACAAAAGTATTCAACCAATCAATGATGTCAAGAGCTGTGCATGTCACTGGCCTGTCTGGGAGAGTAGCTAGAAAAAAGAAAAAACACGAAAAGAATGTGGATTTTTCTAGAAAGCATCAGTGACCTTGTTAAAGGCATCCCAACAGTAAAGTATGGGGGTGGCAGCATCTTGTTGTGGAAAAGTTGGGACTAGGCATCTTGTTATAGGGGACATATTATAAAAATCTTATCTTCAGAGCTTACGCTTATACCTTCAGGATATCAGGAGTGCTCAACAACACAAAAACTGTGAAATGCGACAATCCAGTTAGTTTTCTGTGGACTGCCTGAATCAGAAATCATGGGATTTAACAAGCTGTTGAGGTCTGGCTCCCCTTGTAACAACAATTGGGCTACTCAATAACCCCTCCTGACCTCCCACCCCTTGTCGGAGTATCTCCACCCACAGCTTCGGAATGCGCAATGGGGTGCCATTTTTTTTCTCACAGCAAGCATTATGTGGCCAGCTATACCTGACTGGATAAAGCTACAATGGGCAAAAACCTCTAAGTGTGAGCTGTCAACTTTGTGTGTGACATGAAGCTGAACTCTCCCATTCCATGTTCTAGCAGTTATGCTGGCGCCTTAGGCTACCTGTTGCGCTTCTTAGTAGAATATTCCTGTTCCACCTTAAATGGCTCATAGGTTCTACTGATGCCTCAGGCTACCTGTTGAGCTTCTTATTCAAACCTTTCTGTTCCACCTTAAATAGTGCGGCATGCTAATGTCTCAGGCATTACAGTAATAACTGCCGAACCTTTAAGGTGGAATGCAAAACCTCAAACAAGAGAATAGTAAATAGGAAGCTAACTTCAGCCTCATGTGTCTGTCTGTTGCTATCCAGCCTGGGTCAGTGCAACACAAAGAGGGGTCAGTACCTACTGCTCTGCATTTGTTTACCCATTTAGCACTAGCTAATGCTAACAGCTGAGGTAATATATTACCAGAGATGTAATAATCTAGAAAGTTCTTGGCATTGCTCTCTACAGCATAACGTTAGCACTATTAGTCTTTTAGCTGAATACTGTGTAAAGCCAATCTTCTCTAGGCACACCAGACGAATGGAAGAGGAGGGTGAAGAGGTTGGCGGCTCATCATTTAAAGCAACATACGCTGGCTGTTCTGGACAGGGCTGTTTAGACAGGGTGAGAAAGGTGCTGTGGCGCTTAATCCTTGTAGTACTTTGAACAAAGAATGTCACAGACATTTCATTAAGATCCCTCAGGACTGTGTTAAGTTCTAAAAGGAAAAATAAAATGTCAACTTTAAAACTCAAGGCCATGTGCCTGGTGCAAAATACAGGGAGATGCAGCAAGACAACCTCCTTCAGTCTGTTAAAAGACTAAAGCTTTGGAGCAGCTTCACCTTTCAGAAGGACAATGATCCCAAACATGAGGCCAACAACACCAGCAACACATCAATGTGTGTGTGTTTTGTGGCTGAACCACAAAAAAGTGGATGTTCTATTGCGGCAAAGTCCAATCCATTCAAGAATCTTAGGTGACCACGAGCGCCATCCAACCAAACTGAACAACATGGAGCAAACCTGCCAGGAAGAATGTGTGAAAATTGTGTAAAACTTATGCCAACAGACCTAACATTGTCAGTACATCAAAAGGTCAATCTGGAACAATCTGTGTAAATTTCTGTGTAAAAAAATCATCAAAACATGATTTACATTTTTCATCATCAAAAAAATAGTTGCACCCAGAAGGAATCAAACTACAGGAATGAAACTTGGCTTGACGTCATGAGACATCCGAATGACTCAAGTTTCACGCTCAGCCGCACATGTGACGTTAGCAAGGACATGCCTTATCACTGTATCTGACTGACTCAACAGCTACAATTGCAGACATTTAGCGAGCAGTGATTGCTCTCCATGAGTCATCTTGTTAGTGCCAGCACCATTGTCAGGCGGCTGCACGACACAGAACTCTATGCACGCAGAACGTTAGGACGACTACCATTAACACCACGTCAATGCCACCAAAGACTGCAATGGTGTCGTGCCAGACTGTCATGGAGTGACTCAGAATGGTAGAGGGTCATCTTCAGTGACGAGTGCCACTTTTGTCTTGGTGGAGATGTCCAACAAATCCGTGTGTTGAGGCACCGTGCTCAGCGCCAAGATGATCGGTTTGTTGTCACATGTCACATGTCCAGAAGGACTGGTGTCAGTCCACCTCCACCCCTACCGCTAAATCTGCAGGAACTGTGTGAGGATATTCAAGCTGCATGGGATGGATTATCACAGGACACCATTAGGAACCTCTACAACTCCATGCCGAGACGTTTGGCATATTGCATTAGCAAACTAGAGAGACACTACTTCTGAATGCGTAGCTCAGTAAATATTGCCCATATCAGTCTAAATTTATCATCATTTATTGTCCCTTTATCTTCCTTCTGAATAACAGTGCAATCTCATCCTTCCTTCTGGGTGCAGCTATTTCTTGATGTTGAGTGTATTTTATTTTTGCAAGGCAATGATATGCCTCAGAAGGAAAGAAATAAAACAGTAAAAATGGAAAAAATGAAATGAAGGAGAAAATCCACGAGACACAGTTGTCTGTCTGCTACATTCGATGGCGGAAAAGCGCATTTCATAATGCCACAAAGAATTCACCGCAATTCAATCACTCAGCTCTTTGAAAGCCATGTTGTAAATATTGCATTTACATCCAAGTAATATTTTAAGTACGGCTGAGGAGCAAAGGTTTTTCCTTTTTTTTCTGGGTCATGACGCAGTAAAATATTTTATGATGCTCACGAGTAGGTGTGCTGTCCAAGAACTTTCATCAGTAACTAATGTTTACAATAGCCTTGATTACACAACCCTGAATGTGCACACACAGAGTTATTAATAAATAACTGCATATGTCTTTGAAAGAGCATGGGGTAACTATATAGAACAGTGCCCTGAGCTTGCTTGCAGCTGCTATTTCCATGATCATGAGATTGTTAGAGACTACATGCTTTCAAAGACTTTTTTTCTAAAGCTTTTAGCTATTTTTAGCTCTTTTAAAAGACTGGCAAGTTTCTCTGAGTCAAAAGGTTAACTCTGTGTTCTCCAACACACAGAATAATTTTCCCCATTTGTCAGTTGCGTTTGTGTATGTTATATCTATAAATGTATACACACAGTAGTGTATGATACTATGTTTTCATAATCCTCCAGCATTAGGACTGCAGATCTGTTGAACTGGGTGAGGAACATGTAATAAAGAGGATTCTTAAAAGAAAGCCATTATTCAAAGATCAGCACTTAGTAAGTGACGTATGCACATAGGCCCCCTAACATATTTTGGGTAGCATTGTGTTGCCTAAGATGCTACAGAAAATGAAAGCACGTTTTGGTGCCTTTTTGCAGGTGTAACGTTATGATGTTGTTTTGGCTTTTAGGTACATTAGTGTAAATTAACAATGCTAAGATGGTTATTTGTACTTCAATGGTAATGTCTTAGAACCAAACAGGGATTCGTTCATATTCCAAAAAATGTGACATTGTTACACTATTTAGCTTGATCTAGTCAACAAAGAGTTTTAGTCTAAATGCAGAGCCCTACTTAAACCACACCCATGCATTTTTGAGCAGGAAGTGAGACTGCATCCCTGTTCCTCACTGCCACACAGAGAGCAACTAGATCCCATTGTTTTGAAGTAAATGTGTCACAAAGTCAAATCAGTGTGTTCCATTAAGAACTGTCACTACCAAAACACACATTTTCTGCAGTTGATTGAACAGTTTAAAGATGTTTGCTAGTCACATACTCAGTTCGGTTCTGTCAGATTAGCTAACATTGCCATTACCAAAGAGCCATTACCAAACCTTTGCTAATGTTTCAGCAGTGTTAAGCTGTTATCACACTAAACCCACTATGAGCAGTGCTCACCTGTGGGGCGCGAAAGTGGGTGGCACTCTCAGACAAGACTAGCATAGTCAAGGACTACCAGACACGTGAACTACCAAAACTGCATACTGCTGTACCACCCAATATTTAAAAACGTTATATGACCCTTTATGTCTGCTATGACAGACTCGGTTTTCCATTACCGTCAGAAACAATGTTTTTGAAAGCGCAGTGGTAATTTTCCACATTTAGTGTGAAAGCAGCTTCATGATTGTTTTGTCAGTCATGAAATGGAATGTTGGATTATTTTAATAAGAGAACTATTATCAAGACATAATATCATTCAAAGCAAAGGGATTTTAGTCCAAGTCAGATAAAAGTCTGAAAAACACAATGAACACAAAACAAATAGAGGTCTGTTATTCAGTGCACCAGTGTCAACCGACGTAACATTAGCTAATTTACTACCTTTAGTTAATTTCATGGAAAATTGATGTCTAATTGATTGAGGAAGCCAAAAATCGGGATAGTAATTTGAGTACAATGAATCATTTAGTCCTAATAGGAACATTAATCATTTAATCCTAATAGGCACACTATCAAATAAGTTACTAAATTTGATTATCAAGATTGATTGCTTGGGGATAAATATTTTTTTATTTTCTAAACCCTTCAGAAGGTGCGGATCTGGGGCAATGTCAAGGCAGAATGGGGCTGGGGGGTGGGGGCGGGGTGTAGTGGGGTGGTAAAGGATGGAAAAAATAGGTACCAGTTAGCATAATTCATTCACACAGTGTTAATGCTAAGATTTTTTTTCTTGCTTGTTATTCATTAGGTTAACGTTTTGTGAGGGGTGCAGGGTGAAGTAAGGTCATGCCAATTTTCAGGAAAACATAAAAAAATATGTAAAAAACATTTGCACCGTATGATTGTGTGACGAAGCCAAGAGTTCAGTTTTTGCAGCACATTGTGCAGTGGCACATGATCCCCCTAGGCAATGGCATGAACAGCTGTTATGCTAAATATATCATTTGATTTCACAGCAGGTACATCCTCAACAACATCTTCCTTTGTGTCACACCAGCAACTCTTTTCTCCACATATTTCACAGTGGGTTAAATACTCGAAAGGATATACAAGTCAGAGTATTGCTCCTCTCACACACAAAAAAAATTGTTCATCATGTCTAGTTTTACAAGCAAGTCAAATTCTCTCTTTGAAAAGCAGCTGGCTCTGCATGTACAGAAACAGCAATCCTGAGTCGTTACTACAAAAGATAATGTTCTGGGACAAACGCAGTATGTTTAACGTCACTGATTATTACTGTAAGAGATATACTCATACATAAACATTAACAGGAAAACACCCACCCCTAAGCCAATAACTAGGAATGCAAAAAAGGGACAGGAACAGTACTGTGCAAAATTCAGAGACCACCCTGTCTTTTTTTCATTTCTTTTTTTCATTTTTCATTTATTTAATTTCCAGCTGGGTTGTCTGGGGTCCTTTCTGTGTGGAGTTTGCACATTCGCCCCATGTCCCTTCGATAGGCTGGTGGCTTGTCCAAGGTGTTTCTTGCCTCCTGCCCGTTGAATACTGGGATGGGCTCCAGTACCCCCCACGACCCAGAATGATAAAGTGGTTTAGTAGATGAGTGAGTGTGTTCACCGTTTGACATTACAGCTTCTTTTTAGGAGACTCCCTTTTTTAAGGAAAACTGCAGGGATATTTTTCCACACATACAAAGTTCAGTCTTAGAACTTGGTCTTATTTACTGCTTCTCAAGATCCAAATATTCCTAAACAATTTCCAACTCACAATTTTCATCATTTCCAAATTATGTTGAGGTCTGGGCTCTAGGTTGAGTGTTGAGTTGCCTTCTCACAATGGAAAGATGGACAGACACAAATGTGTTTTTTTTAGATCTGAAGCAAATGTGGTGCTTGTTTTTTTTCTCTTGAATACTGCTTATATGATGGGGACAGTTTTGGTGGTCTACCAGGTCCTGCATGGCTGTCTCTGTATCTTCTATCAATGTTTTGGATTATCAAATTATGCTGCAGGAAAGGATATAATAACAACTGTAACAAATTTAGAATGACACAATGTACCAAACAAACAAACAAAATACATAAAAATGATTCTTTCCATTGTCATGGTTCCATGTATTACCGTTACTTTTAGTAAAGAACCCTTAAAGTACCCTACAGTGTAGAACTAAACCTCTGCCTGGCTTAACAAATCTACCTAACTCTCTTCCCACAGTGTCCACAAATAATTTTCCTAGCACAGATGGCTCAAATTCCAGGTGGATAAACACAGAAATGTCAACCCGCACAGACAACACTTTGCGGAAATCCGAGGCCAGCTCGTCCGTAAACAGCAAGGCTCTCTTTGCCCCTGACTGAGCCTACTGTCAGAAGGATGCCAGAGTGTATCAAGGGGTTAAAACAATCTTTATGGACGGCACAGCTACTTCCTCGTCATAAGAGCTGGTCATAAGGAACATGAAGAGCCTGACAAGCCTACCGTGGACGAGAATACGAATGCGTCCCAGTAAGCACTTCCCGCTGAAACCATACGTACGGGATGTGTAAGGTCGGGAAACATCTTAAGATGTGAAAGGCTTGGTTGGGGAATAGCTCATGCATCTCTGAGTGGACTTGGCTGCAACGACTGAAACACTTGTGTCACTTCACATCTCTCTTAGACATCCATTCTGGACCCGAGCCCAGGCATTACGACTCAGGAATTCCAATTCCAAGAGGTGGCGAGGATTTGCTTAGGTCCTCTGCAGCTCACTGTGGTGGGGGATGAAATTCCAGCACCTCATCCTGAGGTGAGGTCGTTCGGCAGAGAGACCACTTACTGACTCTGAGAAAGAGGGAGAGATAGAGAGGGAAAGCAAGTGAGGGCAGGTGAAGATGACCATGAGCTACTCAACAATCTGACAGGCCAGATGTGATGAGAGAGGGCCTGTCATGAAACGCCCTCCATCCCTTCCAGCCAGCGCCAGTCATCTCTCACAGCAGCCCTTCATCGCTTGGGCGGCTATCAAAAGTCACTGCCTTTGTGAGACTTTTCCTCTCTTTGTAAAGACTGCTAATAAGACCCACGCTCAATGGCCATTCCTGGGGCAAATGGTCTCTTTGCATGAAGGGTACAGCTATGCACATTCTTTATCACTTTAAGGGAAGCCAGTAGATAATTCTGCATCAAGACTGCAGCTTATGCATGCATATTATTTGTGAAAACAACATGATGAATGATTTTTCACCATTATTATATAAAAGAGAGACTGTTCTATTAATTCTAATGCATTCAGTGATTGCAAGCCTTTTGGCACCAAACAAATCTACAGAGAGGGAATTCGCAAAAGAGAGATTTCATTTCAGCACATACATAATGGCTCCGACTTATTAGCATTCTTATGATTCCCAAATGAGTGAAAACAATTATTATGATTTTTTTTTTTAAACCCAGTGCCCAACAGAGCCCCCACAAATCAATTTGTTCTTTAATGAAGCGTGGTTAGCACGTCAGGCTAATCTGCTTACGAGGAATTCGCAGATCAAGGTTAATGGACACGTCCCATCTTGATTAAACCCCTGGCTCAGTTCAGAGACAGGCACCCTGTGATAATCGCATGCTCCCCCCAAACAAAAGCGCCACTCTTTTCCGGGGTTCCGCGTGCGACGCGTGCATCCGCTGTTGTGTATAGGCACTTGCTCATGTGTGGGCGTGTGTATGGCCTGCCTAATGGCTGTGCTAGAAAAAGGCTTGGGTGAGGGAAATGGAGGTGCTGCAGGTAGTCGGGCAGGGGAGCTGTAATTATGCAGCTAGCGGTCAGGCACTCACCTCCGTAGGTGTAGTGGAGAGCGAGCGACGGTCTGGCCAAATTGAGAGCACAAGCCAGACGCTCAGTGTGAACCCGGGCCTTGAACTTAAAACCTGCCATTTCATTCGCAGCAGAAGTGCCAAAGTTGCTTGGAGGTGAGCTGTTCACACTGGCTGCACAATCCTGTTATTTAAAAAATGGGGGAAGTGTTCAAGGTCTGCGGAACGCAATTAGGTATCATCAAGCCTGCACGAATCATCCTGAGCCGGCATACCACCCAAAACAATTATTGCGCAGCAAAACCCAGGAATTATTTTTAGGATGTTCATCATTCGGGTAGGGGGAGAGGGGGGGTCTTGGGGGTTAAACATCCCTCATAAAACCAGCCTTCTGCAACAGTATATGAAAAAATGCTTAGCACAAACTGGCCAAACTCCAAAAGTAGTATGCTGAGTGTCCTTCTTTGCTCTATCTCTTGCTGTGAGGCACATCTAATTGGAAGAGGAGAAAAGCAGCAGAGGAGAGAATGAGTCAGGTTATTTTTTAATCTTTTTTTTTCCCTTTTTCACTTCCCCTCTACACTTGACACCCCCCAACCCCCACCCCCACCCCCCCAACACACACACATGCAGTTTGCAATCTGTTTTTCGCCTCTGCGTCGTGATCCGGGAATCACTTTGACGCTGGAGCTGTGGGCGGTTTTGTTGCTGTGCCTGCGCCGTGTCATGGAAGGTTCCGGAACCTGCCTCGTCGCTGGGGAACCAGGAAGAGAAACAGAGGGAGGAATAGTGGAGGAAATAATGGAGGGGTTTGGTGAGGGGGGAGGGGGGTTGGGTTGGTCCTGGCAGACTGTACACAGACAGCTGCAGAGTACTATGTGTCCTGATGGGAAGGGGCCTAAAACCGTGCCAGTGCACGGCAGATACCACAGGCACGCTGGAGATGGAGTGGAACAGATTTGAAAACTGTTTTCCACCCTTTCACTTACTCTCTCTATCTCTTTTTCCCCACATGTCTTCTAATAGTCTTCTGCTCTTCAGGGCATTAAAGAGTAACATGCAACACGAAAGTGCACATCAATGTTTCATACTGATGCTGGTTTGAATGGAGATGCACATCGCTCTCGTGCTCTTCGGCCCTTCTCCACCCCCCATCCATGTAAACACATGCAATAACTCACGCTTACACATGCGCACACACACACACACACACACACACATTGCTCCAGCTTGGTTCACCTCCCCCCTCAGCCCTCTGCCTTTGGCTGAATAGAGCACAGTATATATCTAATGAACAATGAAATCAGCCCATTATGGATCTTCCTACACTTGACCGGTGTTCGGATTAATGTGGTACAAGGTAGCATGTTGCTTTAATGTAATTACATTTTCCTGTAACAAAGTAATACATTACAGCTTACCCTCTTTCTGCAGGCCCCCTGCTGGCCATTTTTCTGGGAGTGGGAAAACTGACAAATATTTTTTTTTTATTAATTATTAACTAATTAGTTATCAGATTAACTGGGACTCTGTGTGTGCTATGAAAATAATTTACAGCTGTCCATAAAGACAGCCATGCTTAGATAAAAAGGACAGCATCATTTTTCATATGCCATAGTATGCAATAGGCCATAGTGTGAAGGAAGTAGCTGAATTCGCAGGTGTATGGAAGTGTATGGTCATAAGGGTCTACCAGCTGTGGCAAAAATCCCAGTCTACAGGAAACTGTCCTCAGAATTGTGTCAGGGAAGGCATCCACCAAATCTGGCCCAACTGCATAATTCTTTGATGCAAGAATGACTGAACATTGATATGGCCTACATCCAAAAAATGTAATTGCAGGTGTTCATGCTCATGGAGGTATCACATGCTATTAGGTATGATTCAGTCACAGGTTCAGTCAAACTAATTTTTTGTCTGGTGAGCTTACTTTTCTGAATGTAGATACATTGCCATTCAAAATACTGTACATTCTGTCAATGCTATTGAGGAAAAATGTGCACAGCTGCATAGGCTTCACCTCCGCCAAAACTGGTGGATTATGTTCCTTCATTACTCATACGTCTATGAGAGAACAATGTTAGCAACAGGCGATGCATCCAACATACATTTCCCCTAATTTGCACCTAATCATGTTAGTATAAAACTAATGGATAAGGAAACCTTTGCTGAAGAGAAGAGAAACCCAATTTTATTCAGTCGGAAGCTATTTCTGAACGTTTTCCATTTACTACTTTCTTGGTTTTCAAACAGCTTCAGCCATTCCTTATTTTAATTTTGAGCATAACTGACAATGCCTTTTTTCAAGGCAGGGAGAGTGAGAGGCTCTTTTAAATGGCGTTAATTTTAATTGGGCAACATTGGAGGTTTTTCAAGCATGAACTGTTAGTTTAAGGTCTTGCCACAGCATCTCAATGGGATTTAAGTCAGGACCTAGACTCAGCCACTCTAAATTTTGTGTCTTTTGAGTCACTCAGAGGTGGACTGGCTTATGTGCCTTGTCCTGCTGCTTCACCCAACTACGCTCGAGCTTTAGGTCATGGACTGATGGGTAGTCATTGTCCGTCAGGATTTTCTGTTAGAGAATTTATGATTCCATCAATTAAGTCATCCAGGCCCTGCAGAAGCAGAACTGTTCCAGACAGTCACACTACCACCACCATGTTTGACTGTTGGTATGATGTTCTTATGGTGAAATGTATTGTTGTTAATAATTGATTAGCAATATTATATACTGTATTATATACTGTATACAGCATTTACAAAATGCTATACACTGCAAAAATGAAAAATATAAAATATGAATAAAGTACAAATAGCCACTAAAAGAAAAAAAAACAGTATATAAGTAACAAAATGAAAAAAAAAGTCACTGTCACCCTAAACACATATACTTAGACTAGCTACTAGGCTTGTGTACCCTCTTGAGCAGTCAGAATCATCTTATTGTCTGAACTCTGATGTAGTATTTCCCAAACTCTCCTACTGTTTTCTTTTGTTTTCCTGCCATCAGCCTCTTCTGAACAAAATTTGTCGCCTTCATATCACAGCAGTTTCATGACAATCAGCTACATTGAGGAATGACTACTGCAGTAGAAAATTAAGCAACTGCTTCCAAAAAGTCAAGTCAAGTTGTATCATGTGGTGAAAAAGTGACATTAGAAGCTGGATACCAACTAAGGAAAGCCATGTACTAGTGTATCGAAAAAAAAAAGCAACAACAACTAGAATATCATGAAAATGTTCAAAAAGGTAAACTCTCATATATTTTAGATTGATTACATGTATATTAACATATTTGAAGCCTTTTTTTGTTCTAAACAGAATCCTGTATCTCAAATTATTAGAATATGTCATAAGAAACAGAAAAGGATGTACAATACAGAAACGCCCAACTTCTGACAAGTATGTTCATGTATATACTCAGTACTTGGTTGGGGCTTCTTACCGGGAATTACTACATCAATGTGGCATGGCATGGAGGCAATCAGCCTGTGGCACTGCTGAGATGTTCCTGAGGCCCAGGGTGCTTTGATAGTGGCCTTCAGCTCGTCTGTATTCCTGGGTTGGGTGTTTCTCATCTTCCTCTTGATTCTCAATGGGGTTCAGGTCTGGAGAAATTTACTTTCATCTAAAAAGAGGACTTTGGATTGCTGAGCAACAGTCCAACATCTCTTTGTTCTTAGCTCAGGTAAAATACTTCTGACGTTGTCTCTGGTTCAGGAGCGGCTTCATATTCGAAATGCAGCAGTTGTAGCCCCTTTCCTAGCAATGTCTGTGTGTGGTGGCCTTAACTCCATGCAAAGCTTTCCCGAGTACTTGAGTCAGCTTTTCTTGACAGTCCCCTCAAGGCTGTGGTCATCCCTGTTGCTCCTGCACCTTTTCCTACCACATTTTCCCTTGCAGTCAACTTTCCATTAATATGCTTTGATACAGCACTCTGTGAACAGCCAGCCTTTTCAGCAATAACCTTCTGTGGGTTACCCTCATTGTGGAGGGTGTTGATGATCGTCCTCTGGTCAACTGTCAAGTCAGCAGTCTTCCCCGTGATTGTGGTTGCATGTGCTGAACTAGACCAAGAGATACATAATATTTATACTGTATAAATAACAGTTGACTGAAATATTTTAATAATTTGAGATACTGCATTTCTGTATGAGCTACAAAACCATACCGGTCAACAATAAAACAAAAAGAACAAAAGTCAAAATATGTCACTTTGTGTGTAATGAATATGAAATACCTTTTTGAATTGAATTATGAACAACAATTTCATAATATTTGAATGATTTGAGATGCGATCGTAAGTATTTCACATATTCCTTTTTGGAATTAACCAAACAAAAACTAGGATCCAAAGTGGAACAATCCCTAGTTAAAACCAGCAACAATTAGGTGAGTCATAATTCTCTTTTTTAAGCCTGAGTGTATAAATTTCTCTCTAATTAATCTCAAATGTGTGTGCAGTCTTGTTTTGTGTAAAGTCTTCTTCCTTTTTCCTTTTTGAAAGTTAGAAGTGCAGTATAATGTAAATGGAATCCTTATATAACAAACTATGTAATGACCTGCATGGTTTTATTTAATTTTATTTTGATGGAATTTTATATAATTACATTTGAATATTGTAGGAAACAAATGTAATAGCTCATCTTCAAAGGGTTAAATATCTGCATTTAGAGCTACTGTTTCAGTGATGCATCTGTAATGAATGAACTCTTCAGCTGTGGCATGCTCATGGACTCTCCTCTGTCTCCTGCAGGTAAGTAGCATGCCAGCAGACAGGTGAGCGGATTGTTGACTGTATAAACGAGGACCCTGGCAAGGTGTCAGGAGCTCCCATGGTTTAGCAGGCTTTCTGCCAGCCTGGCAAATGAATGCCTTATTCCCCTCCCACCTCCTCCCCCCCAACATGCAAATGCATTACCTTCGCACACACCTGATCACAATTCATGCTCTGCAACCCTCGCCCACTTCTTCTTTCCCTCTTCAGACCATCTGATTTGCCATTGTGAAGGGCACAATGCCACCAAACCCTGACCAAATAGCGGGAGTGATCCCAAGCACGCCATAATAAGCCGCTTGAGTGAAAAGGAGCCAGCCTGCAGACCACTGATGAGCCTGACAAGGGGCTCCAAAGTATTGGTGGAGTGGTCATTGTGGTGCAAAAACGAATCTCATGTTCTGTTCCATGGTTACCAGGCTGGTCTTCCATAACGCTTTGAAAAGTGTATATATGCAGTGATAGGAGCAAAATAAAGACATGTTGTAAGCATGCAAAGTCCTAGTTCACTCTCAGATATGAAGGTTCCTAAATGTACCTTTCCACAGTCTTAAAAGTAAAGGCAAAGCCAGCCCTGATCAATGTGATCTTGCCTAGGGCCCCTTGCATGGTGTAACCCAGGTAATAATAGCACCTAAGCCACATTATAGCCTATAACACTCTAAATAACAGTATATTACACATAGCATTCAGGTACAGAACATGTATTCAGTGAGCTCTTCTTTTAAATGACGATCAATTAACTGAAAATGATAATCCAAAGGTTTACATCAGTTAATGACAGAAGGAAATGCAGTTTAATTCACTGTTATAAGCAGGGCTAACACTGTCTAGTTAACTAGGCTAAGATGGCGGTAAATGTTGTCCTCAGGCAGACAGTGGAGGGTTTGTGCAGCACACTTACAAGAGAAAGTGTGTTTCTCAGAATTATGAAGGTTATTTTTCCAAACACCTTCATAGTCTTTCCAACTTTTCCTAACAAGTTTCAGGTGGGAGGAAGTGATGCTTACTCTTGCTAGCTAGCCGGCTATTTATTAACTTAGCAAACATTATCAAACTAGCTAACTTTGCTCTGAGCATCTGATGGTAACTATTACTATGCAACAGGTAAAGTATTAATTGATCACATTACATTACCTCTGTCTTTTTGCTGTCTTTTATTCTCCTCTTTTCTTTTATTTCTCCACTGGGCTCCAGAGGGCTATGCTGTTAGCTAACCTTTGCGTTTACTGTTAATCACATTTTCACTCACTCCCTCAGCCCCCACCACCACCCCCACCACCACAGGCAGGTACTGTTAGTCTAACTAGAACATGAGGATGGGTGTTTGATGTGTCAGGGTGATGCCACTGAAAATATTAGAGTTTGTGTTATTAGATTATGAAGTTATGGCATTGTGGGCTTTTGGGTAGTATTTAGAAATATAAGTATTTAGTATAAATAATCCTTAAAAATAGTAAAAGTACAATTTTTTTCCCCTCAGTTGGGGCGGCCAGGCGTCCCTTTGGATGAACGCCACCCCTAGCATTCGCCTATACTGCCTATGCCACGGTCTGACTTTGTGTAAAGGTGCCAAAAAGGCTAGATTAACCACTTAGAGAACCTTTGAATGGAGTGATCTTTAAAGAATGATTTTGTACATTAGAAGAATCTTTTAAAGGATAAAAAAAACTCCACATGATGTAAAAGTTCAACACCAGTTACAGTAAAAAAAAAAAACAAAACACCATTACAAATGGTTCTTTAAGTGTTCCTCATTAATGCCAGTGGTTATTCATAAAGCTGCGATTCTTCAAACAACCATGTGAATACATACATTGTTTTTTTGTATGGTGGTTCTTTTTAATGGTGGAAAACCATTTATATGTGGTTCTTAGAATAGAAGGGGTCATAGAATACAATTCTGTTGAAGTTTGTTAGCCCTCAATGAGCATGACCATGTGGACACTCAAGAAATCACTTACCCATCACATCAGAAACCCTCCATTTTTTATTCAGTCGATACACATGTGAAATAGTGTGCAATAGGTTTACAACTGCTGAAGTTGGTGCAGTGGTTTCCTATTATAGAGGGCGCTGAAACACTTTGATATGCAGCATATGGATATCAAGTTAAATTGTGTCAAAAGGCTATTTAAGAACATACGCAAAAACTGAGAAAATGCCCTTAGACACCACTCACTCACTCACTCATCTTCTAAACCGCTTTACCCTTCTGGATCACAGGGGGTGCTAGAGCCTATCCCAGAACTCATTGGGCGGAAGGAAACACCCTGGACAGGTCACCAGTCCATCATAGGGCAGACACACAGATTTACACATTCACACCTAGTGGGTGATTTAGCATCTACAATACACCTGACTGCATGTCTTTGGATTGTGGGAGGAAACCGGAGCAAACCCAGGCTTTTCTTGCTGTGAGGCGACAGCGCTACTCACTGCACCAGCATGCCTCCCCCTTAGACACCAGAATGTTAAACATGTTCTTCACAATCGTTCATTTCAAACATTTACAAACATGATTCTTTGAAGAACAGATTCTCTGAAAGGTTCTTTAGGCAAGCAAAAATAGGTTCTTCCACAGTATTATTCCACAGAACCCTTTGTGGCACTTTTGTTTATTGAGAGTCTTATTCACAGATAGAGGCGGGGCGAGCGGTTAGTAGAAAACCCAAGCGGGTCTGGCACTCAGGCACTTAGCCAATTTTAATTATGTATGCCCAGCATCTGCTGTCAAAATAACCTCCCCAGTGCTTGCCCTACACTTGGGTATCAATCTGAGGTGAGCGCTCTTCCAGCCTGCCTGGGACAGCCCACCCCACATCTGGCCTGCAGAGACCCAGAGAGGGCAGCTGAAGCTGAAAGACGAGCACGTCAGTCAGTCTCGGCATGGGTGGCACAAAGGGCCCTCCTGAAGTAGCCTTGGGGAAGCTGGGCCATGTCGCTCTTTTGTAGAGCTTTAGTAGAGCTGCCCTGTTTATCCCGACGGCCAGGCATGTCGCACCTGCGCCCTCGACTAAGGCTGTCATCTTCCTTCCCCGCTGAGCTGCGGCTCTCCCACCTCATTCTCCAAAGTAAAGGAGTGAAAATCATTTACTCTCAATAATAGAGAGAACATCACACATCCCACCCTCCCCATCCCGGCACACTCGTTGATAATCACAGGGGTTCCAGATGTGTTAAAGCTACAGATTTGTGCAGGATGATGGTACATGGGCATGGTGAGTGATCTGCAATGTAAACAGTGTAAACCAGTGCCATAATATTCACTATTTACTACAGTATTGTGCAAAAGTCAGAGACCATTTGTTTACTTCCCAGTAAAAACAGCCGTTACACGCATAGGTTATTCAGTATTCTTCAGTGCCAGGAAAAAAAAGCAGAAAACATATTGTGGCATCCACCACGGGCAGTGCTGCTGAGAGGAGCTGAAGGGTTCTGGCTTTGAAAAGTGGCTCATGGAAGGTGCCGCACTCCTGGTTAAAAAGGACACATGTAAGTGTTGTGGCTGATGTGGCGTTACTATTAGCATAGCTGTGTTGTTTAGAGTAAATTGTGTCTGAGGAGGGCAGGTGGTCACTGTCCAAAGAAAATTGTGTATCTCCATTTTAGTCGACTTTTGTTTTTATGCGTCATTGGAACACAGCAGCTGCTGTTTACACTGTGTGAAAATTTCATGATGAATGGACCAACAGAAATGACCAAAAACTCTGGTTCAATTGAGTTACATTAAAATTAATTTAGGTTTTTGCCACCTCTTTTAAAGTTGCCATTTTGGAGATACTTGTTTTTCTTTGGACAGAGTTTGTCTACCCTCCCTCATGTTGTGTCCTCTTGCCTTGTGGGGTTAGCACTGGGCTGAGCATGTCTTGCCATAGTTTTATGTGCCTGTTCAAAATAAAAGAGCATTTGCCCATGAGTGCAATGGTTTCCATGTGTTCTTGTACAGTGACGCTAAAATATATTCAACAGACAATTACACAGAAACAACAATATTCAAATATAATACCAAATTGCTTGGTATTTAATATTTCTCCTCTTTCTGTTATTATTTTTTTCCATCATCTTTAAATGTCTTGCTTTCAGTTTTTTAAGGAATCTACCTTCAAAGTCAAAGTAATTTCTGCTTATCACAGTCCAAATGATCTAAAACAGACTAAGTGATGTTAAGGTCTGGACTCTGGTGTGGTCAGCCCATTGTTTCTGAGAACACCAGCAGATGCTTTGTTTGATTTTCTTTTCTCACTTACCGTTCTTGACAGCTACATGTCCTTTCAAACCCATAGCACTGAGGGATTTTCTTACAGTGGAAGGATGGACAGAAACACTTGATTTTTTTTCAGATCTGAAGCAAGAGTAGAGCTTGATTTTCTCTCAAAGATGAATGCTTTAAGTGCTGTTTGTCTGATGGTGACAGTCTTGGTGGTCTTGCATGGTTACTAGGAGTCCCATTTTTTCTACAGCCTTTATTGTTTGAGGCCCAGTTTGGAAATGCCTGATGATGGTCCCTGACATTCATGTCATATTAAACCATCTTTTCTACTGAAGTTGCTCATTATTATATAATGGAAATCTTGAAACATTATCAATATTAATATTTAGCTCATCAATGTTTTGTCTACAAATTGCCCATGCATTGTTGTAGTAACTGTCTAACACTTGTTTAACCTACAGTTGCTCCAAAAGAACCCCTGCAGGGATAGGTGGAAAGAGATCAGGGGACAATTTTAAGTACAAAAAAGAAGCACTGCAATCATTCATTATTAAAATGACAAAATATCAGAGACTATTACATGTATTTAAATAACTGCACCATTCATGGTAGTGCTCGGCTTCACCTGTCCATTAAAAGCTGTACATGATTCAGCCTGTGAGCAGAAATACCATCTCAGCCAACTGCAGACAGCGGCTCAGCATATTCAGATGTATGCAAACGAGCCTCCTACGTAAAGAACTGCTGCCTCTCAGATGGTGAACCTGGTCCAGCGTTGCTCACTACCAAACATGTGTTTATGTAAATGATTGCATCTCTCATACCTCAAAAGACCACTTTGGAAAGTTTGCTATGCTCATGTTCGTTGGAAAAAAGAAGGAAAGAAAATGTACTGGGGTAGAGTGCAAACTCTTTGTCTGTTCTGCCACTTGCTGGAGGCAGATTTCGAACTCCAGCATTTTGCATTGCATCTGCACTTGTGGTAGCCCAGCACAGAGATGAACTGTTAGTAAAAAGCCTTAACCCTGAAAAGTTCCGCCCACCTCTCAGAAGCTGAAAAATTCTGCTTCTGTCAATGTCTGTGGAGAACTAGTTGTACCAGTGGGGAAAGACTCAGGGTCTTCTAGGCCTTTAGAGAAGGCTTAATAATTTATAGGATCTACAAATGTATACATATATATATACAGTGCATATATATATAGTTTTTAGTTCATTTTCATATAAAAGAATCATTATTGTGTTAATGTGCCAGTAGTTAATTAATTAATTGGTAAGTAAAACCAAATACTTAAATTCTTCTACATCAAATGGAAAGTTGGCCAGTAAGGAACTGTTTTTCTACAAGGGATATGGGTGGACACAGGTCTACAAGTGGACTCCTCCATTGGTTTGGCATTCAATGTGCTAATTTGACCTTGAGCATGAGAAATTGAAGTACCTAAGAGGTGGGACCAGTTTCATGAGGAACAAATCTAGCCACTCTAGACTTTCTATAAATTTTAGATATGCCACTGACTGAATATGAGTGGCAGTCAAATCATTGGGTTGTTAGAAATGGAAAACAGCAGCAGCTTTATTCCACAGCTCACTACTGAAAGAGTCTATGTGTAAATGGATGATAATATGTCTGTCACAAGCTTCAAGTAAAACATGTAAGAGTGGGCAAAAAATGTGAATCACGATTATCTTAAAACTAACATACTACCAGAATCCCATAGGTATTAATGTTCTACTAGAATCCCATTTTTTACCCTCTTGTTTTGAACGACTTTGACATTTATGGCTCAAATTCAAGGCCAAGCTTTAACAGTCACGGTTCACACTTAACACCCTTGTAAGCTGTCCTAAGGTGACCTATTTTCTTAATCCGAAGGGAGTGGGGGGTGGGGGTGTTATAAAACATTTCATAACAATTCCACAACAATTCATATATTCTGACATGCTTATTCACATTAAATGACTGCTGTCTGTGATTTTTCAATAGCGTACGGGGAGCACCCAGACACACACACACACACACATATACACGCTGCAGGATTTGGGGGCAATATTCTGTTTTTTAGACCATGAAACCAATCCAATGAACTTTCCATTCCTGGAATGTAATTTTGGCTCCCAGGGCTTAAGAGCCGCAATCCTCTAAACATGGATTTGCATAATCCAATTTTGACTATAATATCATGAAAATTGTAATAAATAATAATAATAATAATAATAATAATAATTACAGCTAGCCTCGTGCTTTCACTTTAAAGGCCAAATGTAATTGTTTTGTTCTCGTGCAGAGGCGACTTTGAGTCATAGCTCTGGCCGTCACCCTGTGGAGAACGCAGCAGGAAGGGTGACCCCCATCCATGTCACAAAAAGCACTGGAAATGCTGCCGAACGTTATCAAAGACAAAGCCACCTGTTGTGCGGGACAAATGCTGAGTTACCCAACAGCCGCGCGCCTGATGGAATCTTCTCCTCCTGACAGGGGCCCATCAGCAAGAAGCAGGCTGTAGGCGTCTAACCCACAGCCCAGATGTTAAGATGGATCTGCTGCTCTCAGAGGTGGCAGATGCTCCATTATATCAACTGTCACTTAACGCATCCTCTTTAGAATTATGATCAGCCCCCACCACCACCATCACCAGCACTGCCGCCACCTAATAGGCTTAGACAAATAATAAATGGAGGATTTAAATAAAACCACAATCAGCATTTCAACCTCATGGCCTGCTTTCGTCTTTCTCCCCGAAACCCCCCTTTAGGAACATTAGAGCTCATTTCTTCCAGCTATCAACAACCGCTTAAAATATTTAACCCGGGCTTAGACAGCTTAGTGCAAATATTGTCAAATCCCATATTCCCTCATGGCTCCAAGACACTGAATGGGGGCAAATGGACAATTTAAAGAGTGCTTGGGCTAATATTCACTTGAGAGTGAGAAAGCCTTCACTTATAGGTTTTCTCATCTATCCTGTGATGGTAAATAATCCCCCCTCCACCCTAAAGCAACACTGAAAGGAAATTACACACCTCATGTACCTTAGAGATGCAGCGTTCTGCTTAATTTATGTGTAGTGTCTCACTACAAAATAAGCCCGTTTGCTAGTATCTCATAGTGTTCTGTATCAGTGCCAATGAAAAATAGAAAATCAATGAGGAAGCTATTTTAATTTGCCAAATGCTGGTGTTTTTGAAGCGGACCCATATATCAGGCCAGGCCAAAAACTAGAATAACAACGCACGGCTTAATCGAACAGCAGAAGAAACATCCTCCAAATAAAGATATACGAAGCACCAAACCCCTCCTAATGTAACCCCCACTTAAATGAACATGTGGGTGACTGTAACATCAAGTAAATGACCAAAGAAACAAGCATTTAGTTAAAGGTGCCACAGAATGGAACACTGTACTTTGGCATACTTGAATAAGGAGAGTTCAGTACATAGAACCGGCACACTGTGAACCTCAAACACTGTTGTCTTTCACTGTTGTCTTTCAAATGCCACCTAGCATAAAAGATGTCATTAAAACAGACCAATTCCAAAACCCTTGTCTGTTATGTAACAGTCTTTACTCATTAACATTTAAGCCCCCAAAATTTACATATGATCACCGAGCAACAGCAATGAAAATGGAGGACTATGTGGAAAAATCTGTCGTTCCATGCTGTGAAGGGGATGTCTGCACTTTTTATCAGCTTGAAGCTGGACTTCCATTCGCCAGCTTCTTAATCAAATGTTCCATTCCACCTAAAATGCCACAGCTTGCACGTGTGCTTGAATGTAACACTTAAGGTGGACTGGAAAATTTGCAAACAAGCTGGCGAAGAGGAAACCAACTCTGTAGCTGGACCACTTTCATTCAGAGTTATTTATGTGTTCTGCACATTTCATTTTGGACAGCCTCTCAAACTTTGAACAATATCATGCAGCTCCGCTCAGCATTTGACACTGTAGAGACTGAAGAGAAGAGCAGTTCCACCTTTATTAGCATCACAACACCAACAGCAACCTGTAAGTAGAAGCCATGCTGTGTAATTTTAGCTACTGTTTGATAGTTGAAGCAGATCAACCTTAAACTGAAGGTTTCACAGTGAGTTACAACTTTCATTTACTTTGTGTTGATGTTGAGATCTAAAGCAAGTAGCTAGTTTAGGTAGCATTAGCTACTAGCAAGCTCCAAGTAACTAGCATACCTAACTGTAACATACCTTCTGGTGACTGTGTGGTACTGCACTTCTACTGCTTCTTTTCCTGCTCCACTCACTCTCACACCTGGACTCATCAGGACTCCCAATTATACCCCGTTGTTTGCTCTGCCTGTTTGCAAAGTCTCTGTGTGTCATAGTTCCTAGCCATGCTCCTGAGTCCCTGAGTATCTTGCAGTGTTTCTTTGTGTTTGTCTTCCTTGGTTTTGACCTCTGCTCTGGTTTCATGGTTTTGTGATTATGGATTTGTGTCTGATGCTGCCTGTCTGTGTTTTGACCCCTGCCTGTTCTGACTAAGATTCCTGGATAACCATTAATAAAACCACTCTGCACTTGCAACCTGCCTCAACCTCCATGTCACACCAACTATATAGTATGACGAGTTAGCTTATTTACACTGAGATGCATTTGAATTTTTTCTGTCTGTGTGTATTTCTCCAATCAGAATCAAAATATTAATGAGTTCACCTATAAAAGGAAAAACAGCTTGTGTCATTCCCTGGCCAAATCAATCAAATGGGCATACAGAACCTCATCTGGCCATTTTTCCCACCAGCCAAAGTCACTTCTATGGAGACTTTAATTTAAAATACTGAATAAATGCATTATAGAACACCATTAAAAGAAAAACATTTAGGTTTTAAACATATTTTTAACTGTCTTTTTTACTGTCTGAGTTTTTTTCTCAAATAATCAAATAGACAATGTGATGTAGAACAAAATGTACACTTTTAGCTAAATAACAGTGCGTATGCAACATATTTTCCATCATAGAGAAGAAACATAAACATGGAATGATTGTTTTATGCATTCAAGTAGTTCTTTAAATGGTCATGGGTTCAATATATAATAAAGATGTTCACAAGTCAGTTCATGCAAGAGTCTTGAGTCTCTGGGGTTTGAGCATGAGTCGGATCTTGAATCTTTAGCAGAGAATTTTAGATTGGTCTCGTTATTAGCTGCAGGCATTGCATTGTTCAAAAGCAAACTCCTTGCTGAAAACCTGTGAGCTTCAAATAATGAGCCTTCAGCTTGAAGGACAGAACAAAAGCACTACATGCAGTAAATATGGTGTTTGAAGAAAAGAGGCAAAACAAATTGAAATGGTTTGTTGGTCTGTAGTTTCTAAGCCAGATAAGCCAGCTTGCTAGCATAAGGGCTAAGCCATCTGAAGTTTTATCATATTCTAAGGGGATATGAGATGTTACCTGCTATTACTTTAGCAAGATTAGCTTTTAGCTTCAGCTAAAATACTTTCTGTGCAAGGTGGCATCACATTGGAGGTTTCTCTATAATGAAAGGCCCGAAGCAGTATTGATTCTAATGCTTCTGCGAGCCACAGGAGAACAGCATTACAATAATGATCATAGAAAAACCAGTTCCCAAAGCCACTCTTGTAAGATTGGAAATTAAAGATTCCTTTCCATATTATATAATCATTTAAAGGCGAGTTCTGGTCGAGTCAGTCAACATGTGACTCAAACCCATATCTCTCATATAGAACGCCAAAGAATCTTTAAAGAGCCAGTTTTCAAGGGTGTAAGCATTGAATTATTGCCAGTGGTAATCAATTATACACTAGAGGTATGACAGAGATTTAGTTGAAAAACCTGGAACTTCTTTAAAGAATGGTCCAAATATATATACCTTATTATTAAGTTCAAGAGGCTTTTTGTAGTGCACAGTGAAATGAGACAATGTTCCTCCAGGACCATGGTGCAACACAAAGACAGTGCAGACAGTAAAGCTAGCTGGACTAGCTAGACTAGTAGTAAACATACACTGTACTGAGAATATGTAGAGATGTGCAAAGAAGGATGTAACATACTATAACATATTAGCAGATATCCTAGCATATGTAAACATAGCAGTCACTGAGATAGCAGCCAACAGTAACAACAGTTATGTTATACCTTATTTGGTTGGTACAGTATTCTAGTAGCAGCTACGGTTAAGGAAAAGAAACATGCAAAAAGTAGTCAAATTTACACTCGTTCTTGAAGGAATGTTTTCACAAATAGTTGCACCAAGAAGGACTCAGCCCACAGGAATTAAACTTTATGGGTAGGTTTGACATTGTGAGACATGCAAACGATTCAGGTTTCACACTCGGCTGCGCATGTGACATAAGCAAGGATGTGCCTTATCGCTGTACCTGACTGACCCTACAGCCACGATTGGGGACGTTCAGCGAGCAGTGATACCCTCCATGAGTCATCCTGTTAGTGCCAACACCATTGGCAGACAGCTGCATGATGCAGGACCACATGCGCGCAGACCATTACAATCACTGTCCTTAACATCAGCCGTGGTCAGCGCTAAGATGAACAGTTTGTTGTCACGCATCACACATCAAGAAGGTCTGGTGTTACTCCACCTCAACCCCTACTGCAAAATCTGCAGGAACTGTGTGACAATATTCAAGCTGCATGGGACAGATTAACATAGGACACCATTAGGACCCTCTATATCTCCATGCCAAAACAGCTGTCATGTTGCGTTAGCAAGCATGGGGACTCAACGCCATACTGAGAGACACTACTTAATAAATATTTCCCATATCAGTCTAAATTTATCATCACTTATTGTTCTTGGTATCCTTTATTTTCCTTCCCAATAGCATTGCAATCCCACACTTCCTTCTGGGTGCAACTATTCTTTTGACGATGAGTGTATGAATGATATCAAGTACAGTATCTCAGTGTGGAATGTAATAATTATATTTAAATGCAAATATTATATTTAAGAGTTTAATTTACCACTCGGCTGTCTAAACTGAGCAGAAGCCCATCCACTCCGGATCTGAGGACCAGTGCATTGTCCAGCACACCTCCTGCTATCCTCCAGAGGGAAGCACAGCCTGTGGCTAATGCAGCGGAGCCTCATGTCGGGCTCCGGACCACTGCCCACTCCACCTGCCTGCCCGCAATGAGCCAGGGCAACACAGGCGCCACAGCACGACTCTTCACTGTCAGACACAGCTGCCACTACTGCTGCTGCTGCTGCTGGCTCTCGGCCCCCTGGTTGGCATCGTAGGGGAGAGGGAGCAGTCATAAATCAGCCCTGGAGGAGGACGGAGGAGTTTTGGGTATGAGGAGAGCAAAGGGACGGCTGCCAACACAACCACCTCTCCAACAGCCTCTACACAGTTTACCAACCTGCAACTGTGATGGAGGAGTTTCTGGAGCTGTGAGCTGCAATCATAAATAAAGGAACACACATGGTTCTAGGAAACCCCTTCATTTATATAGAGGTCCTTTTATGTGGAGGTCCTTTTATGTGGAGGTCCTTTTAGCTTAAGGGATACATTTTCTTTTGGACAGCAGTGATACACAATAATGCAGTCCTCCTATATAAAACAGAGATCTTGTTTTGTCCTAAGGCTCTGATTGGCTTATAAGTTGATTGACCAAATTAGTTTTTAAAAGCTCTGGAAATTGGCAAATCTTTTATTCGCAACAGAAACATTTTTTTGTTAATATGTAGCCAGTGGCAAATTTGGATGCCAGGCGGTGGAGTGTTCATCACCAATCACCAAGTCTTAATCCACCAATGCAATGGCAGTTTTAATTCCCAGTTTTTCTAAGAAGAATGTACCATTGTAATTCAGGTACACACCTCTTAACATAAAGGGTTCTACAGAATACCCAAAAAGGCACAACAGTGCTGCTATGCACTCTCAGAAAAAAGGCACTACTCATATGTCACCATTCAATACCCCTCTTGTTGCACAAATAGTTGCACCCAGAAGGAATTAACTGACAGGAATGAAACTTGGTGGGTGGATTTGACATTGTGAGACATGGAAATGATTCATGTTTCACACTCTGCCATGCATGTGAAGTAAGCAAGGACGAGTATTATATCTGTATCTGACTGACCTAACAGCCATAATTGCAAACATTTAGCAAGCAGTGATGCCCTCCATAAGTCAACAGGTTAGTGCCAGCACCATTGGCAGATGGCTGCATGATACAGGACTGCATGCATGCAGACCAAACTACCACTGCCCTTAACACCAAGTCAGTGTCGCCGAAGTCCCGCTTTTGTCTTGGTGGAGACGACCGACGAATCTGTGTGTGGAAGCACTGTGGTCCACCTCCACCCCTACTGTAAAATCTGCAGGAACTGTGTGACAGTATTCAAGCTGCATGGGATGGATTTTTGCAGGACACCTTTAGGAACCTCTACAACTCCATGCCGAGACGTATGCATGTTGCATAAGCAAACATGGTGGACTGATGCCATACTGAGAGACACTACTTCTGTATGTATAGCTCTATAAATATTGCCCATATCAGTCTAAATGTATCATCATTTATTGTTGTGTATATATTCACAATATTTGGTTTTACAGTTGTTTTGGAAATGCTCTTTTCTAGTATGGCTAGTGCACTCTCCTGCTCATTGACTGTAAAATTTAGAGTAAAAATTCTTTTTTTCCTTCAATTTTTTTTACCCCAGCCATAGTTACAGTTGGTAGTCTGTGAAAGACACACTGAGTGAACCAATTTGTTACAGCACTACCCTGAGACAGATCAGTGCCGCAGCTCTAGTTAGTTAAGGATACCAAAAACAGAAGCTGGCTGCTTGTGGGTGAAGCAGTTAAAACAATGACCTTTCCCTGAATTCATATTTAAGCGCCTCATAACAGACAACATACCGCCATGATTCATGTTCAGGGACCTACTGAAAAACATTTAGGTGGTCCCAAAAGTTAACTAGGGGGTCCTGGATCAGTGCCCCCTCATCCCCACTCCCTCCACCCCCCAGGTCCCCCTGTATTCTGCATCTTGGGTACAAACACATACCTTTCCCATAGGAAATCTTAAGGTACACAGTTGGACCTTAAGATCACTGCATCTTTTTTAAGGGTACATTAACACTGTTTGTACCTTGATGAACAAAAATGAACAGCAGTGTTATAAAGAACATCCATTTAACCATGCTGAGAACCTTTTAAGCATTCCAGTGGTTCTTTTAGAGCTCACAGTTCTATACATAAGCAGTGTCTTTACTAAAGAACCCTTGGAGAACAGTTTTGTTTCAGGCTGTAGACTTTTACAAATACTTTCCCATACATTTCAGAGTCGCCTGGGTCCTGTCCCCCGCTCCAGTGTGCACAGAGCAATGTGCTCCTGCGCTTTATAAAAGGTAAGGAGTGCACACGTGCTACGCAGTAACAGAGGGATTTGCAATCACCCTCCAGCCCTCTGTGTTGAACCCACACCATTTATAGCCTTGCGGTGACAAACAATCTTGTTATGAGATTTAACTTCGCCCCAAGTGGACTTCTGGATCAGTGTGCTTTCGCAGAGTACTCTTCCATCCAGCGCCGTCGCTAAAGTAATAAAAGCGCCCCGGAGAGAGAGAGAGAGAGAGAGAGAGAGAGAGAGAGAGAGGGAAAATGGTTAAACGTGCCGTTATGACAGACAAAACTGCACCGTAGATGCGTAATGGAAAATCTTGACTCGTGCTCCGCGCGGAATTCATAAAGGCGCGGAGTGAAAGCGCTTTCAATAAGAGCCCTCTGCCTTAAATTAATCACTCACTGTTTAATGGATCTTTGAGGTTCGCGCTTGACGCAGTGAGGAACTGCAGCTCTTTGTATTCTGAGGCCAAGAGAGAAAGAGAGAGAGAGAGAGAGAGAGAGAGAGAGAGAGAGACAGAGAGAATAGACCCGGGATTTTGAGACCCAACTGTCTTCTGCCTCCTTGAAATCGTCTTGGTGTTCATGGTGACATAGGGACCCCAGTTTCGGTTCCGGGAAGACTCAAGAGGGACTGCTGCTCCGCTTCGTGAGGAAGGTGAGTGGGAAATGTTGTGGAATGCAGCGGGGCATGTGTCTCGCGGCGTCTCGCAGTTGCTGGACGCATCGGTACGCCTGTTAGTTGCTACGCGGGGAATATGCGCGAATTCAGAGCCTGTAATGGAATTGCACGTTGTGTAAGTTCTCCTTGTAGGCTGTACTCACGTAAACAGCAAACGCGTCTTCAACACTTTCCGTATTTTGACTGGCATTGAGACGCAGGCAAACTTAGAGCGAGCAGACAGGCGTTTGTATGGCGGTAATACAGGCTGTGCTGGGTGTAGACATGTAGAAACTACACGCAAAGCAGGGCACTGTGGACGCGTGACGACCAGCGTCGTGCACTTTTACTCAAATTGTGCTGTTTAGCGAATCGCCACTTGTAGGAAAAGGCTGTACTGTGGGTAGGGGTCGTCACTGAACCCCCCCTCCCCTCCCCTCCCCCCTCGAAGAGCGTTCCCAGCCAGGCGCGCGTGTAGAGGCTTTATTCACTTCGTGCTCGATTTTCAGCGCAACGCGAGCGAGCTAAGCGAACATGTAGAGAACGCGGCGGGCAAAGGTTTCAGCACCCTGGACAGCAGCCTGGTCCGCTAACCGCTAGAGCTCGCCTTCAACCCGTCCGTCCAAAACTGTGACGGCACGTAGATCGCGTTGCTCGTTCTCCATCTCTGGGGTTTCGGAGCGCTGCGTGAGTACTGTGTGTCTCATTTTATGCATGGCAAATCATCATGTGGATCTACAGAGTGGAAGGCGATTAGAATGGCTTCTTCTTAAGTTCACCATTCATGGTCATGTGTCGCTTATCATTCAGTTCTAGTGTGCTCGCTGTTACGTGTGCACGTCACTGCTGAAAGTCTGATTGCCTGGTGTGTTTAGATAGGTGAAAGTAACAACAGCATGTAGCTCTACGCTGAAATGAAGTTCGCCACACTGAAACCTGCTAATGCTGTGCGTAATTCGGGGCTGTTTTCTGGCTTTTCATTGTGCGTAATGTTCTCCCGAGTTTGATCCACAGCCCAAACACAGCCTGTCAGCTACAAACTATGATATTTCAGAGTAGCCTCTGCCAGCTATTACTGAATGCACTCCAGCAATGTGCCGTTGCTGCTCGTGATTCACTTTAACTGCTGAGAGTTTTCCTTTAACTGCACATCTTTATTGCGCACTAAAGCACAGGCTGCCCTTACGTAAACTTTGGTATCAAGGAAATGAAATCAGCGAGAAGCGATGGACTTAGACTACTACAATCTAAGCCATATTGATAGGATTAGGAAAAGTGAATGGGGTGGATATGTGGGTGGGAAAAGCGTGAAAAAGGGCCAAACTTTCTTATTCTGCCTTTTCTTGTCTTTGCTCAAGGCTTACACTTGCAGTTGAAAGACACTGAATTGCTGTGCCTGTGATTTTCTCTTGTGGTTTGATGTATCAGTGAGCTTTGCAGCCTGTCTATGTGTCAGAGGGATCCCTTGTGCTAAAAGACTCCACCCTCATTTGATTGGACTATTAGATACACAACATAGAGAGTTCATAAGGCTGTTATAAGGCTTTGAATTCTAATGTCAAACGAGTGGTACGCAGCAAGAAGCAGCGGTTCCATCCGGAAGGTGATTCACTGTTTGTTAATAAATGTCATGTTTTGATATATTTATAGTTTCATAATTCCTTGGCGCTTGACAGTGATATATGTGTATATAGCAGACCAATCTGTATACCTGTATTACCTGTATACCGCCTGAGCCAGTCAACCATAAGTTGTATGTATATCTATATAGATATGTATGTATTGTTGTATGTATATCTATAGATAGATACATACATGGGTGGATAGATTTGGTAGATTTTTCCCTGCTTTCTCACCCTTATGTAATAAGCGGTAAGCGAACACCTTTTAACTCCTATGCAGCAAATTGCTCCTTTCATAAACTTGCTGAATAAATCAGCTATTCCTCCTAAGGGCAACAAGTCTAAATGATGCTGGTGGAGCTCCGGTGTGTCTTTGCCCTCTCGCATTGGGATTCAGACAGTGGCGACTGGCTATCTAAGCACTGCCTCTCAGTCTATAAGGAGAGTTATGTTGTTTTTTGAAATGCTCCCATCATTTGTTAGCTGCTTGCGCGAAGCCAGTCGCCTTTTAGTGTGCTCCTCTTTCTGTCTCTTATCTTGATTATGCAGCTTGAAGATTGAGTCAGCTATTTTGTATGCAAGTTGCCTGAGCCAGGCGCTTTGTGGAGGGAAGTGCAATCGTGCCGCGTATACTGAGAGAGCGAGAGCGGGGAGAGAGAGAGAGAGAGAGCGAGGGAGAGAGTTCCAGTCTCACAAGATGGGCGAGAGGAGAAGATGTGAAGTTATTCTGATTTCCAGCATCTAGTTGGACCTGATAGATCGCAAAAGAGCAGTGCAACGCCCGCATTAACATTTACTCCCTTAATAGAAAAAGAGAAGAAAAAAATATCTGCCATCCTCAATGCCTTTCAGAGTCTACTTAAGACAGAAATCCTCTATACATAAGTACAACAGTTGACCGTCTAAGGTCGAGGACTTCAACAGACTGCCTGGTGGAGATTGAGACGCCCACGCTGTCGAGAGCAAGTCGCCCAGATCCACACAGCACTGTGAGAAAATGCTGAAGAGTGTAAGAAGGAGGAAGCAGATGCCTGACGATACTTAAACTGATAGGAAGGCTACTAGACAACTACACTTTTAAACAGTGAAAGTACTTTAAATGGTTCCGAGCTTGGTCTTAAATTTTAGTAGAACCTTTACATGATATAGAGAGAGGTCCAGCCACACTCAGCCATCTTAGACAGTACTGAGCCAAAGTCAGACGACACCCTTCGTTTAGTTAATTTCCAGTCAAATCGGCCATTAAATACAAATGATTCATATGTCAGTGTCAAAAAGCAGACAACACATATTTAGCAGAAAATTACAGAGAAGCCTTAATAACAGAATATACACTCATCATCAAAAGAGTAGAACCCAGAAGGAAGTGTTGGATTGCAATGCTATTGGGAAGGAAGATAAAGGTCACCAGGAACAATAAATGATGATACATTTCGACTGATATGGGCAATATTTATTGAGCTACACATACAGAAGTAGT
>CM067475.1:13232480-13638901 GCA_034552555.1 Semaprochilodus insignis | reverse complement strand
GGAGTGACAGCAGGCCTTCTGGACGTGATGCATTCTTGACGCTGACCACAGTGCCTCCACTCACGCATTCATTGGTTGTCTCAGTGAAGACAAAAGCGGGACTTGTCACTAAAGATGACTCGCTGACATTCTGAGTCACTCTCACGACACCGTTGCAGTATTTGGCAATGTCGATGTGGTATTACAGGCAGTCGTTGTAACAGTCTGTGTGCATGTAGTCCTATGTCGTTCAGCCATCTGCCAATAGTGCTGGCACTAACAGGATGACTCATAGAGGGCATAACTGCTTGCTGAATGTCTGAAATCGTGGCTGTTGGGTCAGTCAGGTACAGTGATAAAACCTGTCCTTGCTTGAATCACATGCACAGCCGAACTTCATTTTGAAATCATTTGCATGTCTCACAATGTCAAACCTACCCACCAAATTTCATTCCTGTTAGTTGATTCTTTCTGAGTGCAACTATTTTTGCAACTATTTTTTGATGGGTTTAATATAAATATTTCAGGATTCAACATGCCCACTTTTCGCCTTTGTTACAGCTTCTGTTCCTTTCAGTTATTCAAACATCTGAAGAGACTTTGTTCCACACCTCAAAATTTCAGTCCTTGAAGCTGGCTGCATTTTCTGCTTCTCACGATTAAAGCAACCACAAACTCATCAGTTCATAAAACCATGCTTCACACCAGGTTTTGGTGTTTTGGTAAAAACATTCTTCATTTTTCCTTTTCCTTCTTTCTTCCTTTTCTCAGTAACAGATTCTTGACAGCTACACATCTTTTCAGACCCAGTCTTCCCACAGTGGAAGGATAGAACACAACTGTGGATATTTTCATATCTAAAGCAAGAGAAGAGAAGAGTTTTCCTCTTAAAGTTGAAGTACTGTTGTTTACCGTTGTGGGATAGTTGTGGTGCCCTGCCCGGCCTTGCATGGTTGTTAGAATTCGCATGTTTGTTTAATATCTTGTAAAATCTTTTAAATAATTATTTTTAAACTATTTTGAATGTAACCTCATCAGAAGGACAGCATCTCCTAAAAGCTTGTATTTAAAGCTGCACTGTGGATTTGGGAATTTGGAGACTTCTGTGGTGGCAATATGTAATTGCATGCAACATGTGGAATAACATTTCATAAGATCAGTGGTGTTTTGGACCCCTACAGTTGGATAAATCTGATGATTGCGAATGCATTGAAAGAGTATTCAAAGACAACTCAGTCAGAACCAGGTGAAGAATGGGTGGAGTATGGAGTCGGATCTTGTTCTTGAGTCTGTGTGTGATATAAATATATAAAGACCCAACACCTCATCCAAAACTCCTGCCACTTCCGTCCTGCTACCTCTGCATTTTAAATGATCATTTCAGTCTTGCAGACCTGCAGCGGCACATATCTTTGTGTGTTTTTTTCTCCACATTAATTTTACTTCTTCAGATTTAACAAAAAAACGAACATAGTGATGCTTTATTGTCTGTTTTCACTGGGAAAAAAATATGTGGACTTTTGCGCAGGACAAAATGTAAAGTTGTTATGGAAAATTGGGAATTGGGAATTTTGGAAAAGAGCATGCCATTTTTCACTGTTTTGTGCATTTGTAAGAATGTATGTGTTATTTTATTAGTCATACAGGCATGTAGTGCAATGGCGTAGTCCACACTGCAAGTCAACAGCACATAGTACACCTAAAACACAGTAACCACATATTGAAAGCATTTGATTAAAGAAATATACTATATTTGTAAATGTACATTTAAGGCAGCAGTTGAGAAGCTCAGATTTCTGATTTATGATTCATGATTCATATACAATATTATAGCATTAGATGAAAATACAGCCATCATGTTCAGTGCAGACAGAGAATGCTGAGTAGAATTAAGAACAGTATGTGTGCATATGGAGAGAGAATGGGAGGGGGTGCTGTCCATAGTGCTGAAAAGCCTTGAAGCAGCTATTGTGTTGAAGTGGCATATGGGCTTTGATTTCTCTGGCTCCTTGGGGATCGGAAGCATGTGCTTTTGATAGATGTTTCTTGTTTACGCACTCAGAGAGCTGTCCTTTAAACTAGAATGAATGGAAAATGTAGCAAGCGTCTGCATTTGCATTGTTGTAACGTCCCAAATATTGCAACATACAGCCTTAATCTCTGCGTTAGTCCCGTATCAACTTACAAGGGTCTTTACTAAAACTGAGCTCAAAAAGCTTTGAACGTGGACTCTCAAGACCAGCCTTTGATGTTTCCAAAGTGCAGTTCTTTTCAGGGGAAGAGCGCCATCCTCAGAATATATACGTCTGCCTCCGCAGACGGAGGGCACATCATCATTCATCCTACAGCGAGCGCCGTGCCTCAGGTCTGTGTGCAAATGGGCAGATGAGCCATTGACAGCCACCAGAACGCGTGTGGAGAGAAAGGAGAAAATAAGGCTCTGGCCTGCATTCTGAGGGCCCTCGCTCTGCATTTAAAAAGGCACTGGCACTTGTAGATAAGGCTGAAATTACAAAGCTGACGTCCTTAAAGCCTTTGCCCTTCAATGCTGTTTTATTTCAATTTAGCAAAGCAAAGATGCCACAATTGCTGAGATGGTATCTTTTCAAAAGCACACAGATGACATTAGCAGCATTCCCCTTGAACCAGCAGCTCATGTGAGCCTTATAAGTGTGTGGATTGAGATTACCGTGGCCTGCTCTGATCTGGCGAACAGTGTGGCGAAGTTTACTTTGGAGATTTCCTTGCAAAAACCCACTGATGACTCTGTCAATCCAAGCATCCAAGCTAGTTAGATCAGAGCATTTCAAGCAACCAGTATTACCCTCCAATCTTCAAAAATGAAGGTTGCACAATGGGTGTTGGCATGGATGTACATTTCTAGGACAAATGTTTTATTAGTTAGTATCTTATCTAAAAAGGTTCTTCCCATTTGCTTATCTCATTTATTAAAATTGTTGTTGAAAGAATCATCCACTGATAGCCCTTTTTGACCAAAAGAATCCTGATTCTTGAACTGGTTTCATTCAGGCTTTGTAGAACCCTGGTGCTACTCTGGGAAACAGTCTGTGTTTGCAACAGCTTTTATTAGAACTAAGGACCCCAAAGGATGCTTCATCAACATCAACAAAGGGTGTTGTACAATGGTAGTTAACAGTATAAACAAGATGGCGGAGCACTTAGATTACCTGCAATCATTAGTGCTGGTATTACAGATGTTCGTTTTCATACAAAGAGCAAGTGCGGACCAACTATTGGTGATAAGAAGACGTAGAAGAGCAGACCACTGGGTGTTGCCATTGTTGCCTTCTTTTTTCTCAACAACTACAACCTACTTTTGTTTGGTTCCAGCTGGGAACGAACTTTTCGAGTTCCGAACTTATTAATTTTTGGTGGAAATGTGGCAAATGGTTCAAAGTTAGATGTGCAAACTGGAACGAAACATTGGTGGAAAAGGGCTATGAGAGGCTTTTTAGGGAACCAAAAATTGGTCCTTTTATTGCATCGCTCCAAATACATTGCTCAGATGGTCTCAAAATGTAGATGTGGCTGGAATGGTCATCACTATTACCATGGTTCAGAAGGCATGTTCAATTCCAGAGACTAGGGTTAAATACAATGGTTGTATGTTTTAAAATATAGTAATATTATAATAATAGTATAAACTCCTAAAAAGCATTCTTTATAGGAAAAAAAAATAGACCTCTAATTTTTTAGACCTCTTTTTTGTAAGTCACGTGTAAGTGTGAAGAACTTTTTCTTTTAAAGAACCTTCATACAAAGGTTCTGTACCAAGCAAATGTTTTTCCTCACCACTTTGCCAAGCCATAAGCCATTTAGGAACCACTATAGTGTAATAGCAGATCTAGCTGACTGTAGAACTTCAGAATTAGCCACCCGTCCATGATCATTCTTTCGGGTGGGAAATCACTTCATGTAGGCCAATCAGCTGCTGGCAGCTCTTTGATGGATACAATCCTTCTGTAACCAGGCACCACACATGCAACAGAGCGTATGTTAAACCCCTCCCTCCCTCCAGCCATCCCCTGCGTAAAGTAATTAGAGGCTTGGTGACTGGGTTACAGAATAGCGTGGCTTTGTACCTGCAGGCCTGAGGCCTGGCTTGATGAATACGCCGTGCATGAGAACCCATTAAAGCTGGTGACACATAACGGGTTTGTCAATGCTCACTTCAGAGCCTCTTTCATTGATTGGGTTTTTGAGCGAGTGCATGAGCAGAAGGGCCAACTCCCCCCAAAGCAAAATGGCTCTCTCTCTCTCTCTCGCTCTCTCTCGCTGTCTCTCTTTTTTTTAATTATGACGTCATGACAAGATTCCAGCACATGGTCAGTGTTATTGTACAGTATAATAAACCACAACTACATCTACAGCTGTTCATACAAGGATGTTTCTGTGTGTTACATGTACTTTTACGTGGATATATGTTCATATTTTCACATACAAAGTGGTTCATTTGAGTTTAATTTATAGTATAGTATAGTATAGTATAGTATAGTATAGTAATTTATTAATCATATTCTGAGTCAAAATACCAGCTCAGTGTATGTCCCACGTTGGCTATTTCAATCTTCAAATGCATAAAAAGAAGTTAATGAATTACACAATTACATATTTTCAATTAAATCTACATTGTTTAAATCTTAGATTTAAATATTAGTTGCTCTTGATCAGTATTTTTTCTTCTACAGATGTGTCTTTAATAAGACACTGACTAATAATGACCTATAATACATATTTGTTCCAAAGCCAAACAAACCTATGTTTGTGTAAATACCTGTTAGCCAAATAGCATGTGGACAAAAGTGTGGGGAATGTAATTTAGGAGTCCTTGTATTTAAATATCATATCTTTTCATATGCAATATTCTTGGTATGTAATGTATACCTATTCACGTTGATCTGAATTATGTTGGACGTTATCTGCCAAAGCTAAGGTAAAAAGGCAAGCTGTTTGTCATTTAACCTAAAAGTCAAAACATCTATCAGTTCAAATTTTCTTAATGATATGCAATTTTATATAGTTTAAGTTTTGCGTTATAGACTGATGATTCCTTAAAAAACCTGGAGGTTCCTTTTCTAAAGTTTGGATGGTAAAAAGTGCCTGTGGTTGCAGAAACACCCAAAAACACTTAGAATGATTGTTAGACTTTAAAAGCCATAGAGTCAGAATGATTTCTGAATGCAGCCCAACCACTTCAGGCTCCCTAAGAAACTATTCAGTAGATGGTTTTTCTAAGAGCCTTTTTGTAAATGACGTGTGTGAGTGTAAAGAACCTTTTAAAAGTTCCACATAATTCTATTTCTATACCAATTAAAGTCCAAGCCAAAAACCACCCAGAAACCCTTTTTTCATAAGAGTGCATATCAGCAGTGTCATGATTCATACAGCTTATACATTTTGAGTTCACTTAGAAAATGGACTGTATTTTATAGATCCAATATAATGTATCAAAATACTTAATGACAGATGTTCAAATGGATCAAAATCAGGCCTGAGGATGCTTCAATAGAACAGTCAGGTGCTTGGATAAGAGTTGGCATCATAAAAGCGCAGTAGCCTACTTTTTCAAACCTACTGAAAAGAGCAGTATTTTTTTTTTGAAATCAAAATGACTAGCAGGTGCTTGTTTGAGTGGCTGTAATAATAGGAGCGAGGACATGCTGGACTTTCTGGCACAGCGACTTTTCATGAAGGCAGTAATGTTTGGAAGGTAATGAGATTTGTGCTCACTACTCATACTAAAATTTGTTTTTTGCTGTTATGCCCATGATTAACATCTTCAAGCTAAAGTACTCATCTAGGGCAGCATCAAATATTGGCTTGCCGTGAAATAGCACGCAGGGGAAAACAGAGTAGATTGGCTGAAGCCAGCGAGATAATTCTATGCCTTTGTCCTCTGTTTTGAAAATGCATTAGGTTTCTGATTTATTTACACATATCTTGTTTATACTGTATTAGCTTATATTAGTATTAGTATACATTAACACATTGAGTTCAGCTTTAGTTTGATTGGAGCATTTAAAGTGATTACTAAAAGGAGTAATACATGAAAAAACACATGAAGAAGGACAGCAAATAAAGTCAGAGGTCACCCTTAGTTAATTTCCCTGTTAGGATGGACAATAAATTCACATTCATTTTTCATAGATTCATAGACTATACATCAAAAAAGTTTAGTAAGTGTCAGAATGCAATGCTATTGGGAAGGAAGGTAAAGGTTACTAGAAACAATAAATGATGATAAATTTAGACTGATGTGGGCAGTATTTAATGAGCTACACATACAGAAGTCGTGTCTCTCACTATGGCATCAGGACGCCATGTTTGCTAATGCAACATGCATATGTCTCGGCATGGAGTTGTAGAGGTTCCTAATGGTGCCCTGTGATAATCCATCCCATAGAGCTTGAATATTCTCACACAGTTCCTGTAGAGTTTGCAGTAGGAGTGGATACACCAGGCCTTCTGGACGTGTGAGGGACATGCTTGTTTATGTCACTTGTGTGGTCCAGTGTGAAACTTGAATCATTCGCATGTCTCACTTGGTGGGAATAAACCTTCCCACCAAGTTGTATTCCTGTCGGTTGATTCCTTCTGGGTGCAAGTACTTGTGCAACTGTTCTTTTGAATGAGTGTATATATTTAGATAGATGTAATAGTCCACTTGCATAAGGAAGGGTAAAAACACGTTTCAAAAAAGTTCAAAGTTCAAAAAGTTCTTAAAAGCTAAATCAGTGTATGAAATATTCCCTGGTATTTGTGGAGGTCCCATGTTGACTGCCTGGCTACTCCAGTGCTGGCTGGCTGCTAACTCATTCAAAAACAGTGACATTTGGACAGGCTTTTTTCTAGTTTGGTAATGCGCTCTTCCACACATTATGTGCTACATTTTTCTTGCAATATACCAGGCATACTTAGAGTGGCTAGGACCAGGACAGTTTGAAACCAGTTGAAACAGTTTGCTACAGCACCACCCTAAGGAAGACCAGTATTGCATCTCTACTTAGATGAAAACACCAAAGACAGAAGCTTAATAAATAATAAGCTTTCCTTACATTTGTATTTGAGCATCTATTTTTTTACTAACAAACAGCGTAACTTCATAATAAGTTTATTTATTTTCAGGGACTGCACAGAATTTTGATTTTGAGACATATAGCGGCTCCAAAGGGGTTAATTACAGGACTGCCTGTATTTCGCACCCTGGCACAATGGAACTGCTAACAACTGCGCAAGACTTGGTAGACCAGCAAAACTGTCATCATCAGCACTTAAAGCTTTTATCTTTGAGAGATAGCAGAATCATCCTTATCCTAAACTTCCCCGCTACTGATTAGGTATAGCAATTGATTATTATTATTAGGCTTTTAACAGTGATTTCTCATTTGTATTAATTCCCCAGAACCAAAATAGTCCTTGGCCATGCTGCGTCTTTGGCTTTGTACCTGCAGGCCTCAATAAATGAATTGCTAAATTGATTTACATCGATTAATGCATGCATTTATTATTAAAAGTGGTAGAAGATATTCAGATAAAAAGAGTTACTCGAGTTTTACAGAATATTACAAGTCTTGGTGACATCACGATTGACGTCATTATGTCAGAAATCATCAATACCCTTCTCCAACACACATACCACATGCTCTCTCTCTCACACTCTCTCTCTCTCTCTCTCCCTCTCTCTCTCTCTCTCTCTCTCACACACATACACAACACACATGCACGCTCACACTCACGTACACACACCATAAACGCATGCTGCTCAATGAAACATGCATGTACCAATCACTATAATTAGTCCCAGTGGGAAATTTAAAACCTTAGGAGTGAGGACGCATCTCCAAAAGAGTTCTAGTCCTGGTGCAGTCCAGATGAATTTCATGACTTTTTTTCCATATTAACACTGTCAGGCCTGGCAATGTATTCTAAACATTATAATATGCCTCATATATTCAGATCCTGTTCCGTTATCAAGTTTGGTGTTTAAGCTTGAGCTTTAGATTCTGCATGCATCTTTTATTAAAATTAATACAAATACTTGATCCTCTAATAGGAGCTTGGCATTGCCAAGCCTATAAAGCACTCAGCTTAATGTTAATATTATATAACTAGCACTCATTAGAAAGTTTAGCATTCATGGCACTCGGTTTGAAGAGGCTAATTTTTCAGTCCTTGTGTAGCCTCACTAGCCAAACTACACATTTAATTCAGATCACTGATGGCTCTCAGCATTGCCCTTTCGGAACAATCAACCATTCCACATGTTTGTCCTATTGCGGCTCCAGACCTGAGCCAGGTAATCAAGTGCTGGAATTGAACAAAAACAGACTGAGGGTGCTTGAATGCCATGCTGGAAGCTTCTGCAGAGAGACGCCATGGTTGATCATGGGGTTTATAATGCATTAGGGTTACGGGTGAAGAGGGAGGCTTTTCTCCCCAAGTTGGGCTCAAACAGGGAGAGTAAGTATTCGGATGCTAATCCTCCTTAACCGTGATCAATACTTTATCTTGCGCTGCATGTCGAGTGACCGACCGCAGTCCCTCTACCCCCACCGCATGGTAATGCAAGGCTCCCAGGGCGTGCTCTGTAATAATATGGAGAAGCCTATAAAAGAGCTTTGTGGCATGACTTCATGACTTCATTGATATAGCATTAAATGTAATACAGTTAAATATGGCTAACTGAAAAGAAACCAAGCTCAGTGTATGATATATTAAAAATATGATAAATTAACGTCAAACCATGTTTTGTAAATGAGATCTGTGAGTGTGAAGAAGTCTTTCTATGTTTAAAGAGGTATCCCACTATTTTACTTTTGCATAATTAAACTGGTAGGATATAATCAAAACCATGATGTGAAATTCTACGTTCTTGAAAACTTACCGAGTCAGAATTGTTCCATTGGTGGTGACATGAACCACATTTAAAACCTCTAAAATGTGCCTCACAGAAATGGCTATAAAAGTGCTGCCTGATTTATTAATGTTTTAGCATAATCAACAATACGTATAAAAGCTAATAAGACATATGTAGCATCAATGATCATTTTGGAAGACATAATGTGCTGAAGACGTAATGACCCGGGTTCTACAGTAAAGAAATATGAGTTGCTAAATGTCTCTACAGTTTCATATTGGACTGCCCTGAATGGCTTGGTTTAGATCTCATTGATTAGATAATGTAGATGTTTTGAAAAATCAGTGGAATTCCCATTAACTCCACATAATGTAAAGGTCAACTCAAGGTTTTCCTAGAACCAAATGATCAACCCAGGAACCATCCAGCAACCCTTATGTTTAGGCGCAGTACACTGTTTGTGTAGGTCAAAATGTTCTATAGTACCAATAAGGTTCTTTTTGTAGACCTAGTAATTTGGACCCATTTTTGATGCAGTCCTTTAAAGAGCTATATACAGCATCATAGAGGAGAAACAATTAATCACGCAAACCAGTTTAACATTCAAAAACTGGATCACAGGTGTTTATTACAATATTAACAAAATAGTAGTGTTTTTGTGTCAATGTGCCTGTTTAACCCTTTGCAAACCTGCCCTTATAATGTCCCAGTATTATTTGTAGTTATAATCTAAACCCTGCTTTGGCGCAATCAGTCCTTCATCCTTTTATTGGCTCAATCAGTTCTTTTACTAAACCAAGTGATGGAATATAAGAACTGAAGGCATATCTGTGAAATCTGGAACCAAATCAGGCTAGCTTACAAAATATCAACTTTTTTGGCAAATAAGAAATTCTTTTTACTTTTAAAGGTATTTATTTTCATTTGCATTTATCCTAATGATATATGTTGCTTATATAAGCAAAAACACGTTTATTCCCAATGAAATGGTTTTAAACATTGGGCCTCATTCACCAACGGTTCTTAGGGAAACATTTATTTTTAATATACACACACTGAAGAGCACAAAGGTGGTTTGGGAATGTGTAATGAGTCTAATGTAGACTTTTTCTTAGACATTTACTTTCTCAAGAAAACAAACTTAAGAATAAACTGAAGATATTGGCGAATAAGGCCCAATGTGCTTAGTTGCACTTTAGCTTATGCATAGTACTGTGTAATCATTGACTTCACCAAAGAGCACTTTAGTGAATTTAGTACATGCAAAATGCAGCCAGTTAAGGCAAAATGAAGAAATATCAAGCAATAATGTTGGAAGAACAAAAAATTGGGAAATGCATGCCTAGTGTGTGTGTATGAAAGAGAGAGAGAGAGAAGAGAGAGAAGTAAAACAAAGGAAAACATATTCCATTGATATCTCACACAGCACACACAAACTAACACAGCGCTAATACAGCACACATCCACGACCATGCATATTTCCATCCTTTCCATTTCCTTCATGCTGTCTGATAGGAAGAAAACGAGCGTCTGGTTTTTAAACCACAACTCGCAGTGAGAATTTGGACCATACCGGCCACTGGAGCCAAAGCACCGAGAGGCTGTGTGAGGAGAAACGTGCTGAACTGAAGTGTGAGGAACAGGTGCGGTTTGATGGAGGCAGCCAAACAGCCATCTGCTGTAGAATGCTTCTAGCCCCTGGAAAGAAGCTGTCTCATACTTGCAGATCTGATTAATGTCTTTGTCTGCTCACCAAAAGACGAATCTGACAGATGCGAGTTAGGGAGATTCTGCAGAGCTGATGCAAATCATACAATTTCACTGGAAGAAATGAAGTCAGTATTAAAAGAGATGAATCGTTAGCTGAGCTTTATTGTGTATATGGCTACAGAGAGGCAAAACAAACCTGGGAACAAGTGCACATTATCGGTCTTTGCAACACACTCGTAGAGGTAACCTTCAGTTGGTGTACACCCTTTACACTCATTTATAACAGTGTTTCTTTCTTTAGGGGTTTTCAGGGAAAGGTTGCTCTTTTTGTCACCCTTATTTTTAGGTGTAAAAGGTGTTTCTCTAGATGCTGTTCTCCTACTTTTTAGAATTATAATGTTAATAATCCTCCTCTGTCAGTTTATTGCAATGTATGATGCATGACAAATCACTAGCCTAGTTTTTCAGTTTGCCTCTGTGCCGGCAATCTTGCGATACAGCAAAGGAACAGAACACTCCCTTTTTTGATTCCTTGACAGATTTATCTTGTCCACAACAGCAGGTATAAAAGAAAATGTTTTGCTCAGACAGGACCACAGTGTAAAGATTAGGTCAGCTCCCTGGCCCTCTCGTTCAGCTACACTGCCAAAAAACATGTATCTAGAAACAAGGACGTTTAGTAGTAGATATTGAATCTTTTCTAGATCATAGATCAAAATAAAAAATAACAGGATCATTTTCTTATTCTTATTGCATTTTATTTCCCCACCCAAAGTCCACTCATAACATTTGTGTCATTTAAGGTTCCAAAAGCAGCCATCATTCATTTTTGCATGACCATGTTCAAACATCTCCACTTAGTAAACAGCCTGTTTTTTTTGTACTGTTCCTTTAAGACTGATAAATGTAAATGAGCTCTGTTCTGATTGGCTGTCTTTAATATAATGGAAAGGCCTAAGCTGCTATGTATGCAGATATACAGTACCTTGTAAAAGGTTCAGGCACTTATTAAAAAGGTATTTATGTTGTTTACTCATTGACTTGCTTATAGGTAAATAACTAATATTAGAACAGTTCGCATTCATTTAATGTGTATCAGTACTTTTACATCGCTAAACCTCTCTTCATAGCAGCCCATTATTATTGTAGTCACCAGCTAATACCTGGGGCACGTTCAGTCTGAAACTATTGTGCACGGTTTTACTGCAATTTCCAAGCTGAACAGGACGTTTTGCCAAAATTGCATGCAGTGTGGTTTAAGGTCTATTTTTGAACATTTGACAGGTGTGTCAGAGGTGTTACCTAATCAGCAGGGCGTGTATCTAAACCCTGCCATATTATGAAGGAAGTGCCAACAATCAATTCTAATTAAGTCCTCTACAGTGTGTCTTGTCACTGCAGCTTGGCGTACACGACAACTGAAGATGTTAGAAGATATGTTTGTCATATGTATTTTATTGTAAAGTATTTTCAACAGGCTCTGAAACTTCCTGTAAAAGGACACCAAAAAAGCTGGCATAGTTTCAACACTTGCCCAACACAAGCAAGTGTCCAATTCACCACTATTTCCATTTGCATAAAATGTTTGCTATTTTTGTAGGGGCTGAAGGTTTTGTTTAATACTAATACTAATATTAAACTAATCAGTAGTTTATCTAATAAATCAGGTGTGCCAGTGATGGAATTGACCAAATCTTTGCAATGTCTGGAGGCGTATTGGAGAAATCGGAAACCAAACTTATGTATTTCTAACTAGCTCAAAAGATGTCAGCTACATTTTTGAAAACAGGAAATTTGTGTTAATCCTACTGCATTGATGTATATTTGCAAAAGATTATATATATAAAAAACACCTATTATCCAGATAAATGGGATTAAACAGTTTACATAGATGTCTAAGGCATCTGCAGTGTACTGGGTTTTGTGACATGACAAAAACAATTCATTCAAAATGGGCCATTTTTAGACATTTCTATGGACTGCATGGACAGGGGAGTAAGTCATTGTCGGGGGGCGGAAGGTACAGTTTGAACATGTACCATTTAACATGTTTACATCCTAGATTACAGACATTTATTTTATATTGCAAACGTGTAGAAAGTGCAGTGCAGTTTTCCATGATATGGGCTACAGCTCTTGTGCCAGAGTCTGCAGGAAGGTAGCTGATAATAATAGCAAATGAATGTAATACCCGTAGCAGTTGGGAGTCAAACATTAATGGTAGAAGAACAGAGTGGATAATGGAGCGTTCTACTCTACAGGTGTAAGTACTTGTGCAAGCTAGGTTATTCCCTGTAATGGAGAAGTACTAAATCTGTTACTGGGCCTCGGTGGGGCTGTTAAAATGACAGACAGCAGTTGTGCCTCATAGGTTACACCACAGATACCTGCTTCATGAGGAAGACCTTTAGGGTTAACTGCAACATCTGGCGAGACCACAGGGGTCCAGCATTTGTCAGCTGTTTGATCTTCTCTCACACAGTACATCTAGAAGAGTGAGCCTTTTGGTTAGAACAGGCAGTTTTATATGGAAAATGAGATATGAGGTATATAATCTTCTTTGAAGCAGCTCTTTTTATCATAGCACTACTACATGCAAACTAACTATGAGTATGCAAATCTTTGATTAGTTTGAAAATGCCACCCACTCTGTTTATCGTGTAAACGTATCATGCTGAATGGAACATAAATCCTTCAGAATTGCATACAATAATGCTGTATTATGTCAATATACTGTACTGTGCATTTTAGAGACCACTCCTCATTTATTTCAAGTTTAAATCGCCCTTAAGAAGTTATCAACTTTTCAGCATGAGGAAAAAAATATATATTATGGCTTCCTTTTCTATTGGAGACTTGCTTTCAATTTCTTAACGGAATCTGCAGGCATATTTTGCCACATCTCCAAAGGTGATAGAAGTTGATAGAGGTTGGTTGCATTTTCTGCATCTCACAAGTCATGTAATCCCAAACACATTTGAGAATGTTGCCGTCTGGACTTTTATTATTTGATGTTATTTGATTTACAAAAGATCTCTGACATTTGCACAGTACCGTATGTCAGGGGTGTCAACCTTTTCCGCCCCAAGGCCCAACTGACAATAACTACAAAGCATAGAGGCCCACCAGGAAACTACAATCAACTTTTCTAAATACAATTTCCTTTTTTCTTAGACACTGAAAACATTGGGGAATGAAAAACATCAAATTGTCTCTTTTGCTCCAGTAACAGAAACCAAATTTACAGTTATGTTAAAAATAACTTTAAAAAAAGGTCAAGGTCAAATAGAGGAAAAAGAAAAAATGTTGTCTCAAAGTGAAGATGTTTAATTAGCCAGCCACTGTGATGTTTTTATTTGTACATGTGTATATTAATATACATATATTTATATTAATATACTTAATATAACACTTATATGGTTATATATGACCTTTCCGGGCCCACAACAAACTACTGAATCCAGCTAAATACAGGCCCACTGACCACAAGAGCTTGCTTCACGGTCAACTGGTGGTCCATAGCTCACAGGTTGACAAACCCTGCTGTATGTCCTTTTAAGACCAACTTAAATAATGTCCAGCTAGAAATATAATAATAATGTTAATCACAACATAGTTTCATTAATTTCATTCATTCGGCTTTCATTCTCTTATAAAACTAAAATTTCACCATTTGTTTGTTGAACTCAGTTTTGATGGAACAAGTAATGGTTCTGTTTTTATCCCCTAGCACTGAGCCTATGGATTGGCACTATCAAGAGACCAGGGCTCCTATGGGCAATATCTCTGTTCTGGTGCTGCTAATGTGCAACATTGATCCCTGTTTCCGGGGTACCATTAAGGACCCAAAGCGTTCTTAAAGTTCAGCAGATAATTAAGCAAAATGTCTTTTAAATTCTATTGACTGCAGATTGCACCAGCTGCCAAGATGGCTTTAATGCATCTTAAGATTTTAAAGGCCTCTAAGCATTTCTGTCACGATGGGGCATAAATTTTCATTTTGGCAGGCAGAGGCGTTGTATTTACCTAAGTGAACGCATCAGACCATAATTAAAGGCTGGGGATTGTTTTAAATAATTCATCTAGTGTCTGTTAAAGGGGTCCTGTGATTAAAAAGCATTATATGTATTAGCCGTCCTGGGGAAATCAACTGATACTCAGTGGCAGAGTGCAGACACAGCATTGTTACCATAGAAACTGCCTCCAAACTTGGAGAAAATATACTAGCGTCTATTTATCAAAAATGTGCCAATATTCACACAGTTTGTTGGCCACTGTGGATGCTAGCAGTCTGATTAGAAGATTTCCAAGCGCCCTGATTGGGTTCTTGCTTGCAGTACAGTATATAGCAGCGCATCAGTATTGGTTTTGTGCTAGGTAACAATGTGTTCCGCCCCACATGTTATTTAGATGTAGACTATACACATTAATCTTCTCTGTAAGATAGACTCACACTTATATAAATATATAAATATGCCTATTTGCAAGCAAATGAACAAGGCTGCATGATATAGTAGGCTGTAATGAGCATATATGGCCCCCATACACCCTTTGCCTATACTGTGTGCATAATTATTAATGCATATAAAGCCCATGAGGGACCTGTGCCAATATTTTGAGCTTGAGATCTTGACAGAAAACCAAGAGTGAGCAAAGTGAGACAGCAATTAACATGTATGTATAAAGTCATTGGTACTGATTTTGACTCTGCTTAAAATGCTACACATTCTGTTAGCATTAATCCAGCACATTTGCTGTTTGAATAGATTATCATGGATGACCGTGAAAAAGAGAATAGAGTTAGTATATAATATTTACCCAAAACCATTACCTGAAAATAAATAAATAAAAAAATTTAATAAAAAAATCATATAATAATCATAGACTCTGTATGAGACCCTAGGGTACCGTAAAGAGAGCATAACAAATGTATTTGCCACATTTTCCTCTCTACTGATGGATAAAGTATTGTTTTCTGGTGTCTGGTGTTGTAAGACGAGCCTTGCCAATTGCAGGATTGGCTCTTTAAAGTTTAGATAATTGGATAAATAGCTCAGAAATTGGTGCACTGATCCAAACACATTTTGGAAGCAGTGGTCCGTATCTACTGCTGTGTCTTGGCTTCTTTAGAAGGCAAAAATGTACTTCTTTTCCGGGCCTTTATAAATACATACATATATATTTTAAAAAAGTGTTTGGATATGGTTGCAGTCATGTAGAGCAGTGGCTAGTCATTTCCAGCGAAGGGGGCACTCCGATCATGATCGATTGCAGCGTAATGAAGGTGGACGTGGTGTTGGGGCTTGCAGGGGCAACAACTTCACAGAGAAGCACTGACTGAATTAAATCAATTTAACTCACTATATTTGTGTGCCCTTAGCAATAAAGCCCATCTCGCTGAGCGCCAAGTTTGGAGATAGCTTTTCACGGAGCGCATCACAATACAGATTACATTCCAGCGCTGCTTCACTCGCGTTCCCCTCTTGACTCTTTTTATTCTCAAAAAGCAGAGGCATTTTGGATCTTTATCTGTGGCAAGTGTAATTGCACTAAAGTCTGAAAAGAAAAAAAAAAACTTTGTCTTTGATGACTTCTGGAAACGAAATAGAAATGTCCCCTTGCAGCATTGGTCATGTTGGATGGACAATAATCTTTGTACCAGATGCAAGAATGTTAATGATGAGAAATATTAATGGAACAATGCTGATTCTTTTTCAGAATTTGCCTAAATCTGCATAATTCTACGGTTGAGACGTACACAAAGTCATTTGGAGTGGTTTGATATGAAATGGTTTAATCCTGGAGCTCCAAAATGACCAGTGGACCTACATGTCTTTTGAACTTCTACATGTAATGTTAGTATGGTAAAGGTTTTCTTTGGGGATTATTTTCCCTTATAGCACTCTGCATGTGTCTCTCCACCATGCACTGACTGTAAAAATGCATTTTAGGGAAAAACCTTAAAAGCCCAACACTCACAAACCTTAAAGTGTGAAACCTTATGCCATTAGGCAGCGTATTCCCAACCATTTCATAATTAATAACTCGTCTGTGAGGCATCATTTCGAGACACTAAGTTTTCAGACATCTGGATCCTATCACCAACACTGTGAACAATTCAGACTCTGTGGAATTCCCTTTAACTCTGGATTTGAATAGAGTCCTTCTTGGCATGATGGCCTCTACAACCAAAAAAAAAGTCTGTCCCTCAAGGAGGTCATCCCATGGCAAGTGACATTAGCTTTAGCTTATACTTATACTTTAGTGTATTGCTACGTATCTTGGATTTCATTAGTCCCTTTTCATGAATCCCGTTTGAATTATTGTCTTTAAAAATTCTTTGTGGCTGTGATGTGCTTAAAAAAATCAACAGACAACTTGCGTTTAGGTGCTCTTAGGGTGGTTGTACATACCAGATAGTGAACTAGTAAATACGACTAATCTCCATTCGGGTGCTTGTTCATAGATACGCTTACCATACAGAAAAAGAAACTATGGAAGTCTGGAGAAAGCATATCCTGCTTTTACTGCTGTGTTAAAAAGCACATAGAGCGAATAGAAGCATATTTGTCCATTCACTGCAAATGTAGCGTTTTTTAATATAAAAGGTTAAAGGTCATATTATATATGCCATGTCTTATAAACTCATGTGTCATTAAAATCTTGAGCGTACGGTTCTAAATACAACTCTGTAATTTAAGGACAACTTACAAATTTTTCCCAGTTTTCCCACACCACTCGAAGGTAGCATAATTCCACAGCAGTGGCTGTATTAAACCATTGTCTCGCCTAGAAATCAAAGCTAGTTGGAAAGTGATTTGCAGGCTAAGATATTTTAATGATTATTAGGCAGGCCTGACAGCTGGCAGGAACAGAGGTGCTTCCCCAGCTGAGGCACATCGGCCTCGTCTGTCCACCTGTTGCCTCCTCCTTTGCACGCCCTTTGCTGCTCGTTACACAGGGCTCCCTTTCAGGGCTAATCAGAGTGGCCTGCTGATCACCCACCGCGAGACCACATAGCACGAGAGAAGAGAGGGACCGGAAGAGTAGCAAGACAGAGAGAGCGAGAGAGATAAAGAGGCAGAGAGTAAGACACGGAAAGCACACGCTCACTCTGGTATGGCAGATTGCAAACGCTCTAAGGTGTTATCCTGTAGACAAATATGGATATCCATATAAAACCCTGTGTGTCAATTACAGCATCTCACCTTAATGCTGGACCACTGAGCCAGAGAGCGCTTGTCTCTTAAAGAGCATTTTCACTCCCCTCCTGTCTGCAGGGAGAAACCTGCTGTTTGATCAGACTCCACTCCGGCTGTTCACCTCCACGGCTTTACTGTACTCTGCCGAAGCTTCTGTAGGGTTTAACCCATCATCCGGCAGACTTAAACATGAGGGGAGAGGGCCACTCTAATGATGTAGGGCTTTATGAGGTTGTAGACTGAAGTGAAACTGACAGCCTAGTCCCGGCAGACCTCGCCCCGTTAATTTGCAGAGAGCTCACCGTTTTTTTCAAAGAAGCGTTTTATGTTTGTCTGTCATTTAAAATAAATCAAAAGGCTTCAAGAAGCTGTCACGCTTTGGCCCTCTCCACAGCTCACCTGGCAAGTTCTTTGCATCTGAGACATGCTCAAACATCAGGCATTATCGCTAGCACTTCATGTTGACAGTCCACTGAATAGTAATTCATTTATTCCAGATACAGTCAAAACTTTTCCAGTCAAAAAGTTGAAACGATCCATTTTTCTGAAAAATAATATATAAACATACATTTAACAGGAAATTACACAGAAGGTTTAATAACTAAATATAATATCAACATGTTTGATATTTAGCTAAAAATCATTTGTTCTAAAACATTCATAGAATATGCAGTGCAATGTTCCACTAATGTTTTCAGCTGGAAGTTTTCTTTTGGTTCCCAGAATGTTCTTTCTGAAGGTATTAGAACATTCTCTGAAAACATTCTGTCATCTCAGGTCTCAGTAACGTCCATAAAACATTTTCTGAATGTTGCACTGAGAATGAATTCTTTTTCTGTTATCATGTAAGATAATCTGTGACTGCGACAACATCCTTAAACACCTCTGAATGCTGCAGTAAAATGATATGTCTTATTTTTAACCTTAAATTAACATTATTTAAAATGATAAACATCTTTAAAAAGGTCCTTTGAACATCAGCCTAAAACATTTTCTTTAAAACTTTATTAGAACTTGTAGGTAATGTTAGCCAAAGTTCTGGGAATATTCCCTGCTAGCTGGGTGTGCATTTATTACAGCTTTCAATCTTTTCAGGGATGTTTGCAGGGACCTTTCAAAACTCGTTGCATTTTCTGCTGATTCCAAACACATTCAGAGATGGTGACGTCAGAGCTATGGGTCCATTGTTCTGAGAAAACCAGCAGCCTCTTTGGCTGATCGTACATTTTCTTATTATTTGTCCATTTCCTTTTCTCACTAATGGCTTCTTGATAGCTACACATCCTTTCAGACACCCAGTGTCTTTTTACAGTAGAAAGCCTGACAGAAACACCTGTGGATTTTCTCAGCCTTCTGATTTTCTCTTATCTCTCAGAAATGAAAGCACTGACTATCTGATGGTGACGGTTTGGTGGTCTACTAGGTCTTGCACAGTTGTAAGGAGTCCCATTTTCTTTATTTATTGAACTCTTTTGACTTTTGACTTTTGAATTTCTTTTGACTTTCCCCTTTGTGCAAGTGGATTATTTTATATCTAATTTCCTCAGAAATATCGCCTGAAAAATTAATAACTTACTGGCCGTTTTACAGATGCTACGTTTATTATCCACCTCAGCTTCTCTCTTTAACCTTAGCTTCAAACCATAACTCTAAACCTACGCTTGACAAATAGGTTAGTTAGTGATTTAAGCATTTGTATATAAGCCATAGTGGACCATGAAATCAAAGTTTGACTGCACTATCAAAGGTCCTTTAGGTCACAATCAGCTAATAGCCTGGAAGTTGATTGGTCTAGATGACCATAGTAAGCACTGTACCACTGTATGATCAATAAGGCTGCTGGTGTAAAATTAAATCAGCCTCAAGAGAGTGATCGGTAGTGGTTTCGCAAAGCTACTGCAGTTGGCGCATGAGCTTCATCACTCCTTCTTATAGCCCCGTGGGCGTCTAAGGAATTACTGAAAGCAGTAGCCCTAAAGACACAAAGGTATTTATTGATTTCTGAGGCTTTCAATATATCTGAGAAGGTGAAGAGGCCAGGGAAACATGAATGACAGAAACCGGCCAGCTTCCTGCTCTCTCTTTGAGTGGGCTCATTGGGTCAGATGGCAGGGCCAGAGCGCACAATGACACGAATTACCCTGCTTCTGCAGACTGAGCTTTTAATCAAATGCTTTTTTTGAGCATGTTTCTACTTGATATTTGAAGACTCATGGAGAAGGCTTGATCTATCTGAAGGCTGCCATAATGGGTGCGAAAAGTAGGGAAAGTGGGGTTATACACCGACCAGCCATTTCATTAAGCTTGCCTTTTTGTATCTACACCCATTGCCTATTTTATCAGCTCCACTTTACTACACTATATGTGTACTGCTCCACGATTACACCCTGTAGTCCATCTGTTTCCCTGTATGCTCTTTTACCTTGTTTTTCAATGCTCAGGACCCCCGTAGGACCAACATGAGGTGGCATGTTAGTGTGTTGTGCTGGTGTGAGTGGATCAGACACAGCAGTGCTGCTGGAGTGTTCAAACACCTCAGTGTCACTGCTGGACTGAGAATTGTCCACCAAGTTTAGAACTACATAGTGCACCTATATGGAAAGTGGAGCTAATAAAATGGACAATGATTGTAGATACAAGATACGTGTGCCTTTGTTTCTGTAATCGCAAATCAAAATCCTGGCTTACACAAGAAACTGTCATGCTTATTTTCAGTCGTCCGGACTTTTTGCTGATCCTTGTATGTTTTCTGTTTCCAAAAAATTGAGATTGACTGTTTTCCTTAAAGGACATGACTTTAACTATAAATGGATGCCATGTTCTGCATTACGAGCTTCCCCATTCATATTTAAACCGGTGGCTGGTCTCTTCGTTTATAGCGTCTCTGGTTAAAGGCATGAAAATATTCCTAATGAGCATGCTCTCCTCTAATCTAATTTGATAAACACAAGACAGTGCACCAGATTAGTTGTGACTTCTGACCTTTGCATAAATCAACCCACTCATTTTTCTTATTTGTTATGAGAATGGCTTTTATTGCTTTGGCTTTTGCTGCAAGAGCAAATCAGACTGGTGGAAAATACAGTGGAGAACCCGGCCCTTCAAAACAGCTGCTTGAAAAGATGAGGCTGGACACATTAATCACACCATAAAAAGGCAGAAAATCCAATTAATTCTCTTTGATATTGCAATAAGATCTGGGACTGATTAAAAACTCTAATCCCTTCTGACCACCATATAAATCTACATTACCCAGATTCTAAACTGCAGGATCTGCCACAGCCATATAAGAGAGAAGGATAGAGAGTGAGAGAGACTTATATGTGTGCACCTCCTTATTTTACCGTGTTTAGCAGAATAAGTGTATCCTTTGCTGTCTGGTTGAATTTTCACGCCTTAGTGCTGATTTCTGGCTTTTAATTAGAGCAGTTTGGTCTTTCTACTCTCATTACTCACTGCTTCTGGAACTTTCAGCGTCTTGAGATGGAGGATGAGCAAAGTACACTGTTTTTGATTTGGTTTGTTTCTGTCAGAACACGTTGGGTATTATTTATGACTGCTCTTTATGTTGTATGCATATTAGAGTGGACGAAAAGAAGTGCATCAAAACTTCTTTAATGTTTATATGCAATCGAACAACTTCTAAGACTTAACTTTGGGGTGTAAAATTACTATTCTGGAGATACAATGTTGTGTTATGACCAAGGGTGTGTACTAAATGGACTGGTCCAAATGGGAATGAATATCATCGTTCAGTGGAAAACATATCTCTAAACTCCATTTTTGTCGATTTTTATGTTTTACATCATTTAAACACAGCACCTGCCGTATACACTGGGTGGAAGTGTCATGATGAGTGGACCCACAGAAATGGCCCAAAATTGCTTAGGAAAAAAGTCTGATTCCATTGACTTACATGAAAATGAAATCAGGTTTTTGCCTTCTCCTGTAAAGCTGCCATTTTGGAGATACTTGTTTTTCTTTGGATGGCTTTCTGTGAGTGCTATCACTGTATTAGGCCATTGCCTTAAGCTTCAAGCTCTTTGAAAGTCCGGTCACAGTTAAAGGGGACCTATTATGCTCATGTTTAGTGTTCATTATTTTATTTTTGGGGTCTACTAGAATAAATTGACATGCTTTAATTATTTCAAAATGCATTATTTACATACTGTACATTATGTATTCACCCTCCTAAAGCCCTACCTCCTAACGAACCCAGTGTGCTTTGATCGGTCAGCTCACCCACTCTGTTCTGATCAGTCAACTGCCAGAGGGGCTCCGCCTCTGTCTTGCAGTCTGCAGACAGACCCTTCTCTCCTGAGCAGTTGTAAACACCGCAGTGGCTATTCTTACAATGGTGTCTTTTTGACATGGCTACAAAACTGAACAAACTCTTCCCGGCCTCCAGTAGTTGCTGAGCATTGTGCGAGGACGTGCCAAGCTTGTCAGTAGGCAAGTAGAAAGGATTGTTACAAGATTGCTTCATCTCGTAACAAAGGAAAAGGGCTGGAATACGCAGTGTTTCAGGCAGCTGAGAAAAGTGGCTTCACAATGCCACATACTAAAATACAATAAAATACACACACGCACACAAAATCACCAAACAGTATTCACAAACTACTAAAATCAAGAGAATAAAAATAAGTCTTTAAGCATTTTTTAAAACATGAACTGAGGCTGAAAGTCTGATGTCAGCAGGGAGATTATTCCACAGTTTTGGGATGTACACTGCAAAGGCTACGGGGGACAGCTAATAGCCCCTCTTTTGAAGACCTTAAAGTTCTCATGTTGTTAAGAGGACATACAAGCTCAGTGAGGTATGGAGGGGCATAGTTGCGTAATGCCTGATAGGTCAGCACTAGCATTTGTACTAGTAGTGTAGAGTTGTGTTTATGTGAATCATGTGTTCTGGTTGGTTGTATTGTTTTGTATCACCATAGAGCATACAGTTAGGCCCAGAAATATTTGGACAGTGACATAATCTTCATGATTTAGGCTCTGCATGCCACCACATTGGATTTGAAATGAAACAACTGAGATGCAATTAAAGTGTAGTCTTTCAGGTTTAATTCAAGGGGTTGATCAAAATTATCCTATGAAACGTTTAGAAATTGCAACCATTTTTCTACAAAGCCTCCTCATTTCAGAGGCTTTAACATAACTTTAACATAAATAAAATGTTCATTTTTAATACTTTGTTGAGAATCCTTTGTAGGCAATGACTGCCTGTAGTCTGGAACCCATGGACATCACCAAACGCTGGGTTTCCTCCTTTGTGATGCTTTGCCAGGCCTTTACTGCAGCTGTCTTCAGTTGTTGCTTGTTTGTGCGTCTTTCCCCCTTAAGTTTTGTCTTAAGCAAGTGAAATGCATGCTCGATCAGGTTGAGATCTGGTGATTGACCCGGCCATTGCAGAATATTCCACTCCTTTGCCTTAAAACTCCTGGGTTGCTTTCGCAGTATGTTTTGAGTCATTGTCCATCTGTACTGTGAAGCGACATCCAATCAGCCTTGCTGCATTTGATTGAATCTGAGCAGAAAGTATATCCCTGTACACTTCAGAATTCATCCAGCTGCTTCTGCCTCCTGTCACATCATCAATAAACACTAGTGACCCAGTGCCAATGGAAGCCATGCATGCCCATGCCATTACACTGCCTCCACTATGTTTTACAGAGGATATGGTGTGCTTTGGATCATGAGTCGTTCCAAGCCTTCTCCATACTTTTTTCTTCCCATCATTCTGGTACAGGTTGATCATCTGTCCAGAGAATGCTGTTCCAGACCTGGGCTGGCTTCTTTAGATGTTTTTTGGCAAAGTTTAATCTGGCCTTTCTATTTTTGAGGCTGATTAATGGTTTGCACCTTCTTTTGAACCCTCTATATTTGCTCGCCTGAAGTCTTTTCTTTAATGTAGACTTAGATACTGATACACCTACCTCCTGGAGAGTGTTCTTCATTTGGGTGGATGTTGTGTAGGGGTTTTTCTTTACCATTGCAGCGATCATCCACCACCTCCTAATATTTCTGCTATCTCTCTCATGGATTTCTTTTTTTCAGCCTAATGATGGACTGTTTCACTTCCACTGAGAGCTCCTTTGACTGCATGTTGTGGGTTCACAGCACCAGCTTCCAAATGCAAATGCCAAACCTGGAATCAACTCCAGTCCTTTTACCTGCTTAATTGATGATGGATTAATAAGGGAATAGCCCATGCAGCCTGTGAAATAGCTTTTGAGATAATTGTCCAATTATTTTTGGTCCCTTGAAAAAGAGGCAGCTACATATTAAAGAGCTGTAGTTCCTAAAGCCTTCCTCCAATAAAGATGTGAATACCCTCAAATATCTGAGAGTCTACACTTTAAGCCCATGTTGATTATACAACTGTATCTTGAATATATTTTGGTAAACAGCAAAAATGGCAAAACTGTGTCAGTGTCCAAATATTTCTGGGCCTAAATGTATGTTTTGGGATAGGTAGGGTGATGACTGCATGGCTGTCAGGAGCAAGGTGTAGCCTGATGTTTTGTCATTGTGATGCATAGCACATTTGGAAAGTGCATCTAAAACGTTGGCTCTGCCAATTTTTTTTTTACAGGCCCTCCCAAAAATTGATTTTGGCCTATGTCACTGGTTAAGAGATTAGCATTTTTTAGTTCAACAAAACCTACAGACATATATGTCTATATATAGAGAGCCAGGAAAGCAGTATGCTCTGTGGACGCTCTATGGGGAAGACGAAGGTGTGGACCATTTCGTCAGCCGGGCACACTCTTGGTTAAATATGTAAGAGGCTCTGCTCCCAAAAATTCCCCAGAGTATACAGACCTCTGATTCCTCATGCAGCCCCCACCTCTCCCTCTTGTGAGATACAGTCAACTCGGAACACACCCAGCTTAGTGACAATTCTCTCTCATCATGGGTCATGCCACCTGTGTTTACAGGAAACCAGTGGACACAAATTAGAAGCCATGTAATGTGACACATGAAAGTTTCATCACATCTCTTGCTGTGTGAAGCACTCCAGCATCCCCTCCCCCGCCCCCGCCACTTTCTCTCCCATCAGACTGTCATCATTTCAGCGTATAATAATAAATTCATCTAAAGAAGATTATTCTTTCTGTTATTATTCTGACACTTGCTTCCCTTTCAATCAGTAATATTCCTAAGGAAAAGTTTCAAATAAAAAGTGTTTCTCTTGCATTGGTTATGGATTCGGTGATTTAGCTAGAAAGCTTTATAAAAATGTGCCTTGTCAATCACTGTGGTACTTTTACAAAGCACATCAAAGCTGTACACTTTGCAATACATCAATATCTCAGCCATGTAGGAAATGACAATCAATACTGTCATTTAGGGCCTGGATACGCCGAGGCAGTTGTGACACGACGCAACCATTTTAGTGTGGCTGGGAATTAAAATGTCATCTCATGCATTAAATGATGGCTGGTCTACTTACAATGAGCAGTGGCAGTGCTTCTCAGTCCCAGTTCAATACTCACTGAGTGTTTTTTGTGTGTGTGTATTTTCTTTGCTCTGACATTTTTTGATTCAACTCAAGTAATTATCAAGTTGAATTAGCTGTGTTGGAGGAGGGAAAATGTGAAGTCCCCTGGACTGAAAAGCTTTGAAACATTGGGACCTTCACTTCAGTGTTTAATTAAACAGTTTCACATCTTAATATTTCTGGTGCATTCTCTATTATGGTTTCAGTGTCAGTACTCCTGTATAAGAATAAGGGCTTCACGTGGTTCTTGACTTGGACTAGGACAAACCTTTCACTGGTATAGAGGTTTACCACAAATAAAAGTCCACTTTGTTGGGTGTGAATGAGTTTGTGTACCATTTTTACATGACCATTTCCAACCTTTTTTATACTTTAGAATATTTATTACATGGGAATTGGGACAATTTTCTTCACTGTCTGCATAAATCCGCATAGAAGTGAACAATCTCATTCAAAGTAGTTTAATGTGACATTGTGTGGCGTTCTAGAGAAAGTCAGCATTGTAATTGGAAGTATGAAGTTTAATACCATTATTCCCAAAGAAAACTATTCTACCATCATCATCATTTCATATAGCTCTGAAGAGTAAATTATGTGAAATGGCTATGCTTGTGATGGAGACATTGCGACATTTGGTTCCTGTCACCACCACTGTGAAGAGTCAGTAGGTTTCTCTAGAGTGAAGCATTTCATATAAAAACACTGAGACTGACGTTGTTTACATCCTTCTATGTGTGAAATGCCCACTGGCATTCAGAGGGTTCCATGTTAGCTGGCTACTCCACCATTGGCTAGCTGCTGACTCACTGCCATAGCAGCCCTGATGCTAGCTTCACTGGCAACAAAATGTGTCGTTTAACAATTCCTCTTTTGTAAATGTTTTCTAGTTTGGTAATGAGTTCTTCCACACTTCTACACTGAGATCTTACAAATGAGGAATGAGTAACAGTTCACTATTTCCAAGAATTATGTTTTCAGATTTACAAGTATGATACAGCATATCTCAGAGGAATTTTAGACATAATTATAGGCTATGAAGGACAAACTGGGTGAACCAATTTGCTACAGCACCACCCCGAGGAAGACCAGTGTTAGATAGTTAAGAATACTAAAGACAGATGTATCCATGCATTTCCCTGAATTTGTATTTGTATTTTGATTTTGAGACATTCAGGGGGTCCAAGAGGTTAATTACAGGGTCCCCATATATTTCACACATTGTTTAATCATTGGGAAATCAGCAGAATTTCCCTTTCAGACTGACGTATGTAAATAGAATGGCCAGAGCTAAAGTGCTGTAGACTGAATATAATAAATAAATCAATAAATAATTCCAGCTTTAAGTGATCAGTACATATTGAAAACCTAAAAACACTGTAGAAACTTTAACAGTGGTCACGTACTGCAAACTTACAAACATCAAAACCAGTGAGGAACGTTCAGTTTTCCATGATGCAGGCCCTTTGAACCTTCACACTTACATATGTAAAAAATGTGTCTTAGAAAAAACTCTTTACAGAATCGGAAGTGGTCCATATGTCTCCAATGAAACCTTTTCAGCAACTTTGTTTTTAGTATATCCAGGTCTTTACTGGCCTCAATCTTACATCAAGTGATGATTTAAAATGCTGATGATTTAAAGCCACAGCTGATGATTTAAAGCCACGGCATTGATGAGGTGATGAACAGCCTTGATTTCATACATAAGATGATGAAACAGCTTCAGTTATGTTACGCCAGAGCTTTCACCCTGTTGCTGCGCTATTTGTTGTTGAAGGTGCTATTGTTGTGGCGCTACACGGCATGCGTGTGTATGTGTGAGTGGAGAGCATGTCTTGGCAGCGGTTCTGCCTGTGGTGAGGAGCTCTGGCTGTGGTCTCTCACGCTGCGGCTCTCTTGTCTGAGCTGGGTTGCATTTGCCTCTATGTTCTTTTTCTCAAGTCCCTGCTCCCCTCAGGTTGGGAGCAGGCTCAGAGCACTGCCTTCGCGTCCTTTTTGTGATTGGTCACAGGTAACCCTAACCTCGGCCCGCCAGACGTCCAAACGCTGCGTGCTTTGTTGCATAGCAAAAGATACTTCTTTTTTATTTAGTCCATGTGGACCATGAAAGGAAACCATCCGTGAGATCTGTATGAAAGCAATCTGTTTGGACACAGTGGCTGGGGGCCAGGCTGTCTTCTCACAGAAGAGAAATATGAAAGAACTGAAATATGAAAGAGAAGTTGAGACGCATGACGAAGACGAGGTTTCATAGCTGCAAATGCTGCCGTGCCAAGTTCTCTGTGAGTGGAGGGAAAAAAGACCTGGATGACGACCATTACGCCAGCGGAATACAATGACATTGTGACCCTTGATTAGAAGTCACTCTGAGAATTAGTTTGGCCTGAGGGGCTGTGGACCAGCGGGGCTGTTCTGTTCCTGCAGGCCTTGCCTGCAGACATCAATATGGCACCATCCCTCGAATCATGTCGCTTTATTGAGCTTGGATAGAATTGCAAGCTGTGGCATGAAACCCTGTTTGAGATTTGGTTGAATATTTATTTGTTTATCTATTTTTTTGCCCATGAGATTTAAACTTAGCTGGAAGTGTCTTTGTAAGAGTCCTTTAAGAATTTATAATGTTGAATCGTCTGTTGTGTTCTATGAGAAGAGAGTGGGTGTTCCTCTGCTATGTGGTAACGTGTGGTGTGGCATATTCCGACCTGCCTCTGCTTCACTTCACTCAACTAAGAAAGCTTCAACACCTTTGCATAAGGGAAGAGTTTGTGAGGATGATGTGTTTTTTCCTTTTCTTTTTTCCGGGGAACATTCTGGTAGGCACATCGGAACGACTGACCAAGACAGTGAGAGGGCAAGAGTGAAATTACATAAGAGGGTGTCTCAGAGGAGGCTGGAGGCGAGCCAGCAGCAGGCGTGAAAGCCTGGGCCAGACGGGGGCCTAGTGTATCGCAGAACGCCCGGAATGCTCCATTGCTACCATCAGCCAGCCACTCGCCTCACTGCTGATGGCCCTAATTGTACACGGGTGACTCAGCCAATAACATTACAGGCTGCCGACTCTCAATACCCAGAGCCAAAAACAGACAGCCATATTTTGAGGAAAGAGCTCAGTTATGATCCTTCTCCGAACCTTCTGTATTCCCATGAGTCACTCATAGACCTCTCGGTGACACGCTGAAGTAATACGCTAGGCGTAGCTTGGGGATTCTTCGGCAGGGATTGCTGGCCGGGGTGGATTGATTTGAGAGTAAATACGGGGCATTTAAATGGGGTTTGGCTCATCACTACGTATTATTAGTAATCTCAGCATTGGCTCTTGTGGGTCATTATCCGTTACATAATACCTGTTGTTATTGCCTGCTCCGAGTGCCTTTGATTAAATTGCTGCAGGCGTTGTTGAACAGAATGTGTGTGCGTGTGTGTGTGTATTTATGTGTGTGCGTGTGTCATGGTTGCCATGATGGAGTTCAGGCCTGTAGGCGGTAAGCTCTCCCCAGCTCTCGTCTGAATTACCTGTCCACATCGATTAGTAGGAGTCCGTGTGGATGGGATCTCAGATTTTCTTGCCTTCAGAATTAAGATAAGCTCCCGTCCGGCTGTGTGCTCTACCCCCCATTGACCTTCCTCATATGTGCGTAACGACGGAGGCGGAGGCTTGCCGCAGGGCCATTTGCTGATCGCCGCCGCTTCGAACCAGCAGCTGTGCCATCTTCATTCCTCACCCAACTTTACTAAACTCCCCCTTCCCTCCCTCGCGGACCTCTTCTCAAAACATCCGGGCCAAAAAGTGCTTCCACCAATTCTGCACCGAACTGCTTTGAGGAAGACGTATACGCTCTAATTGAGTAAGGAAATTGGTCGCTAGAAAAAAAAAAAGGTCAGACGGAATTGAAAATGGTCAATTAGCATTTAAGTGCATAATCTAATTTCCCACTAAGTAAAAAAAAAAAAAAAAGACCTAATCCAGTTTTACAGTTCCTTTCGATCCTAGGCCTGAGAGCCAGCATTAAATGCATCGTTAATGCGGGCTGACACTTCCCCTGCCCATTGTGCAGGTTTCTCCATAGCTTCCTTAATCAGGGTAATCCGTATTCAAACGGGCCACTATTGGAGTGTCACATTTGCATTGTGATACAAAACGAGCTAGCGTCAGACGGGACGGAGAGCCTGTAGGTTTGAGCGTGGCTACTCAGTGCAGGCCGCAGGAAGCGCCGTGCCATTTTAATTCGCAGCCAGGCAGGAGACAGGCAGACAGAAGTGCTATTGTCCTTCCCCTTCCTCTCTCCCCTGCTAATCAGTGGCCTGCAGTGGTCACTTGCGTCGCCATTATTCTGTGCCTGCCAGCGAACCGTTCCCAGGGGCTCGCTCAGACCGCCTTTATCGGGCTGCTTTCGAAAGCACCGCACTGTAGAAATTAAAGTGGCCTCATCGAGCGATTCCGTTACCTCTCTTATCTTTTCCTAATCCCAGAGTAATCCCGTGGTCGGCGCCATGGCTAGTCCCTCAGGCTCAGGCCCTCTCAAATGGACTGCACCAGCGAGGACTGCTCTTTCCGACACCGAGCCACCTTACTCCACTTCACTGCCCCAGGGTGCACATCTCACTTTTGAGGACGTGCAGGTCCACTAGGTTCTGGAAGGGCTCAGCTCTTCCCTCCTGAGTGAGAAAGCAACCCTGTGGAATACACATGAGGTCGGAGGAAAACAGTGCCCTAATTGGATTCATTTGGCGACAACCATCGACTTCATTAGCATCATTTGTGCACTGTGATGTAGGCTCATTCTTTTATTTGCCTTTCATTGCTTCCTCGCTTCCCTTCGCAGATGCACAATTGTCTTTCGGAAATGAATTCCATAAGAGGTAACTGATCAATAGAGGCAAGGACGACCATTATCAAAATAAAAAAGAAATGCAAAATAGAATAAATGAGTAAAATTGAAGTATATGTATAAATGCATTTTGTGTATTTGTTCTGTGGTACAGTAACCGAAGGCTGGATGCTGGAATAGGAAAAAATGTTGTATCTTCAAGGTGGTGCATGAAGCACATGGTTTTGAACTTTTTCATGAAAACAGAAACTGGGTCAGCTCAGGTTAGCTAGGTCAGCTAGGTTACCACAATCTGCAGACACAACAGAGCAGAGTAATGCTGTATTCACATGTTGACATTGAAAAAACTAGCTGTTCTGTTCTTTAATAGGGAATTGATGTAAAACAGTGATGGTACACCAGTGGTGGTGTGTAGCCATGATGTGGAACAAGGCCACAAGCATGAAGTATTCTATTGTGTGTTTGGGTTCATCCTGTATCATGTAAGAGCCCAGAAAGAATTACATTTGCATGCAATAATTTAATTTTATCGGGAGACAGTTAGAAATACAGAGGCCCTGGATTCAAAATAAAGAAAGTCACAAACACCAAGACTCCATAATATGTCAGGGCTTGAAACGATCCTTATTTATTCTGGCATGTGCTATTCCTTATTACTGAAAGATTTATTGATTTGAATTTGTCTACATGTCTGGTGCAGTTTAGCACTTTGGAACATACAAAAAAGAAAACCTCAGCGTGCTTTGATTTTGTCATGCAGCTGTTTACTACAGTTTAACTCCTGTCCCGCTTGCACTTCTGAGTCACCAGCTGCCCCTGAATTGCAAGCACATAACTGATCCCAGGTGCATGTGTAAAACATGGCGGCAGGTGCCACACACTCTCTCTCTCTCTTTGTTGTTGTCGCGCACGCCCCTTTATCTCCCCTTCGCATGTGCATACATCTAGGTCAGGAGGAGGTTCGAAACATATGGCTCTTTTCATGTTTGTCGGCCACTAATCCCCATAATCCATTATTTGTCATGCTCAGAGTGCAGTGTAAGTATTTGAAGTTTAGAAGGAAAAGAGGATCAGGGCAAGACTGAGGACAGGACTAGGGCCCTCTGCAGCTGACATTATTCGATCGCCGGAGTTTAGACTATTGCTGCGAGGCTTGCATTGATCTGCTGTCCTGTCCATGCCTGGCATGTGTTCAGCCAGACCTGACACTTCATCAGATATCGCTCTTCACGTAACGTTAGGCCATATGATATTATGAGATGGTCAAACATATTAGCTCTGTTTTAATGGTAAATGTCACTACCCAGCCGTCTTTCACGGAGGAGGGGGGATCAGATCGTAAAGTATCTTCCAGGGGTGAACGGCCAGGAAATTAGTCAAGTTCCCGCATCAGTCCTTTTAAATTAGATATTGATTTGAGCATTTAAAACACATCACCAAAAAGGTTCCTTGTATGGTATAAATGATTATCTAAGGGCATGCTCTGACCCTGCTTGAGGTTTGATAGATTTACACAGCGAGAGGTGAAACGACTCAATGCAAGAGACCGGGTTCTAAACGTCCGAAGGCTGTGTGTTGCCTGGTGTGCATCGACTCCTGTCCCCTCTGGCACTTTCAGCAGCAGTTGGTCTAAGTGTCTGAGGTGCAGTTGTCACAATAGGAATTTAAGCCTAGAGTGCTTGTTCTGGGACAGGGATTTTGAACCAAACTCAACAAATAACACCGTAACTCAGGGGCCTCCCAGCCTACACACTTTCCATTCAGCTGCAGGAAGACAGACTTCACCCACTTCAGGACCTGACACAGGCTTTCTCTCAGCACAAGAGCTCCAGTCAATCATAATTCGGTGCACACGGCGAATCTGGGCTGCTCTATCTCCCCCCTTCTCCTTGAGTCCATTGCGCTGACGGACGCATGTCAGGCAGAGTCGATCAGTGCCATGGCGTCCGGGGCTAATTTTCTGCCTTACGTCTCGGCTGCTTAATGGATTCAAAAGACAGGAGGTGCCCCGAGTCTCCTGCGGTCTACCTGCCAAACACAGTCATCCTTAAGTCTCTCTCTCCCCAGCAACTGAGGAAACACATTATCTTACCCTCTTCCATATTCAACATACAGCATGCAGTTAGCAAATCCGTTGCATGCTGAGCGTCTGTTTACAAAAATGTCTGTCAATACTCGTAGGGTCGATGGGGAAGTGTGTTAAAAGGGAAAGCGGGAGCCGTTGACTTTGCCGAGTTTCTGTGACTTTGTTTTGGGGCAAAAAGGAAAAGGCTGAGGCGGCAAATCTTTACTTCATTCAAAGTGTGATGTCGCCTCAGGACTTATCAGTTGAAAAGAGAGATGTCCTTTGTTGTTCCTGAAAGACTCCCCTGCGTTACAGCATCACTCACAAACAGGAGAGGAAGCCCTACTAAAGGCAAGTTGTTCCTCCTCGTTGGAGGCCAACCAGAAAAAGAAAAGCACATGCATTAACCTGCCCAGCAGGAAATGGGCATTGGTTTATTCTTTTTCCGGCAAGAAATCGGGGACATGGTTTGTTATTTGTTTGCGATAAGAGCATTCAAGAATCCAAGGACAAGTACTGGTTGAGAGGAAGGCTTATATGGTGTCTGAAGAGGCTACGTAACACTGCATGATATGACCATGTGCTAAAAATTCTGTGATATCGCAAAAGCGCTATGGGAAAGATGAGCACAGTGTTCTCTTTCTGGCACAACTGATTCAGCTGATCAAAGGCTTGGAAGATACCTGAAGCCTGATGAGTTAAACAGAGTGTGTCAGGGCAAGGAAAAGAGAAGCTTTTGAGCGCTACAGCCGTCCGAGGCTTGAACTGGACATCCTTGTCAAATTCACTAAATGCTGGGATCGGTTTGACCTGGTCAAAGATATGCAAAAACACGAAATGTTGCTGAAACGTAAGCTGCATGCTGAAAGGTCAGAAGAAGTCATTAGAGGAACATCTGATTCCAGACAACCAAATAGAGAAATATCTTCAAAGGGATAATTCGAGCTTCATTAGTTGGGTGGGTACATTTCAGGCTTACTTACTGATTGCAGGCATGGGGAAAATAATTAAATAAAAGATACCAAACGGGCATTCATTAGGCAAGCCAGCCAATTGTGTGTGCCCATGAGAGAGAGGCTGTAAGACAGAGAGAGAGAGAGAGAGAGAGAGAGAGAGATAGATAGAGAGAGCGAGAGAAGGAAAGCATCCTGCTGGGTCCTACAGGAATAGCACGCTTGTGGATTCATTGTTCTAATGAAGTTGGCACAGGCCATTCGGTGTCAGTGTAGTGACAAATCACTGTCAAGCTTCGACTAAGTGAAGCATTTTCAAGGCAAACAGTAAAAAGCGAGGCGCATTCATTACTGAGCAGATCTACTAGACGTGAGTGCTTCTTCCAGCTTGCTCTAAAGGAGGAGGGAGGGCAAGAGTCCAGTACTGCAAAACTCCATTCCAGACTCCATCTTCCAAAGAGAAAAGAGTCAGTACTGTATGCAACCCTCAGAAGAATAATCATTCCCAGGAACTCTGCTGCAGTGATTACAACCAGTGCCCAATTGTTCATATCTCTGTAGAACCTGGAGGCATTTGAAGGGGATAACAAGTTGACTGTTACTACAGTTTGATTGAATGAATGCACCTCAGTCTAACCTTGACGACAGAAGTTGACGCAGTATTGTTTTGCGTAAGACAATATTCCTTAGACACCCAACAGCTGTTAGTTGAGTGTAAGTTATATTATACACAAGCTGTCAAATCTATTAACCGCAAAAGCTTTCCGTCTCCTCAAAGACACATCACAACTCTGACACACACTGCACGTTACATCTTGGTCCTAAAGATGAGCCAACAAGGCCTTCTTTGTTCCACCTTTGTATACATTATTAATGTGTTTTTTTCTCTTAAGGTTTAGCTCCTGTATAATGCATGTAGGTTCTGTGAGATGTTTTTCTAACTGAATATAATTTCATGAGGATTGGTTCCCCTTCGCTCCTCTGCATTCAGAAGCGTTCGTACGAACATCTCTGGGTTCATTTAGTGATGCCAATTGGATGGCTCTCTTTTCAAATGGAGAAATCAATAGGAGGATTAAATCTTGGACCATGGTGGGGAATGGAGAAGAATAAGAGACACTTCCCGAGCCTGTGTCTCGAGAAACCTGGCAGGTCTTTCAGGCCTTATCTAAATCCACGGTACAGCAGATGAGTCCCCCTCAACACATTTCTCGCTGCCGCTCCTATCGGCAATGCTTGGCCACGGGTCTGAAATGAGCCGAACGGCATGGAAATGTCATGGAGTGCTGGTGCGATGGGAAATCTCTCAGCCGAGGTGGAGGTGTGATGTTAGCGCTACGGCCTTGGCGCTCTGGGAGCAGAGTGAATGCGGAAGCTCCGAATCACACGCAGGTGAACACAATCTGTGCCACGACTTTCAAAGGTTCCATGAATAATGCAATTGTTGCAAAGGCAAACATTTGGGTTACCCAAGAGCAAAGACAAATACCTTTTAAGTTCCATTTCATATTACTTACTTTGTTCAATTATTCATTGTCTGAAGAGCAGCTTTCGTGACAATAGTGGCAACTGTTAGACTGCACTTTCATGGTCGGTATTACCTCGAGGACATCTGCACTTTGAAAAAAAAAAAAAGATTCTGTTTTCAATAGATTGTAAAAAATGCTCTCTGGCTAACTAGGCTCAGATCCTTCCACTAACAGAGTACAGTAGTTAACCAAGCCTGCATCCCATAATGTGTCTGCAGTGGAGTAGCAAGCATGTCTGTCACATGACTGTATGCCATCCAGTATCACACCAAGGGGGTGCGATACAGGAAGGCACAAAATGGAATAATGTGTGTACGTATACAAGAGAGTGAGAGCGAGTGAGAAAAAGAGAGAGAGATTGAAAAAGGGAAAGTGTGAGAGAGAAATGTGTAGAAACACCTCAGCTCTTCATGCTGGTGTAACTGCCAATGGATGACAAATGGCAGTGAGGAGATAAGAATGGTTAATGAGATGTAAATGGGCAAATGCCTTTTGGATAAGGGGAGGGGGGGAAGAGTATTACACATATGTCTTTGTATAACACTTTGTCTCACCAGCTTTGAAGCACAGTGCAGTTGCTGGGAAATGTGCTTCAAATGTTAACATACTGCAAAGGGGTGACATCATAGAACAGGGTAGCTAACTCTGCTCCTGGTGATCTGCATACTTTTCACAGCTCTAAACTAACACTCTGACTCTACTTGGTCAGTGAGATTGAGAACATCACGAAGATCAGATATGGGAGGGTAGCACTAGGAGCCCTGTGTGCCCTACCATAGCCAAGCCAAGCCACTTTTTGGAAAATCTTTTGATGGATTTTATAAATGAGATATGGGAGTGTGCAGATCAAAAAGGAATCCCTAATGTAAAGATTCAGAACCATTTGTGGTTTCTGACTTGGGTATATGGTTATATGAAAAGAAAAATGGGTTGGTATATAAATTAAATTATGTGTAGGTCCTTTAAATCTTAACTTTAATGGTCTGAACATCTACACGATTAATCAAAAAGTAAAAAACAATCAATTGAACGGCTCTTTAAGGAACCAACCATTCTTAATGGCTCTCTGTACTGTTCCTGCATAGTTTAGGGCATATTCCCACTGGGCAGGCTTGGTTTGATTCAAATAAAACCTGGTGCGATTGATCTGTTGATGTGGCTCGTTAGAAGCGAGTAAGCTGCCATGTGATCCCTGGTAAACGCCAGGAAAAGCAAACTGAGATTCCCTGAGGAGGTGAGTCTCAGTCCACTTCCAAATGAACTCTGTGGTGATCTTCTGGAAATATCAATGATGAACCAAACATGTCTAAAGGGACTGCTTTTCTGCAGACCTGCTTGGGTATGTGGATATTGTTCTGATATTGTTCTGACTCATGGACATGTTTTATTAGTAATCAAAGAATGCACAGTTTCTGTCAATACTCAGTATACTCAACAACCATCGTATCAATTACATTACATATTAATGTGTCAGTTTTTCAACATTTTATAAAGGCAGTTAGCCATTTACCTAACTCTGTGGGAAAACCACAGCAACGCTCAGCCCAATTATTACTTTACAGTAAAACAAGACAGATACGACTAGACATGGTGAAAGATTTTATTGACACTAAACGCAATCTTACAATCTGCCCAAACCGTTGTGACTTTGTACCCATATGCCTTTTATTTGTGTCTTTGGTTTGATATCAAATATGTCGGTGTCAACACTAAGCTAACCAGAACTAAAATTCAATGTATCTTTTTCTGCTTTGATCCATACTAAGGTAGCCAAACTAAAAACATAAACAAGTTTCCACTGCTCCCATAAATGAATTATGAACAAATGAACTATGAATGAATGAACTGATTCACAGGACCGTTCTAGGGTGAACTGGATGCGTAAGAGCAGGGGAAACTCTACAAAGTGTGAGAACAGGACCAGGACAGTGCAGCACTGTTCTAATGCATCTCTATTGCACTTTTTAAGGATATAGAACTGAACATCCAAAGCAAAAGTGTTTACGGAGATCTCTTTTGTGTGTTGCATTGGGATTGCTTCCCTCTGGCAAACCTGCAGATTTAGAGATGTTGTGTTATTCATATCATAGCTCTCAAGTGGTTTCAAGGAGTTTTTGGTTCATTGCCATTCATTCACACAGGGTCTTTCTTTTGCATTAGATGAGTAAAATGATTCACCAGGGCTAGAATGACCAGGCAAGTCGTGCATTAGCGAACAGATCTGGGTTCCTCTTTTCTGTGGCACATTCAACTTGCAACCACCCCAGGTCTTAAAGGCTAATGCTAGCGGTGAGACCAGCTCATCAATCTCTGGCAGACCATTGATTGGCGTTTCATTGGGCTAAGGCAGTGGAGCACTGGTTCTGATTGACACGGCGGGAGTCCCTGTCTGGGTGCCGCCTATACTGGCACAGTGGCCGTTCGGCTAATGAGTAGGGCCCAGTGCACGCGCACGCAAACAATCCAACAGGAGGAGGGAGACGGAGCAGGGGCGTCGGGGAACTGTGCTGTCAACAAGCAAACAAAGAATTGTGTGATTTGTAGGGTGACATGTCATGCTGCTTTGTGGCATCCTTGAAACAAGTGTGGTAAATTCACATCAATACCAAGACTGCTGTCTCTAGCATCATCTTGTGACTCATTCCCAAGAGAATACTTTTAACAAAAAAATAAGGCATTGGGTGCTTACCACTCTTATCACCGAACTGTTTAAATGTGCCTTTTGTGTTATGTACCTGTTAACAGGGGGGACGCTGGTGGACGGTAGCATGGTAGTCACTTTCATAGCATTCAATTGATCTACCTAAACAGTGTCTGTCTGGGTAATATTGAAATGTTTTACCTCATAGGGTGCACTATCATATCATTCCAGTAAGCCTTGATATGTATTCAGGAAGGCATGGGCATAATTGATGGCTGCTAATTGCTTATCCTCCTTTTGAATAGCTGAAAAATCATATTCATTAAGAGATAATCCATTTCAAGTGATTTGAGCGATTTGGGAAAAAAAAGAAGTAGCATAATGGACTGACTCCTGCCAGCAATCATGCTTTATTAAGCCAATTGAAGGAAAATGAGCTGATAAGTATGACTTTCCCAGGAACTGCATAAGGTATCTAAGACTCATGCTCAGTTTGTATCATGTGTCCACATACACAGCAATAAACTTAGTTCCAGTGAATATTATATATTGGTATATATTGGACTGAAAATGAACCATATTAACAAATCACCATGTAGCAGCATTTGACACTACCACACAGGAGCCACGGTGGCTTACTTAAACGAAACACAGGTCTGAACAGATCTGCTTTCAAGGCTGATAGGAAACGCATCAGCTCTTTGTCAGCCCACATTACCAGCTGTCTGTGTCTCTGATGGCAGGTCTCTGTGATGTCAGGTGAGGTGCACTAGCCTCTCTGGATCTGGATGTTTGGCCTCATGTCAACGTTGTGGCTCTATCTGATCCACGAGTGCATTACTAGTTCCTCTAAGTCTTCTTAATGAATCAACTGTGGCATGACCCATCAATACAAAGACGTTGAGTAATGCGACGAGTGCAAACAAGCAGCTAGTGAATCTTTCCATTATTGAGTGTTCCCCCAAGTAAACAAGCAAAACCAAAGGCATGAGAGCCGCATGCAATTACTCCATTATTGATTCAGGAATTTCATCACGCTTGGGCATTTTTCAGCTTTTTAAGAGATATACCATAGTTCAGTATGGGTGAGACATGACGGTACATTACGACTTGCTTGCTTGTGGGATATAAGGCACACAGCAAAAACAGTCATCGGCTTCGCCTCGGGAGGTGCGGCTCGCGTCTCTGCAACATGGTAAACATGCGACATAATTGCCTGAAATGTCGGCATTGTTTCCAATCAGGCTCAGTGCTGTCAACCATACCTCAGCCCGTCGCGGACAGGGTTCTTGGCATGCGAAATTCTAAAGCCCTTCATTCTGAAACATTTTTTCCAATGACCCTGACACAAGTGTGCGATTATCATTTCAAAAGCACCTTTCAGACTGGCCTCTGACTCCTAGGAGCACGCCTCATGAATGCGAATGCTCGTGGTAGCACGTCTTGCTGAATAACATGCCCTGGAGGAATACAAAGACAGAGAGAGCGAGAGAGAAGTGCTAAAGGAAGCAAAACTGAATAACTTCTCCTCGCGAGCTGCGGGTGTGTGGCCGTGTGCGATTACTGGAGCTCCAGTCAGCCGTTTAGACGGCCAGTCCCGACGCACTCTGACTGCTATACGCTTGCAGAAGGGTGGAGGGAAGACATAATGAGTGCACAGTGGATGAGAATCAGCACCGGCAAATTGATTTTCCACCTTTATTAACGAGGGAATATTTAAATGGCCGAGAGTCAAAGCACATTCTGTACGCTCCACACTCCACACACTTTCATGGAGGCATGCAAAGGCAGGCATGCAGGTGCATTTAGCTGGCATGGCAGAGATGTGTGCTGTGTAGTACTAGCACAGGGGTTAGATGGGGGCTTGTTAAGAACACCCAGCAAGACTCACCTTGCTCTGCAGTTGTTTGGCCTATCATGCCTCTTGTAGTGCACAGCAATGCACTCCGCTGCTTGAGCACAGCCCTGATCTTGGTGCTGAAAAGGTTTTTTTAAAAGTACTTCACTTGAACCCTGCTCCATAACATTGACATATCCGCTCCATAAACATTTCATAGCACACATCGTTGCTATGCAAAAAAATCAGTTTTTAATTTTTACATCATATGAGCACAGCAGTTGCCTGTAATATGGTGTGGTCTGAATTGTGCAATAAAAATGCTCCAAATGACTTGGAATAAAATCTCTTTACGTTAACTTTATGAGTAACAAATGTTTTAGCCGTCTCCTATAAAGTTACCATTTTGGAGACACTTGCTTTGAACAATCTAAAAAGTGACAATAGAGTGCCATGAGTTCTCACGACAGATGTTATTCAGTAACAGCGGTGGACAAAGTACACAAACCATGGAGCCATGTTAAAGTAGAGACCCAAGGTAAAATATTCCTCCAGTAAAAGTAGAAGTTCCTCTCTTTAGACCTCCACTGGAGTAAAAGTACTAAAGTATTCACCTTCAAATGTACTTATCTTATTATCATTTCTGAAACAAGACTCTTAATCAACTCATTTTAGGTGAAGAGACTCTAGTGTCACTCTCAGTCCAACTCTAGTCTGACACTGATGTCTACTAAAGTAATCATAAGCACAAAACTCTGAAGGATAATAGTTTCCATTAGCTAGAACCAAGCTCTGCCCAACAGCTCAAAACAAGCTCAAAACAAAGTGAACGCTGCACCCTGATTGGTGGTCTCGCTTTACAATTCTTTCGTTTTGAGATGATGCGTTTTTATGCACACATAAGCCAAAAGGAAGGACAGATTTGGCTATAATGTTGTGGAGTAAAACGTAAAATATATGACTTCGCCTAAAATAGAGAAACTTAAGTAAAGATACACAAAAAAACTACTTAAATACGGTAACCAATTACATTTACTTCATTACTGTCCATCGCCGCTCAGTGATATAGGAGTGTCATGTAATCATTACTGGTAACTGTCATGACAGATGCAATAATGTTTGATGTTATGACAGCTTGCAGTTGAATACAAAAGTTGAGTTGCCCCTAGTCAATTTTTTTGTTTGCACAATTACTATTTATTTGTTGAATTCAACATGAAAAAAAAAAACAATAAAGAAAGAAAAATGTGGTGTGTACAAAAGCAAGGAAACATTTTATATTTGTTTTACCAATTACGTTACATTCAGCAAATACGTAGAAACTGTGCACCTAAATTTGCATAGAATTACCATAATTATGTTTCTTCTCTGCAGAAAATGTGCTAACTTATCCAATAACAGTTTCTTTTTCCAACCATTTAGGGTGTTTTTACACTTGAATTGAATACTTCCACACACAGTCCATACACAGAACCAGTTCAGGGCTAATTTAGGGGAGGGCCTCATTATTGCTGGTTATCATGTGTTTGCAAAATGCACTAGTCTCATCTGTTTGCTACTTTTTATTATTGTTCTTGGATACAAACACTCAAGCAGCGAAGAGCAGTGTTTTTAGATACATAGCATTTCACAGTGCATGAGCACCTGCAAACAAAGAGCCATACTCGTATGAGAACCTTGTTTTAACCATGCGATAAGTCCAAGCAGTAACCAAATCAACCAAGGTTTCCCCCATGCACTGCAGATAGCTTCCAAACCCCACAGCAGACTTACAGCGAACTCTGATTCCAGGTGCACCAGAGGTCAGCTCTCTGGACCACTGCTAGGTAAAACAGCTTTCACACTTGACCAAACATACCTAACTCGCAGAGGATGAGCACCTGGGTCTAGGAAAAAGCTCTAGTATGAAAACGCTAGAACGTTAGAATTCCTATTTAAAGGGCTCTGGCTTCATTAAGCCATTGTTACATACTGTTCCTTTCACCAGTCTGGAGTCTACGAGACCCGTGCAAATGACCTTGGGTTTTTCCAAACTGTTCTTTTTAAGGAACTCTCTGTGACTGTGACAGGTTATTTGGAGCTGCAAAAGCTTGCCGTCATGCCACAGGCCGTCCGATTAATGCACTTCATTTGCGCTCCGCATTTGTTTTGTTTACAGATTTGGAGAGCGTCCCGCTAGCTCTCTGCATGTCTAACAGCCGTGGAAAACATTCAGAGAGCATCAGCATGCAAACCGGGGCCCTGAGACTTGAGCTTTGCCCCTCTCAGGACTGTGGCCTCTCTGCTCGATGAGCAGCTGGCCCTAATGGATGCCTCGCATCATCACTTTAGCAGCTGGACAGCTTGTTAGAAGCCTGCCACGCACATTTTATCATTTTAGTGTTTGGTCTCAGGAAAAAATCATGACAGGACATGGTCTATCCTCTGTTCGGTCCATGACGAGTGTTGGTAAACACCAGTGTGGTTTTAATAAATGCACACATTTTGGGTGTAAATGTGACCTACGCTTGCTACCATAGTGATTATGCAACATATCATTTTTCCTAGGAAGGACTGTAATACGCATTACCAGCGATAATTCTTCCTTCACTTTGTGCCGAAAGGTGCTCTATCGTTCTCAGTAGTTGAGCTGCATATGTAAAAATGTTGAGATATTATCTTATGAAGTGCAGGACTCAGCAGCGCAGTGTTATTCAACAGAGCTCCAGTGGTCAAGGCTTATTGTCTGCTGAATTACCTCAGCTGAATTAGAGTCCAGCTCCACTAATGGTCATGATGACAACACTTATCCCCATCTATTCCTGGCCCAGCTTGCTGGCTCATAGCACACACTGCGGGCCTTCATGTCATTCCCAGCTTGAGATTATCAGTGCGATTGATCCAGAGCCGAGCAAAATGAACCGATACATTTACAACGCTCACCCACTATCTTCAGTCAAACAGAGACGTCGATACTAAAGTTAAAGGAAGAGTGCAGTCTTTTCCCTCAGAAAAAAATGGTTTTATGGTGTTTTTTTTGTTTTGTTTTGTTTTTTAATGTCACTACATGTTTGTACACCCCTCCTAATTAATTGGTTCTGCTTCTTAACGTGCACTCAGTACTGACACAGGTGTAAGAAGCATTGTGGAATTAAATGGCGCGCTCTGGAGAAGGATAAGGTCACACAATGCTAGAGAAATATAAAGCTTCCCAGTTTTGGAGTGCCTAGTACAACAGCATTCTCTGGGGTGATGGAGCTCCATCTGGTACCATTGGGATGCGTTGGAGTGCTGTTTGTGATCCAGTACATCAGTAGCTGATCTCACTAATGTGCCTATAGTTGAATGCAATGTTCCAACATCTAGTATAAAGTCTTTCCAGAAGAGTAGAGCAGAAGAGTAGTGGGGGGGCTATAAATACCCTTGATTTTGGAAGAAAAGTGGGACACGCAAACTTTTGTCTTCAAAACTAAACATATACTTCTAATTCAGCAATTCAATATCCTCCAAAAGTTATACAATTATTTCTTATGTTGGCTTGTTAGTTCTTTTGTGTCTTACGGCACCCGATAAAGAACAGAAGACATGATTTTGCTGCTCTGGCTTTGTTGAAAGGTGTGAGTAATTGAGCATAACACTGTAGTACAAACAGGCAATGCTAAAAGCCACTTAACTTAGCTAAATGATAAAAAAGTTTGTAAATATGTTCAAATCATCATTAATAATACTGTCACCATCACTGTAATATTATTTTACAATAATTTATAACACAGTCACTCACTTAACTGTTTTATGCTTGCAGCTGTACAAGCCAATTTGAACCTGAAATTGGATGCAGTACTTTGCTCTAGGGTAACTGTTTTCTATTCTTGCTTTAAAATCAAAACGCGAACATTTAATAAAATAAGTAAAGAGGTAAAAGTCAGTAAACTGGGGAAAAACAATGTTTTTGAGGCCAGATTACTCTTCCCTTAACCTTCATTATAGCCAAGGGAAGCTCAAGCTTTGTTGCCTTTGTTCAGTCCTTCATAAAGCAGTCTAGGAAAAATGCTCAATAGAGATGCACAAACAACGGTGCTGTACAAGCTTCATACGTTCTGGAGAACTCGTGTACCACCTCACATCCACCCCAGCAGCAGACTGAACTGCAAAGAGACCCGACAGTAATTGATATTAATAGCGGAAGCATCATTAGCCCGCATTCACACACGTGTGTCTAGTTAAGGGGCTGCTTCTGTTGCATGCATGGTTGCGGGCTACTTGAGCTGGAAGGAATATAAACTCTCCGAGCAGGCCGAGCCCCCATGAGGAGTGGGGATAATTAGCTTCACTTTTGTTTTCTGTTTCCTGATTAGACTCCAAAGTGCTGCTCTTCTCACTTTTGGAACTGTAGGGGAGACTTGGGAGGAAATTAGTCTTCCACATCGCACGGTAAATACAGGAATATCATCTGAACCCATGTTTAATTAATAGCAAACTGAACATCAAGGGTAGTTATGGGCTAAAAATAGATATTATATTGTGTGTTTCCCTGGCAATTAAACATTTATTAGAAACTGTTGATCGCAGGTTTTTTTTTTTTGCTCTTCATGTTTTTGATATAGCCACTTTATTACAACCTGAGAGGTTTGTCGCCCACGGGAGGGTGGGGCAGGAAATACTGGCCTTTGATGTCTTTGAGCACAAAGGTTAATCGATTTACTAGTGAACACTTTCTATTTATGTGCTGTTGCCAATGGCTATGCTATCATGTTTCTTAACAGCATAACACCGTCGTGGCCTCTGTATGAAGTGTACAAGTCATGCCTGTTACGCTGCCACTCCTTGGATGTCCTCCATATCTGGCAGCGTGCTCAGCCATGATTTGCTGAAAGTGCACATGGGCGTGCTGACCTAATCCTCACCGTTCCTGAAAGAAGCCCTCTGTCCATTAGCTGCAGTGAGGCTGCTTCTCTTTCCTGTGCTCCAGAAAAACAATCATTACCTATTTGCCAGTGAATCCAGCGTATCGTTCTACAGCTCAGAGTGCCCTGGAGAGTATCTAGGAGCAGCCAAGTTGAAGATGGCACCCCCCTCCTATATGGGCCTGTTCATCTTTCCACCCTACATGTTGGGTACAATAACTAATTACTGTCTGTGTCACTCAAGAAATCCTACGCTGATTAAGGACAAAAGTCATTACGAGCCTTCAGAAAGCACCATAAGAGCCCTGTTGTGACAACGATCCTTGAGAGTGGGATGGGATAGAACGGTAGTGCATTAATCTCATTGTCATGTAGAGGGATTGGAGGGGCATTCTTCGGAATACATTACCATTCAAACACGGAACTGGCCCACAAAGCGGCACAAGGCAACTGATAAATGAATGATTCCCCCGAGCAAAGTGCGCCACAAAACCCAGAGAGTCGCATAATAGCTTTTTCCTGCGTTCCACAACACCATGCTCGCTCTTTCCTAAGCCACCCGCCTCGTGCTCCATTAGAGTGCCCATAACAAAAGATTGCGGTTCCTTCAACGTAAAGATGGCCGGGTGCAAAACTGCAGCGTATGCTTTTATGGGTTAAAAGTTAAGTGTGCTGCTTTTAGACGCTGTAACATTCACGGTGACATTTGTAACAGTGATGTGAAGGCAGGTATTAAATATGCATAATGGTATGCTGTGTTTGAGCTGCTTGGAGCCTTGCAGAAGGTAAAATATAAGTTAAATAGATGTTACCAAGCATCGCATGCGTGTTAAAGCAATTTCAATGGCATGTAACAAAAGCAACATAACGTGGGCGATTGCATGCACATTTAAATCTGGGAAGAACAGGCTTCTAGCTGGCTAGATTTCTGCTGTACACCAGCCATAGATAATGCACTGGAGTGAATTTCTAATTAACCCTTTAATGTCCACACAAAAATCATCTTTCTTCTTCTCATTTATTGGGACACTCTGGCCAATATGAAAAATTCAACCATCACACACGTCTGTAAACATGTCTCCTCAAATCCTGTAATGGTGGCACATTAGTCTCTGGAGATTTTCTGTTATAAAGCCTAGGACCCCCTCTGCTTATGACATATCACGAAGATGGTAGGATCCTCTGAAAAGTTGCTATGGTGTGGATTTCCAGGGACAGGCTGTTTGTTTGTTTGTTTGTTTTTTTCAATAGCTGGTGAATATAAAGAAGGAAAGTCAGATAGCAAACACTACATCTCCGAAGCCAGATACTGTATCTTATTGTTACTGTGGTCATAATCTTCAGATCATCATTTCAGTGGAGATTGTTCAAACGACAATGATGACTTGTCAGATTACAACAAGCTACCCTGTTGAAAAAAACAGTATAGACCAGCATAGCTGGTCATCAGCGAAATCAGTATATGTTGTGTTTTGGATGCTGGTATGCTGGTCTTGCGTAATGGAAATTGATAATCTGATCACCAGCAAAACCAGCACATGTTGTGTTTTGATGTGGTATGCTAGTCAGCCAGCATGGCCATCCTGCACTGACCAGCTAAATTAGCACCAGACCAGCATAAACCAACACAGACCATCTTAGACATTAAATGAAACGTATACAGGCTATCCACCTTAACACACCACAGCTTGTTTTCTCATGCTGAAACTTGCCTAGCAGTTCCTTTAGTGCTGCATAATTACAGAATTATTGTTATTTTTTAAAAGATCTATTCACACTGCTTTCAAATCTGTCTGTATTAAAGTGTTGCATGTCCCATAATATAAATGTGGGACATATATATGTATAGAGAAGGAAGTGTCAGACTGCAGTGCTAGGGAATGATAAACGTTAATAAATGATGATAAAATTTAAACTGATATAGACAAGATGAGTTATAGCGTCAGGCCGCCATGTTTGCTAACCCAACATGGCGGACGTCTCGGCATGGAGTTGTAGAGGTTCCTAATGGTGTCATGTGATATTCCATCCCATACAGCTTGAATATTCTCGCACAGTTCCTGCAGATTTTGTGGTAGAGGTGGAGGTGGAGTGACACCAGGCCTTCTGGACATGTGACACATGACAACAAACTGTTTACATCTTGGCGCTAACCACGGTGCCACCACACACAGATTTGTTGGTCGTCTCCACCAGGACAAAAGCGGGACTCGTCACTGAAGACAACCCGCTACCACTCTGAGTCACACAGTCTGCCACGACACTATTAAAGACTTTGGCGATGTTGCCGTGGTGTTAAGGGCAGTTGTTGTAACTGTCTGCGTGCATGTAGTCCTGAATCGTGCAGTCATCTGTCAATGGTGCTGGCACTAACAGGATGACCTCATTGAGGGCCTCACTGCTCGCTGAATTTCTTTAGTTTGAACAATCAAATAATGTAATGGCAGAAAGGGGAGGTAAAGACTTGCTAAGCCATGGTTTGTTATTGTTAAAATCAGGGATCTATACAAGGCTCTAAAATAAAGTTATATCTCGCAGCTTCACAGCAATTAGATAGCATAGTGGGAAATGTTGCAGCTTTATATGCAGCTTATTGGAGTTCAAATGCCTACCTGAGCATGAGTACTAGTATTTCTGACTGCTGTGGCAAAACCTTTTTTTCACTGAGCCCCTTTTTTAATTTCTCCCTTCATTTTACGTAGTGATTTTTCTTTCGTGGCTTGGGGTCATTCAGTGTGGTTGGTATGACTAAGTTTGAGCTCTCTTAACGTACCACTCTCAAATGACTGGAGCTGTCATAAGTATGACCTGTTTTATGATGTTTTGGATCTAAGTAAGTCTGCTAGGCAGATGGTTAAATTGTTTTTGTAGTATGGTTTTGTTGAAGAGGGGGGAATCATACCTACGTTTGGTGGGCATTGGATACTCAGGTGACAGTAGAGGAAGTGAAGGAACAGCTCTCTCAGCAAACTGTTTTCTAAAGCCCAGATTCATTTGTGTTAAACTTGTTGGGTTTTTTTCTTTTTTTAAAGCAATATTCTACAAGCAGCTGTGTGTTCCAGGTTAAGGGGTGCTATTAGGCACGACACCCAAAATGCTAGCTTGCTTGTTCACTGGCATCAGGCACAATTAAGGACACTTTGGTTTGTGTGGGGTGTAGCCACGGATGGACTGGCCATCAGGAGGACCAGAACACTTTCCAGTAGGCTGCTATAATTGTGGGCCATAGAGAGTGAGAAAGTGAGAAATTCCTGGGTGTTTCTAATGCAGTCCTGCATTAATTGATTTGATCGCGGAATACTGGAGTACACATACACTGTATTGCCAAAAATATTGCACAAATGCACTTAGTTCCCAATCGCTTCCACTTTGTTATAATACCACTGACAGTTGACTGTGGAATATTTAGTAGGGAGGACATTTCACAACTGGACTTGCACAGGTGGCATCCTATCATGGTACCATGCTGGAATTCACTGAGCTCCTGAGGGTGACCCATTCTTTCACAAATGTCTGTAGAAGCAGTCTGCATGCCTAGATACTTGGTTTAATACACCTGTGGCCATGGAGGTGATTGGAACACCTGAATTCAATGATTTGGATGGGTGAGTGAATACTTTTGGCAGTATCATGTATCTAGACACATTAGTGGCTCACTGCATTCTCAGGGTGGGGCCATTGGTAGATTGGTAGAGGTGTCCAGTCCTGGGCAGAGCTATGGTGAAAAATATGTCCTAATTCTAAGTCGTTTAAGGAAACACTTCAATCCCATCCAACTCAAATGCAAAACACAAACATGCAAAAATCTCAGACAAAATGACCAACATGGTCATTTAATTGATGGTCAATAGTGATTCTTGCAGTGGCCTACATCTAAAAGCAGGAACACATTGAGAAAACAAGTTGACAACTGCTAAACTTGTAAAAACGATAGAAATGCATGACTAAGCAGAAGTCATTAGGGAATGCGGTCAGGATTCTGGAGGTTACATGCTGTTACTGTGTCATGACGAGCCATGTGGTCAGCCATCTGACTAGCAACAAGTCACACTTGTAGCTGCCATTGCAAATGGACCTTGATAAACCTCTACATTTTCAGACTGATATGGAAATATGTGCTAAAGGCTAAAGGAGGTTTTTTTTTTTTTTTTGCTAATATTGAGTTTGACAGGGGGGTGAAGCATATAATCATTGCAGATGCCAGTGCTGTTGCTCTTTTTTATTTATCCTCATGTGAACTCAAGGCTATTTTATCTATTATAACAACAATAAGCTTCAATTAAAACAACCCTCCCTCTCTCCCTCTCGCTCTGTGTCTTTCTCTAATCAGAATCTAGTGATAGCAATTAAGAAGCTGCTGAAAGTCTTTACAGTTTTATAAATATTTTCTGCCGGCCAGCCATGGATTTATGTATCACAAACTAGCACATGCCTCTGTAAAATGCCAGCATTAGGCTAAAAGTCATTGGGATTGGCCAAGGTTCCATGCATGCAAGAAATATTGATCACCTGATGACTAAACACGGAAACCGTTTCTATTAGACAACATTTTTTTCAATAATGAAGTGGATGCACATCTAATGAGACAGAACAAGTCGCACAATGTTTTGAAGGAGGGGGACTCCAAAAGCAGAGTGAAGCAATCAATTTCAACATATGGCAATATATCCTCCATAATGCATCACTATTACCCTAATACGACACCAGCCCCCCAAAGACCAATTAGGCCACACAGAGCCTGGTGCCAAAAGTCATTGATATTTGTGAAGCCGATTATCCTCCCTTGAAACATTGCTCATCTTAGTTATTGGAGCTGTTATTAGAAGGTACAACAGTTGTTGCAGAAGCGATGTCAGCTCTCATTTTTAATAATAATCACTCACCTCTCACAGATGGATGTAAACGTCTGTGAGGTAGAGTGTGTTGCATAATGAAGTGAACCGTGTCCATAATATAGTATTTCATATCGATCATATTCACTGCATGTTCACTAATAACTACCTATCGTTTGATTGTATAATTATAACAGGGGGCTCAACCCTATATTTCAAATCAAATGCTGATTGATTTAATGTATAAGCCATAGCCTGATAGCTGTTTCTTTAGCCCTGAATCAGACCACATCCAGATCTGAATTGGGTTTTCAAAAACTGCCGCTGTTAAGCCCTGTGGTGAACAAAATTCTTTCCTACTCAGTATATTTTATCCTACATGTTTCTACTAGATGTCACTGGATCCTCTGAATTACAAGGTCATTAAGGAGCCAAACTATGAATTATGCTACACTGCATGCAAATGTACACTGCTGCACAATTAATTAGCATCATAAGAACAAAAAACCCCAAACAAATCAACAAGCTTTGTCAAATATGGTATTTACATTACTTTGGTAGTAGTAGAGCACATTAGGTATAGCTGGTCTTGGAATATAGCAGTGTTGGAGTGGTAGCATGCTATTAGCGTGGGTGTAGCATTGTTCATATTTCAACCTGTAACAATATGGTAACGTATTGGGTTTGGAACCTTCCAGTGTACATGTGTGATTGTGGTTATTTTTGAAAATCCAAAAAAATGTTGCCATATAGAAATACAACTTGAGTTGCTAATATAGATATGATGTTGACTACAGCGTGACATAACTGTGACTTCATCCTTCATCCACCCTTCTATAATCAGCTTCACATAGACTATATGCACATAGACTATATGGCCAAATTTCAACTACTAACAACCAGGTAATTCAGAGGATCCAGTGACCCTCAGTGGAAAAATGTACACAAGACAAACTGTATTGGGTTTTAAACCTCTCAGTGTACAGGGATGTTATAGTGATTTTTGAAAATCCAATACATTTTTGCCAAAAAGAAATACAACTTTGACCCTGAGTTGTTAGTATTGGTATAATGCCGACTAAAGAGTGACAAAGACTTAAGAGGTCCATAAGGACCCAGCCTTAATCCACCCTTCTGTAATCAGCTGCATATAGATCATAAGGCCAAACGGTGTGGACACCCTTGCTGATTATTGAGTCTAGGTGTTTCAGCCACACCCACTAATAACAGTTGTATAAGAAGTCCAAAAAGCTCAAATAGGTGTGACAGTCGGGAACCCCCATCCATGTTTATAATGCACACACCGCAAACTACATTATATCATCTCTTTGTAATCACTGTGTATCTCAGGCAAAAACAGCACTAAATAACAATCCATCTACCTCCTGTAAGGAGAGTTATGGCATGTAAACATCCAAGTTGGTAACTGTGAACTGTATCAACCTGCAGAGTCTGAGATTTCTGAGATTTCTCTCACTGTATAAAAAATGCACAGCTGCCTTTACTGTTGGATGAACTGATTTTTTTTTCATTCAAGCACACTGCAGTTCAGATCTGTAAGTATTTCTTAGTGACTGGCATAAATGATAAATCATTGAATGTGGCAGATGTGTGACTAATTTCTATTCACAAAGATAGACTCAGACTAAATAAAAATTTATGAAATTACTGCTATTACATCAGGTTCTTCACATACCAAACAAATGCTACAGTAGCATTGGGAAATTGTTATTAATGGAGAAGAGTGTATTGTAAAAATATCAATATACATGGTTAACACTTATTTAATAATTACAAGCACTGCTTACATATTCATATACCAGTAGTTAATAGACTATAATATTTCTATAATAGAATAGCAATAAAGTACATACACCCACTGGCAACTTCATTAGATACACCCCCTTGAATCTACACTCATTGCCCATTTTAATAGCTCCACTTACCATATAGGAGCACTTTGTAGTTCTACAGTTACAGACTGTCTGATCCTCTGCATACATTGTTATCCCCCTTTCACCCTGTTCTTCAATGGTCAGGACCCCCATGGGACCACCACAGAGCAGGTATTATGTGGGTGGTGGATCATTCTTAGCACTGCAGTGACACAGATGTGGTGGTGTGTTAGTGTGTGTTGTGCTGGTGTGAGTGGAACAGACACAGCAGTGCTGCTGGAGTTATTAACAGCTTCACTGCTGATCACTGCTGGTCTAAGAATTGTACTTCCACCAAAAAGATGCGATATGTTGTCAGTTTGACAGCGACAGTATTTACTTTATTAGGATTTATAGTGTAACTATATGTATAACACCCACTGTACATATTTTATTGTAGATGTAGCCGGTTTTGCATGTATAAACATGTATATTTTTCTATATTTATTATTGCAGTTTATATTGACACATGCTCCAAGACAAATTCCTTGTACATCTTGTACTTTTCTAATAAAAAAAGATTCTGATTCTGATTTTATCATTCAGTAAAAACAAAGGCGTTGTCTGTGAAATGCATATGCATCATGGTTTAATTGAATTAGTTTTTTTTTCTGTATGGAACAAATCCAAGCCGCTCCATCAACCCTCGCTGGCAAAATCAGGCATGGGGTGCAGAGCTGCTCGTGGTTGATAGTAGATTTCATGCTTTTCTATTTTTAGACTATGCGTTGTTTGGAGGTTGTTGTGTTTTTCTCAGGTTTGTCTGTTTTGCAGGACCGGCAGTGAGAGCTTTTCTCTCTTTCTCTCTCTATCTCTCCCTCTCTCTCTCTCTCTGTGCCTGTTTCTCTCTCTGGGGGGAAACTAGCAGTGTGGCTCCTCGCTTCTGTACCTTCAGGTCAAACAGAGAGACTGACTCACTCAGTTGTGAAATCAAGTTTACGGAGATCTCCTCTGTTTTAGCCCTCCGCCTCCTATCTCTGCCAGTCCGCGACGTTCACAAAATAAATAAAGAAAAAGTGGCGGCGTTGAAGTCAACCCTGCCTTCCGCCGTAATCTCCCAAACGTCTTCCGCTAAGATGATCCCCACAGCGCTGAGGCTACATTATCTTACCCACTGACAACACTATGTCACTGTCACTTTTCCTGTACCTCTCTCCTCTTGTTAAAGTCAGGTTAATTATGTCATCTAAATATTTTCCGAGGTGCTTCATGCACTGAACCATGTACAAAGTGTCTCCTTTAGCCCTTGTCACTGTGAGCGAAGTGGGTGGGCTGTGCAGAACCCTCCCTGCGGTGCCGTCTGAAAGGGGTCATATACTGAGGTGAGTTCACACGTCTGAGTGCGCCTACCTACAGCATTATGGGGTTCTTCATAAATGTGCAGCCAGAGGCAGCCAGTAGAGACAAGACTGTCACTTCTCTCCAAAGCCTGCTTTTATTCTTCACAGCTCACAATGGCCCACACACTCATGGCACTCACCGCTTTGACCCCTTTTGTTAATATTCTTTCTACATTGGACTTCCGTAGAAATTAATTCAAGGCATTTCCTTGCTGTACGACGTGTGGACCTTTTGTTCCAGGTGTTCTTAGATGTTACGGAACCTGATTTTGCTCAGAAAGCAGTGCATTTAATTGCAGTCTCCTACTCTCTGTAAAAAAGTTTGAGCTTAGCCAGTTAGCTAAATATGTGCTGCAAGAATGAGGCTAACTACATGCAGTGGGTCAGATGTTTCATATTTTTGCATTTTCGCATACTGGCTGCATAAATGGACCATGAATAGCAGTAATGCTTGTAATGCTGCAGTTTTTGAAACCCCAGATCCCCACTTAATCAAACAAATAAATTGTCCCCCGACATCTCTTGTTCACAGTTTCATAGAAGTCTCTAGCATTGCACGGCACATGGAAGGACTGTCTTGTTTGCGATTGCTGGGCTACACTGTAAAATAATTAGTATCCTCTCTTTGTTGTCTACAGCTTTTGATGTTTCACATATAAAAAAGCCCATGTTGTCCATTGTATAATAGCTACATGCTAGAATTCCATGTCAACAGAAGAGTAGCTCACTGGAGAAATCAATAAAGCTTCATTGACATTGTTTTGGCTCTCCATTGTCGGGTTGTCAAGTTTTTCTGGTGTACAAATAGACTGGCGGAGAGTGACAGTGCAAACTGCTTGTCGGTTGACTCTGAACAAACTGGCTCTTTCAAGTCTTCTGCATCCGGAACAGGGCTTTATTTATTCAGTGGAAATGAGCAGAATTGTTGAAATGCCTGACCAGAACAATTGGATACCCAAGACACAGCACATGGATGCTGAAACCGATGGAGACGGCAAACCGGTTTAGATGTTGGATAAGGTTGATCACATTGTGGATTTCAGTAAATCTTTGGAATTACAACTGACATTTTCATGTGATGGTGGATTGCCTGGACCCCTCGTTCCCCGAAACCCAGCAGCTTTCATCAGCACCAGTAATCAGTGCTGAGTAACATATTGCCGGTGTCAAGAGAAGACCTCCCATGTCCCATATATCAATTTTGACCATTTTCATTTTTATTTTCACTAAAACATTGAAGGCTTAAATCTTGGAGTTAACGGTAAACCCAAAGTTTTATGAAATAGTATATTGTTGCTGTCCAAAGAACATCATGTATCTCCTTTTTTGTCGATTTTTACTTTTATTCATCATTTCATCACATGAGCTTCCATTTACACTGTATAAAACTTTCTTGATGAAAGAAAAAGTTCCATTGACTTACATTGGTTTTTGCCCTCTCCTGTAAAGTTGCCATTTTGGAGGTTTTCTTTAGACAGCAATGATATGTGACAGCATACACTATAATGGCATAAAGCCTGAACCTAACTGGTGGCGCAGGACGTGATAAGCTGAAATGGAGAGCTCTGATGTTGTGCTATATGATCTATAATTCTAACTTGGGAACTGAGCCATACGCTACATATAACTGAGTACACATGGGTGTTGACCTGCTTAGTAAGACAAAATAGTTGAAGCAGCATTCCTAACTTCATTGTAATTAATCATTTAGGTCTATATCATTCTTAGGGGAGGCCTGTTGTCAGCAGTCTGCTGTTTGTATGTAGGACAAGTCATACCGCCAATTAACATTTTCCCTATCAATATTGATGAACAGGGATCAATGTGAGCTGTCTGTATTGCACACATCCCACTATATTCCTCCTAATGAAGGAGCAGGACTCGGACTGGAGATAAGAGAACACAGGATATCCTTTGAGTTTCAAAGGAGACGTGTCTCTGTAGACGTGCATTGGCAAGCAAGGTCTTTTTTTTTCCTTTTTGGATTTTTAGTAGTCGTGTCAAAAGCAAAGTGGACCACAGCGGGACTATTTTTGTCCCTGGTTGCCACGTGCGCCCCTGTGCACTTGTCAGCAGCTGAGCGGACGCAGTCAATCAGAGCGGAGTCGAGGCAGAGGGAGGCAGGGGAAACAGTGTTCGTGGTCAGAGCGCTGGTGAGCGAGGCTGTCCTCAGGACCATATGGGGCCTGCAGCTCCTCATGGGCCTGCCTGCTCACCCTCCTCCTGACATGCTTACATCACATGTAGGTCAGAGTCTTGAGATGAATGTCGGGGTGAGAGAGAGTAAAAGAGTGACCAGGCTTCACTTTCTTCATCTGTTCTTTCTGTTCTTCTTTCTGTTTACATGACACGCTATAGTCTTACATTTACTTCCTAGGTATGAGATTATAAGACACATACAGGTCAGAGACCATGCTTCATTTATTTAATTTCCAGTCAAAACAGCCTTTAAGTACAGGTTTATTTATTAGCCTCAGGCAAACAACAGGCCTTTTTAATACTGCCAGCCCAAATCAGATTTTTGGCATAACTAGATTGTATCCAGATTGACTTTTAGTCTGGGCAGCAAAAAAGCACAAGAAATCCAATTTTTGCAAATCTGAGACGTATTTGTAGGTGGTTTGAAATGCAATTCCAGTCCGATTTTTACAGGCGCATCTCGGGTTTAAAACTCGGATTTCAGTGTGTAGTTTGCATCTCTCAAACATAACATTTATGTGTATGTTGTTATAATGAAATTAAATGCACACATGTGAATAAAGTATTCTAATGTCGCCTAAAGATTCTGCCTATTAGTACCATTTCAGATATTTGAAATATTGGTTATAACTAGTCATCTGTCCAAAGACAGATGTCAGCCGAAACTGGTGTCACATCACTGTGTTCACACCATTTAAACCATAGCTGTCTGCTACCTACTAAATATTTCGTGCTTAAGTATACTAACAGAAATAGTCCAGAATGATTCACTATTCAATCGTTTATCTTTTATATGACTTTATATGACCATCCTATGTCTATAGTGTTATATAGGCCTTCCATTGCCTTCGTTACCCATGTCTTTATAGCAGCTCACTGGGGCTTAATTGTTTTTATTTGCAACCCGCAGGGGCTGTTCCTTAATTAATTACACTCTGATCCGCAACATGCTTCACTCCCTATGAAGGAAAGCGATATGAAAGCTAGCCATGTGCTTCGGGTATCCATTTAGCGTCAGGTCCATGTTTACAGGACACAGTCGGAGGCCTCCTCGCTCCCCTTAAGGCCTGGTGGTGCAGGAGAGGGGGGCCAGAAGTAGCGTAGGCCAGGGCAGCTGCAAGATCGACCCTGCCAAGGACGCTGCGCTTCCCAGGCCAGCTCGGTGCCATTAAATGGGTCATTGAACAGCTAAATGGAGTCATTATAACGAGTAATTAAAAGAATAGCGCCCAAGAACTCCGAAAGCGCTCCTCTGGCCGCCTCTGGGTTCCGCCGCCTTTGGGGCCTCGTAGTCTCTCTCTAGCTGCATGACAGCTGCCGTAGGCACTTTCACTATCACTTCTTTCACTGGCATGCAAATCGCATCTTTACCAGCTAATTAACCCGCATTATTGAGGCTTTTCGGCGTTAGCTGAAATTCTGACTGAGCTTTAAATTTGCCTTGGGGAAACAAATTTGTTGGAATTCTGAAGGCGCTTGCTGTTTTTTCCTCTTAAATGTGGATGTGGATTGAAGGTGAACAAAGCTGCATAATGGCTTCCAGAGAGGTGAGACTCTGGGAGCTGGTTGAAGGGCACAATCAACAGCGGCATTTTGGCGAATAATCTCCAATATTATGTTCCCCTTGGTTGCCATGTAGGCACTTCTACTTTAAAGTGGATAATTTTCATAGTTCTGCAAAGTGAACTGAGTGTATCTACTCGGAATTTTTTGATTTCCTGTAAAGTCATTTTTGACACACATTGGTGCCCTAATAGTCTTTTAGAACCAGTCCCACTTGCCCAAATCCCTTTCTTATCCGCTACATCTGATCTCGGTATGACATATAGAAGAGCAACTTCCACATAGTATCAACAAGATAGACATCATAATGAATCCTATTAAGATGATATATGATAAGTCAGTGACAACACTGAGATACTCTGATCTGCATAGTGATGGCTTCATATTGCCACAAGGGCATATTCATGCATCTTCTTGTACTCTGTTTTGAAATGGATGCTCTATTCCCTGGGATGCCTTTATGGATAGGCACAGTCATTCCAGACATGATTTAACATAGCTGCTGCATGCAAAACAAGGTGACATTCACCATAACAACAAATATGTCTTTTTGGCCTGAGACAGAATGTAGGAGCATGTTCATGTTTAGGACTATATTGGTAACTCTATGTGCTGTTTAATGTCTTCATAGCAGATGGTCGAAATGTATAGCAGATGTTTTGAGAAGAGTGAGTCCATCTTTCAACACTTTCAACATACAGTTATATGCAAGAGTTTGAACACCTTCAGTCAAATGAGCATGTGAAGAGAAGTGTGTTAACATGTCCTCTACAGGGAGCAAATATAAATATGGCATTTTTCTGTACATTTCAGAATGATGTACTATACAGAGCAATTAGAACAGAGCTGATTTACATATATCAGCCCTAAAGGCACAGTAAAAAACAGCTAAGGAACGAAGACTGGCTTGTTGAGCATGAAAACACGCAAAAACTGTAAGTGGACCTACAAGAGTGTTGTGCACCAGTGTACCAAAACAAACGGCAATGATAATGGCATTACACTGAAAGATATTCTACTGGCAAGTCAACATTTGTAGTAGGCCTGATTACTGTCTAGATTATTCGGTTAATATCTGCTCGCCTTAGTATCTCATACGCTCAAGTGATTTTGTCAGCAGTATAAATACTACTAGAGCACACAATAGCTCCAGGAAGGCACGATGAGAAGAAAGCCAAATGTTTCCTACAGTCATGTAGAAATGTTATTCTGACGTCAAACGCATGAGACTTTATTGCCTCGCCACTCCGGCGCAATCAGAAGAGCAAATATTTCAGGCGAGGGCAGATAATATGCACAGTATGAGATTCTAGCAGTCATTTAAATTGGGCGGCGCAGAAAGTTATGTAGGGCTTAATTAGTCGGCCTGGCTTGCTGATCACAGGCAGAGCCTACTCCCGCTAATTGAAGTACGGGCTGAATTTGCATTGGATCAATGGCCGGGGGGAAAAGAAAGGCTCATGCGTCAGAGTGGCCGGGCCGTGACAGCAGAAACTTGCAGGGCCACCCATCTCCGAACGGGCCGCATCGATCCGCTGTCACGCACCGAGCTAAAGATACAAGATCAGCATGCAGACAGGTATAATTACCCTAAGGTGTGTGGGATGAAAGGAAGAAAGAGAGAGCTTTGCTCGGAGCCTTGCTTGGAGTGTTTTCAACCTTTTATGCATGTACAGTAGAGCCCACTTAGAAGCCTTGGCTCTTCATTAGGGCTTGTGTGCTGGAGCTGTATGTGTGGTGGGGTGAAGACAGAAGCGGCCTCTTGTAAAAGTGCTACAGGCTTGAAGTGTTTTGCTCAAGGACACAATGGCACTGGACAGAGGATTACATAGACATGGCGCTCGTTCTCTTAATAATTAATGTTTTTTTAGTCTAATTGTTCTCGTTCTTTTTTTGGGGAAAAAGCAGTTTCTTTCATTATCAGCGCTGGAGAGTTTGCACAAAAAACTTCCGCACAGTGAATGGAGTGTTAATAATTAGCTTGTTAGTGTTGACTTATTTCCACGGTCTATAATTGCATCTTTTGAGTAATGAATATTCATTTTTAATGACATTAGGACCTGCCAGATATAGAGCAGCTATTCGTGGACGATTCCTCAATAGTAGTCTTTGTATTGGAAGTCGAATCACATATCGACGTTCATGTATTCCTACCAGGCAAACACAGGACGTACACCATCAGGTCATGAAGAATTCAACAGCTTCACTACAAAAGCACATTTTTTTCCTAGTCAGTTAATTAAAGCTTTCCTTTTGTTGTCTTTTGCTTTACTTTTGGAGTAAAAAAAAAAAAAAAAACACCATCTAGGTCAAAGGCAGATTGCACTAATGAATAGCAGTAATGAATGGCCATTTGTCTTCTCTTTTCAGAGCTACCAAGGAGATAAACAAATCTAACCCACTGGGTCTTTGTGTTTCTCCAGAGAGGAAGAGGGGCCAGCTGCTGATGAAGGAGCTCAGAGATGCGTGTTCTCACTGGAGAGTTTAACCTGAGCAGCCGGGGTAAGTCCTGTTTGGCGCTGCTCCATGACCCTAGCTGTGGCACACTGAGACACTGCCCCAAAACCTTTCTCGGTCACAACTCTGCAGTGGCGTGCACATAGAACAGGCATGCACTCCTAAAAATAAAAGTTTACTAAACGGCACTCGACCTTGACCTACAGTTCTAGGAAAAGCTCTAATTATGTAGGTTCATCAAACACACGGGCATCTCATTTACAAACAAATGAAGGGAACCAAAAGTGAATTGTCTTTGCTCCAGAGGAACCTTTTCGCACCTTTATATATACACAAAATTAGCCTTGACTCTTAAATAGCAGACTAGACAGGCCTAATTTTACTGGAGGAAACTCTCGCGTTATGCATGCAGTGTGTGGGCACTCAAATTCCACTTGCAACTTTTGTCATTAAATGCAAAAATGCTCTTTCATAGCAAGTCCCCTATAACTACGACAACTACTACTAATAATTAATAACATTTATTATTAGTTACCTTACATTTAACTGTACATTATAGGGGACTATTATTGTAATAGCAGCAGCCTTCCTGACAGTTATATGATGGAAATTGAGTTGCCTTTTCCAAGTGAGCCTTCAGGCAACCGGAGATATGGATCCTGGAATCTTGCAAATTTGTATACAACTTGGGTACAGCTTTGCTAAGACACTTGACCACGACAGAGGTCCAGATAGCCAAAGAAATTTAGAGCCCCATAACTCAACTTTCAAAAATGACATTCAATATCTCATTTTTGGATGTGCTAGATGACCTGGAAGAGTGAAAAATACTACATAGCACTGCTTATTCTGCAAGCTGAGAATTTCTAACTGATAGACACAGCCAAACCCATTACATGCTTTATAGTTTCCCCCTTACTTTCATTATTTATGTTAGCCTTACGTTGGAGGATGATGACTTCGCGTTATGTAATGAGGTGTTTAATGCTATCTAAAGTTTGTTTGGGGTAAGGCTTTCTTTGAAATGCTGTAGATAAGCAGAGAAATGTAGAACAAAACCAGACTTCAAAGGTGGCTAGAGCATAGCATGCCTTTTTCAATGAGACCTTTGGTAGTACCTAGGAGATAGGGACCCAGGCCTTTCACCTGTTGTCTTCTCTGTGGCATCCATGTTGTTACTGTCATAGTAATGTGATCAGTGACTAGGCAACACCAAGCTTATAGCGTCATCACTGAGCAGCATAGTCAACTAGTGGACCTAGTTGACTGCTCTGGGCCAGCCCCTAGTGGCTACATAAATTCTTGGTGGATTCTTTTGATAATTGAATATCATAGTTTTGGCATACTGTGCACTGATATTTCTTGAATGAGGACAGATTTAGGCCACTCCGTACCAAACTCTAAATTTGCACAAAATCTGATTTTAGGACTGGTATTAGCATAATATCTTTCTATCAGACTCTAAGACGATTCCTACTTGCATTTACACTTACACAAACGTCTACATTTACTCAGAATCATGTATAACAATTTCTCTTGAGACTGTAAAAACAGATGGCTATAATGCTTATCTAGCACATATGGTAATAATAGCTGGATTTCTAGTTTCCAAATTACCTATCATTATATTTTTACACTATGGATGTACTTAGTGGTTATGAACTAGTGCTAGGTGACCTAGAAGAGTGAAAAATACTACACAGCACTGCTTATTCTGCAAGCTGAGAATTTCTAACTGATAGACATAGCCAAACCTATTACATGTTTGATTGTTTCCCCTTATTTTCATTATTTATGTTCGCCTTACATTGGAGGATGATGACTTTGCTTTATGTAATTAGGTGTCTAATGCTACCTACTGTTAGTTTGGGGTGATGCTTGCACATGCATATTTAAACAGTGGGTTTCAGGGAGACTTTTGATCAGTTAGTCAGTCACTCAGTGTCTCAGTAAGAGACAACAACTCTTGCTGTCTGGCCTGCTGGGTGGTCCAGCAATAAAGGTTCCTAAATGGTTTCTTTAATTGGCATTGAGCATTTTACATTCTGCAAAGTTAAGTCCTTTAAACCTAAAGAAGGTTTCTCATGCTTACATCTCGTTTATATAGTTGTTTTTTGTTGCAGAGGAGATTGTAGAGAATCTGAAGTGGTTCATCTGTAACATCACTCCATATAACCTATTGACACCTTTCTTTTCAGGAGTCGAGTGTTTGTGTGCACTAAAAAGATCTTCATGAGACCACACAGAGCACAATGCATGATCGCCCTCACTAGGCTAGTACAGATGAATTTCAGTTAAGAAGCGTTGTCGTCCCTGATCAGTTTCTGAGAAATATATAGCCTAAGAGTAGCACGTAGGCGTGTAGGCAGCCAGTCAGGTCTGATTTCCTTTTTCACATATCCAGTACTTATCTGATCTGTTCTTTTGTGTCTCAGCACATAAAAAATTTCACCAACTCTGATTTGCAGAACATCTCGTCCTGTTCAGGACAGGGAGAATCATGTAATCACAAGCGAGTTGCTTGTCTAAGCACACAAATTTTTTCAGGTTTGAAAAAAAAAAAAAAGACATCAAAAAACTGTGAAGCTGAGCATCACAGCAATACCGCATGGATCTGTTCTTTTTTTGGCATTGATCTGCAAAGGGAAAATAGCCCTGATCTTCACTGCCTTTGCTGGAGCATCTGTTTTTTTTAATGAAGATGTTTTTTTTCATGTATGTATGTATATATGTCTGTACATGTGTATGTATGTATGTATGTATTTATCTCAAGGGATGGACCTTTCACACTTCAGAGCACTTGGATGTTCCACTAATTGACTTGGATGTCCAGATGAACTATTGGAGATGCTCATGACCCACATAGGGGACAGGAAGAATGCTCTTAGATCTTCTTTCTTTCATGTTTTAATCACCACCATACGTCACACTTTAATTAGTGCTTCAAACTTGAGCCAAAACCTGGAAATGTTTTTTTTTTTTTTGTCCCTTGATGTCCAGAAATGGACAATGTCTATGTCCATGGAAGCCATTATGGGTGCTTAATTTCAGTGAGAGCCCAACTGGTGCTTTGATGTGCACTGATAAATCATGTGTAAGTGGCATATAGGAGAGCGCTTTAATATTTGATGATGCTGAATAGCCTGGGCGGTTTGATTTGCTTAGTTATTATAGCTATCCTGCCAGGCACTGTACGCTGGCAGTCTTTTGACTTTGAGCCCTCTTGTGTGTCGACTGCTGCTTGCCCACATCTGTCTTTAAGTCTCAGTGCCTTCATTCTCTCTCCAACTAGCTGATGCAACTTTGCCTGTCTGTGGGGCAACTGTGCAGAGATTAGATGCAGCTTCAGTTTACTGCTTCTCACAGAGAGGAACTTAAAAGAGGGTCAGCTTTCAAAAGATGTAATTATTTTCAGTGATGAAAGTGCACTAATAAACTATGATAAAGGTGAAGATTTATGTAATAACCAGCCCCATGCTGTACATAGCAGCACATATGATTTACCTCTTTTTTCTGAGAGTATCTGAATATCTGAAAATTCGCTTAGGGCTTAACTTACTCATTCAAAGAAACATGAAAATGGAATGGTCAACTGTTCTCGTTTTTTTGAGTTTTATTTTTATTCATTTAATTATTTTTAATTTAAAAGTGGTTTAAACGGGCATTGCAAAATATTTGTAAACTCTTTTATTTGAAGTCATTTTTAAAAATGTTAAGAAATTTAAGTATTCCTGCCACTAAAGTACCTTGTCAACTTGCAAATTTGAGTTCAAACGATGGAGTAGCAACCAAAATCCAGACTGTGATGGGATTTGAACAACATGGTATTCTTGTGAAAAGAGGAAAAGTTTTGATAACAAAAAGCATTTTATTTACAGCTTACCCAAACTATAGACCTGTGAGCAATTTTTATTAATATTCATATATCAACCATGAATGTGAGGGCTGGCAATAAAGGTGCTACTGCATATACTGTATCTTTACCCGAGTAAAGACCCAAACCAGAATAAGTTTTTTTCCAGACATATATGATATATATTGAAATTTGTTTATAGTTAATTGCACATTCTTTATCATTAGTTATACATTATATGTATATTATACATTATATGTATTATATTTGTTTTGAAAAATATAACACTAAGTAATGTATAGCCTACCATAATAAATTATTATTATTATTATTATTATTATTATTATTATTATTATTATTATTATAGTTCTTAGTCAAACTTTGCATTTAAACTGCTTTGAAACCCAACTCGAAACCCAACTCACTTTACACCATCACTTGGAGACTAAACACAGTGAATAGATGCATAAACCAAACAGAACTCCTTTTTCAGCTTTTCAGCTCTTTTTGAGGCTGAAATTTCTTTTTGTGAGCTCTTTGACTGAATTTTCCCATTCCTCCTTAGAGCCATTGTTTCAGCCTTCTCATAAGATGAGTCAGAGAAAAAACATTGTTTAAATCCACTAAAGCCTTTGTGGTCATTTGTGTAGTTGAGAGTTGCAAAAGTTTGGAAGCCCCTGATGCAGAGAAAAGACAGTTTCATTCTGTTTATTCTGGTTTTGTTGATTTTCAGTAATACTTAAAAATGAATAGGAGTTTGCAGTTACCTCAGACAGTGGCATGATAACTGGCTGGGCTTGACAACAATTTTCAAGTCCACCTTACCCCAAAAGATAGGCAGAGTTTGAATGAGGTCGAGACTGAGATGAGTCAGAGACTGCTGGTTTATGGTCTGGTTTATTAAGATCTACTTGAGTACTACTACTCTACCAAAGCTAACTACAGTTCTCGACAGAATGTGAAGAAATGTGAAAAGAACATTTTGACAGTATGTCAAAGACGTCTATGTGCCAGGTTGCAGAGATATCCGCTAAAGTTAACATGTTAGCCAGCTACTCTCGCCCTGTCCTGTCTTGTAATATCACTTTATCATCTCAAGAGGCGATAGCGAACCACTGTAGCATAAAATCTGCCATCAGTCCAATATGACAGGATGAAGAAGTAGCCCTGGGTGCATTCTTATCTTGTGCCAGTCATGTTGAATGCCCTGTTTTCTTTTAGATCGTTTAAGGACAGGTAGCCAGTGAAAGGATCAGGGAACACTGCCGCTCGCAAGGCAAGGAACCATGTTTGACAGCAAACAGAAGAAGAGATAAAAATAGAAGCAAAACATGAGTTAACCTTGGTGTTACTTCAGTCTAGTGGACAGTAGTCTCAGCCACAGATGCTCTGTTGTGTTTCCTGATGGGACTGTTTATGTCGTAACTCCATTTTACGTGTTGAAAGGTACCAGACTCTCTTAAGGGCCTAGCATTATGAGACAGAGAAGGAGGAGGGACTGTGCATTTTCTGGTGATATGAAGAATTTTACTTAACGCCTGTTGTCTAAAGTGGCTGCCTGCTGTCCAGCTACATTGTGAACTTTTGTGCATGTTTATAGTTCACAGTCATACCGTGCCCTAAACCACAAGTTGGCACTACTGCAATGAAGACCTGGATGTGGATTGAGCAAAGTTGAGTGAAGTTTCCGGGGCATAGTACTTGCTAACTACATTAACCATGTATATGTATATAACCATGCATGGAACACTTTTCTTACAAACTGAGAACAGATTAAGTCATATTTAGAAGACAAACAGATAATGGCAGACAATGCTGGATGGTTGAAAGTGACTGTGGTTGAGCTAACAGTCCAATCCATTCAAATTCATTGGACATATACTGGTTGCAATAGTAATGAAGAAAATAATGGCCTGTTTCTGCCAGTATGTCTATAAACAGCTCATGAACATATGGCTTTATTGGCAACTGTAATAAAGCCCTAAAGCAAGGAGAGAAAGGCTTTAGACATAAAGCAATTAATAAACACAAATTAATTGCCCTCATGCAAAGCTTTTGTTATACATGTCTGGTCTATTTTGTGGAGAACCAAATGCCCAAGGAACCATCTGGAATCCTGTTTTGGCTACATATTTGACCTTGTCATGCGCCTGCAAGTGAGAGGGAATGGTTGCAGATATAGTGGAGTCACTATGTGCTTCTGTCTAGCACTCTATAGGTGAGAAGAACATCTCACAATAGAACAACAGCATTACAACAGTGACCAGATTAGACCTGTGACGAGCGTGCTTAGAGCTTGGCAACAGGCAACTAGGTTACTAGGCTAATTAATATAAGCCTAGTCACATACTTGACAAGGATCAGAGAAGATGGTCATAAACACTGGCTCATAACTCCTAATCCTCACTGGTTTCAGGCTGTCGAGGAGAACAGAACTTCTGTTTACAGCAGAACATCATTACGACAATGCCTGGATCTGAGCAAAGTTACTGTTTATCCAAAATTAATCCATGACCCGTAAGTAATGGATCAAAATGTTGGCATCCTTAAATCCATGGCAGGTTGACAGCCTGGCAGGGAAGCTGTTATGAACCTGTCATCAAAGCCTAAAACAGCTTTTTTATACTGTGTAAAGGCTCGGGACCAGGCTGCGAGACACACCTTTAAGCAAGACGCACCCTAGTCTCTTTTAACAGGCTTTCTCTTCTGTTCACATTCACCCACTGCATTCACCACAACAGGGGCTGCCTTCATTGCAAAGCACCCAGAGTGAATCATTGGACCTTGTGGTGACAGACATAAAGTTGATGTTGCAATCCTCAAACAGGAACCACATTTAGACATGCTGTGATTTTCCCCTCAATCACTCTTTATGAACATGGGATTCAATTCATTTTGCTGTGGAAAGAAATGCTGAGAGCTCTGTGGGTCCAAATGTCTTTGCAAGTGGCCCAGAATGCGTATGCCAAGAGAGATCTCATCCGTCTATCAATCAAATGACCCTACCATTGACTGTCTAGTGCCATCTCCTGACACTAGTAGAATCCAGACAACCTTACCCTGAAAAGCTGTGTGGAGTTCAATCCTGAAACTTGAACATTTCTTTCTCCTCCTGGGCTTTGGGTTATTCTTTCTTAGCAAGCTACATGCTTCTTTCTGGAATAGATCATTTTATAAGTTATAAGTTCTTGCCCGTCCTAGTACCGTGAGCATCTCTGAACCTTTGAAAACTTTGACAACCAAGTATTTCTTTAGGAGCATTTCTCTTTTTCAGTTGTTGCTATAAGCATATTGCTTTGTTACAACATGTAACTGAAGCCTCTGATCTCTCATCCTTGGTTATTCAGCCGACTGATTCAGAGAACCTGATTCAGAACGTGCTGGTCTCTCTAAAATGCATGTACCAGCTGCAACCCTCACGTGCTAAGAAAGGGAGGAACATCCAGCATTATTTGCTGCACATTATTGCTTCTTTTATGTGCTCAAGAGTTTTTGGTATGAAGCTCCATGGAGCATAAGAGATCATCAGGGCCCACGCAGTGGGCGAATTTTTTTCCAAGGCTCCCGAAGCCGAGCGTTTCCTCCTGAATAGGTAAATATATTTCCACCGTGGAGCTAATGTTTTTTTCTCCCTCTGCAAATCAGCCCGCCACATTAGCTAAATGCCATCATTTCTATTTCCAGCTGAGGAGCGGCATCCTTCCCGCCGCCATGGCCATTAGCTCTCCTGTACAATCATCTTATCTATATGGGGCATATAAAAAAGAGGTACAACATGCTGTATCAGCTTAAAGCGATTGTTCATCTCTAATGACTTACATTTGGAAAGTGAGCCGCCGCGCTCGCTGAAAGCGGAGGGGATTAATAAAAGCCAATTGCATCTCCAAAATTGGTGCAAGTTGCGATAGCTTATCAGCCCACGTGTAATTTCAACTTTCTATATAGCGGCGGAGGGGGTGTATCAGATACAGGTCAGCTGATTGAACGCTACGATACGGCCTGGACCGTACACACCACTGATAAGATTAATAGTTAGTGGATCAAATTGCTATTTTTTTCCCCTCTGCAGGTTCCCCCTCCGTTTCGAAGAAGGTGTGCCTAATTCCGGCATCAGCGTTTCCTCTGAGGCAGCAGTACTGTCCTATTAGTGGTGAGGAAGTGTATATTTACAGAGGTCACTCAGGCACAGTGATGACCTTGTGATTTATTTGAAGTGCCTTTATCACTTGCAGTAAAGCAAACAGCGGTACCCTTTACTTAGTGGAGTTCCTTTCACCCGCCGTTGGCTGGAGAGGGAGGGAGGGATGGAAGGAGGGGGAGATCCAGGTTAATCAACAAACAGCACCGTGGAGATTGAATCAATTCAGTTCATTTAAAAAAAAAAACAAGGATTTTTATATCCCACCTGGATTCCAGGAAAAGCACCTCTTTTAATATTCATATGAAAAACATCCATGAATGCCACTGGCCAAGGCCTAGTGTTTAATTAAAAGGATTGATTCTGCTCCTTTATAAACTGTGGACTATTAGAAACTGACACTTAAATCTGCCCGAAAAAACTTCTATCTTGAATTTAATTAACGCAGCTGTGCCGAGCCCACTGTAGACGGGCCGCAACTTCTGCACTCCTGCACTCCTGCAGCGCTTTAAAGGAATCGGCATTCTTTCCATCTGGACTCCTAATTAATTGAATCTAAGAGTTATTTGAATGGATTTGCTTAAGCATGCAACTCAGGATCAGTCTGTAACCCAAAGCTTGGTAAACCGCACTATCCATTTCTTGAACCACAGGTACCTTTACGTCTCACCCTATTATTTAGCCTTTTTTTCATCAACAATCAAGATTCGGTAACACCCTTTAAGCTGAGGTGGGAGTATCTCACTTCATATACCCACCCCCCACCCACCCAAAGTCTTCATGTGCCCCCCGTTCCCCAGCAACAGCTTTTTCCAAATAATGTGGACAACACACTGTGGTGAGTGCTAGAGGCATGACTGAACACATGCTCCTGCGCTCTGCGGCCAGCGCTAATGATAATGTTGGCGAACTACCACTGTGCTAATGGTCGGAACGTACTGCAACATCATTTACCCAGAGCTGTATATTGTTGTTCTCTTTCTTCTGCCTGACAAGATGGATGAAGGCCTCTTTTGTAGCTGCATGCCAGGGACTAACACTAACAAAAAATAAAATAAAATAAAACAAAAAGAAAAGCCACATGCCTATATTACACTATGTGATTAATAATAGTGACAGGTTATATTTGTGGTGACATGCTTGCTTGTTAATAGAGTTGCAGACAGGCTTTAGCATAGCATTAGACATGACAGAGTGAGAGTGAGAGAGAGATGCCTATAAATTAAGAATTAAAATATTACAATATTGTGCAATAATCTTGGGCAACCAGAGAGAGCAGACATAATTTAGTAATGAGGATACAAGTCTAGCAAGTTACCAAACTTTTGGTGCACCCAGTTCCTGTGGGCTGTGCTACATCTAGAGTACAATCAGTGACACATGTTTTTTGGCTCTTTTACTTTTAAGAGGTGATGTTTATTTTTATCAAGTGTAATGTGTTCTCTCCGTACAACCACATCTACAATTCAAGCACAGCTTTCGAGTGGACTTTTCTGTCATACTAACTTACATTACACTAACGTACATTACTCACAGCCTTGTGGTCTATCATACAATGTTGACGAGCTCACCATCGGCCCCCCATTTATGATTGTCGCTCCACCTTCATGAGGTATTGGATTGATTTGGAAATTTCACACACAGTTTGTTCCCATCCTGATAAGTTTACTTTCCCACCCATGTTGAGCCCAGCATTCCTCATAGTTGTCCCTTCGAGACAATTGTTTAGAACTAAGTACATAAAAACAGAAAATAATATTTGAATAAATACAAATAAACTTCTCACTGAATGAGCTTCTCACTGCTGTTCAGCCATTGCATGGATTTGTTCAATTCCATCAGTAGGAGGACTTGTTAATTTCTTTTATTTATTTATTTATTTATTTATTCAATAATTAATTATTTTTATATATATATTTTTTACTATTCTGCTTTGTTTTTGTAACACTCTGCAATAAGGGCACAACTATTAATAGTACCTAAGACAGTAATGAGAATTACCAAATAGTTAAGTAATGTAAATGTTAACTAATGATAAATATAAGGACCAACATCATTTTAGATTTGGTAGTTTATAAAGTAGTTTATAATCCTTACTAAATGCTTACGTGATAAATGAGCAGGGTAAAAATACTTCAGGAGCAGATTAGACAGCAGAAGTATGTATACAATATTGAATGATGAATTGAGACATTACTTAAGCATTTAGTAAGGATTATGAACTGCTTAATACAATTTAAAATGATGTTAATCCTTGTTTCTGCCATTGGTTAATGGTAACTACTTAGTAATGCTTATACTGTCTTAAAGTGCAATGTGTGTAAAGCACTTTAAGCAGCATTTTAATGTACAGGTTATGTGACAGTAAATAGTTTGGTATCAGCACTAGGTTGGTTTTTTGATAGCAATAACAATATATTGCTGCTGTCAGAACAAAACTTCAAAATGCCAACTTTACAGGAGATAGAAAAAACTTTACATTTAATGTAAATCAATGGAATTTTTCCAAGCAATTGTTGGCCATTTTTTTTTTTGATCCATTTATCATAACATTTACACTCAATGTAAAGGGTACCAGGCATTTTCAAATGATTTCAAAAGTGAAAAACAATAAAAATGGAGTTTAGTTCTAATAGCAGAAACATAATATTGGTATGAATACAAACAGACATGAGTGCAGTAAAAAGCAAAAAGAATTTCCTGTTTTCAGAGCAATAGATGGCATTATGAGCTGGTTAGAAGAACAATATTTATTATTATTATTAAATTATTATTAATTTAGTTTCAGATTTCTCCTTAGAAAACACATGGTGCCAACACCAGAACACCAGTCAATGGACCATTGATTAGCCAAAGAAGGTACTGAATGGTAACAACAAATAATACTGGCCTTCCTCAAGGAGAGGTCAAATGGTCAAATGAACTAAGTAAAATCACTATGTATGTTATCAGTGGTATTTGTATGTATTCTAATATTAGTTTTCTTATATTAATGCCCAGTTGAATTGCTTTTAAATTTTTATTGGGTGCCTATTTCATAAACTCTTTGCACAGTAATGTCGTATAAATGAAGTTTATTGCTATTAATATTCAAGTCAGGGCAGGAGCGTGTGGCTGTGAGAGACAGCTGTCACACATTTGTCACGGCGAGCCCAGCTTTGCACGTTTGACCCCTGTCATTGGCTGACATGAACAGAAGGACCCTCCTATAGACCGTGAATCTTCTAGTTGAGTCCTCTATCCCATCTATTCTTTTCTGGGTCAAGCTCTCTCACTCCAGCTCCAGCTATGGCAGCCTGTGCAATGAAGTGAAAATCAGTTGTTTTTTTGACGGATTACTTCACTCGAAAATGCTAATGTGGTGTATAGTGAAAAACGAAGGCTAGCGGAGACTACTTAGTGTGATCTCATTTGCATTATGCTAACTGAACCAGCTTTCAGTGCGTATTAGCAACGGTAGCATTTTTGGCTAGAGCATTTCTACAAGGCTTCAGCAAGAATCCAATATGCAAATACATAGTAAATATGTTCTTGAAGACACCGGGTCAAAGGCTGCCAGTGAACACCTTGTCTTTAGGTTTATAAGCTGACAAGGACTGGAGCACAACAAAGGCTTAGACCTGAGGGCATTCACCTCTAAAGAGGGATGTCTCACCATCTGCCATTGCGCTGCTTTAGATTTCAGATATACACATTTGTTTCATGTTTACTCTGTTGGCAAGAAGAGACGGAGCAAAGCGTGCCATATTTTAGTAATTCAATTGTACGCTCCCTGTCAGAACAACCAAGCTAGGATATGTGTCTATGCACTGGGACTTGAGTACAAACAGTACGAGGCAAATTAGACAGACTTAAACCGTTCACACCATAATCTCTTGTAATCCCTGAAGAGGCAGGTAACTCCTTTGGCACACGTACATAACAGTTTACCCCGTAGTCTAAAACTGACACAAGCTAATGCGAAAAGGAAATAGGAAGTATCACCACAGTATGTTGGACCATATTGCCATTTTGGACGTACATACAATAAACTTTTGAAAAACTACAGGCTGTTTGAAGAATAGACTTAACAAGCAAGTTTTATTTCTGCACTCGGACCCGTGTTATATAACAATGCGACGGTCTCCACCAAACTATTATTTATTCATGTACCATGCTTTTTTATGATCTCTTGAAAGAGTGTTGAGTTCAGACACAGATTGGAGCTGACTGGTTCTGTAATAGCCTCCGTACGCTATTTTCTGTTTGGTTGCATGGGTATTGATCAGAGTGCAGAATGTATTACAGCGTTTCTGTCTCTGGAGCTCTCTCTTCCAGACAGAAGCCGTAGCGGTAATAGCAGTATGATGCGCCCAGTGATCTCACAGATAAAATGAAGGGGAGAGAGGTGTGAGAGAGGTATTGTGTGAAGTGGGGAAAGTGCCATCTAGTGGCATTGTGGGATTGCTCTTCCAGCAAGTTTGGGCGCTCTTACTTAGAGAGAACCGCTCTCATGCCTTTATTCCAAGTGCTTTCCGGTGGACCTGCAGCATCTGAGGATACTGCATGCAGGGCTATTAGTGTTCAGCTTCCATTCGTTCAACAGATCTACCAAGAATGATGTTTTGTGGTAGAATGGTGGCTGAGGACTTCTAGAGCCTCACAAGTTCTAATCAGTATTGCAATATTGACATTCACCATACTGCTAATGGAGTGCTGTGGTGATGTTAACCAGTCAGTAAAAATTCTGTGAAGATCTTAAATGTAAATTGTTTTGGTTAAAATAATGCAAGCCATATTACATTATGAGCTCACCAATGAACTTTATTTGGGCATTCAGCAAGTGAAAGTCCAATATTTGAAACAACAGCTGTGTCCCAATCTAATGCGCTAGCTACAAGCTAATATGTTAGCCCCAAGCTCACACACTAGCTAGTTAAAATGCAAGTACAATACAGCGGTACAGTGCAATGCAATACTATGTTGAATGTGTGATTGTTGTAAGCTTATAATAAGATAATGTAGCTTATTTCTGGACAATAGGCATTACTGGCTTAAGAAGAACCACTTTTACAAAGATTCTGAAAACTGTGTAAGTTTACCAATGATTTCTTATTTGGGATTTGTTCTTGAATCTAGCCATACTCGAGAAGATTGAAAGGTGGAAATAATTCAGTGGGTTAAGAACATGTCATGGATCTGATATTTACTGATATATCTTTCCCAACAACACGTTTAAGAAAGTATATTAATGACTGAAGCCCACTGTTTACTTGTTTTAAGTGCTATTATGAAGTGAAATTATATCACTATATTGACAGATATTTCTTTTCTTGTTTAAAGCATATTTCTCAAAGATTAGAGATAAGCGATATCATCACAACATGGTGTTTTGTCCATATCATTGAACTCCTGTATCTACATGTACCCATTTCCAGGTTAGCGAAAAAGTTGCCTGATTTCCAGAACAAGTTTACTGGCAGTTCAATATTGCTAGCATTCTAACAAAAAGAGCAACACTCATATTTGCCAAGACTAAACTGCCTAAAACCACCACAGTAACCAATCACCACCAAAAGTCTCTCTTTGGCAGTACAGTTATTTTTGTAAATAACAACACCGCAGTTTCTGTCCAGAGCAAAATGTGTAAGACTGAATTTACTCTACCTTCAGTGATCCAAATGAGAGCAAAGTCCATTTATAGGGTCTAATTGAGGACTTAATTGATTTGGGAGCATGCCACATCTGCTTGGGCGGTTTAGAAGAAGACAAAGCCGATAGCCTGTGGTAGGGCTAATGTACTATATTGCTTTAGAGAGTCAAGCAGTGCCAAGTGTGATTAGATGATGCTGTCTGATATATGAGACTTCCTTACTATCCCCCCAAGAGGCTTTGACTTTGTTTCATAGAGCAGTGATTTACAGAGTTCCTGTCCTTACTGGGACTCAAAAGAATCACTGAGACAAAACGAATCACTGAGAGACACTTTACACATCATCACACAAGCTTCACAGAGCAGTCTCAGTATGGTGTCAATATAAACTGCACCCATGGGATTTAAAGCTCAGCTATTCTTCAAAAGTACCTATATATAAAACCAAGATTCCTCCCAAAAAGGTTACATTTCTGACATTTAAAAAGTTTAAGAAGTTATCCATCAAATAGGTAGACCCAGACCTTTTCTGTGCATATCAAACAAAGCCCTGTGGATAACAAAATGAGCCAGACTTTCATCTCTTATGACCATTTCTTGCATTGATATTCCAGTTACCGATCTTCCAGTAACCCAACACGGCTTAATCTGTGCTAATATAAGCCAGCGCTGGCACCTATTTATGTGATTGTGGCTCTATGTGAAACTGCTTTTAAATTTTCATAAAAAGTAGCTGCACAAAAAAAGGTTCTGCAAACATCAAATTAGATATTCATATTAAAGTGCAATTCAATTTTGTAATACAATATGTTTTTGAGTATAAACAGGCAATGAGGCAGTCAAGAATATCAAATATAATGGAAAGCCCCCATCCACTGTCCCTACAACAAATCCCAGCCCACCATTTATATTTGTGGCATGTGGCAATATCCAGAGCTTATAGTGTAATTAATCTTATGTAGGTGGGCAAAGATAGTGTCAGGAGTCTTGCCGATGGCCTTTCTTTGGTATAGAGTTGGGTGGTTTCCCTTGCAGGGCATTCGAACCCCAGTCTATAGTGTGGCAGACAGATCTGTTACCCACCACCCTATACCAACCACTATGTGTCATACAAAAACATAGCTTATGCTGACAGTTATGTCAATCCTTCACATCCTCAATCCCATTTAAACACATCCTCATTGTAATGTAGCTCCATTATATGTATGATATTTTTCATAGCTGTCATGCTTGCCAGTCATAATTTACTAAATGCTTCAATTTCCAAACAACTAGCTTAGTTCCTGATTGTTAGCCCTATTATATTGTTTGATCCCCTCCCCATGATGCAACTGCCATCTGTGGCTGCGAGTCAAGGAGACCATAATTAATCTGGCACCCCCTCTCCTCCCATCACTCAGCGTGATTCTAGCCAGTGCATGTGTCTTTTAGCTGACATAACAGATTTGACAGTTAGCGATCTCCTCCAAGCGCTTTGAGCTGTCCGGTGACATTGCATTAACATTGCAGCAGCATGCAGTGGGGAACAAGTGCTAGCCTTTGCCCTCCCAGCTTGGTAGCATCATGTGATAGATGGACCTAACTGGCAGGTGGAACTGGCCAGGATCAAACTGCAGTGAAAGAAAAAACAATAGCTAACTATGGTATTTTTAATGAACCACTTCATGTCATATATCAGCACATCATGCCGTTGTCCATGCACATACGCGTACATTTAACTTATAAAAGTGCTAATAAAAGCCCATGCTTTGTTCGGCATTCTTGATTATATCCAGTACTTATGTTACTGTTCAGTTCCATCATCCTTCTGAAGAGCTTACTAACCCTGAGCAAAACAACCGGCTCATGACATTGATTTATCAATTTACTTATGCCTTGCCAAGTTCCTCTTAGGAGGCTATCTAATGAGCGTTGGGAGAATTCATGAATGAGTAAATGTCCATTGAATGTACATGAATGCTAATATATACTGAGCTGCATGTCTTATTGGATTCATGAGTGGTTAAAAATCATTTGGAATGCAATCTTGTTACATTATGTACTTTAAAGGTTCGTCTTTCTTTCCCTCTATAAAGTTAGCATTTCAGAGATTGAATCAAGGTTTTTGTTATGACAGTGAAGGTTCCTAAAGGTCTAAATATATTTAGCATAGTCTAGCAGGGCTGTTCACTCTAAGCTTACCTCTCTCAAGAGGTATGGTAAACAGCGAAGGCTTCGTGCGATAGTGGTTTGTTACTTTGTGTGAGCATACGTAGCGCCTGTGGACGTAATAGTGTGAGCTTGGCTGGGCAGGAATGTGGGCTGAGGTCTCCTGGGGAAGCATGGAGGCAGTGGAACAGCTGCAGTCTTTGGAGGGGGTGTGTTGGCTGACTCATGCCTCTGCTGGAGGATGGAACCTGGGGATGGCTGCAGGGGGGTGAAGTGGGTCCAGGGCACAGATGAAGTGGGTCCTGTCGGTAGAAACTAACGAGAGCGATGTTGGCAGGTATTCCGGCGCAATGAAAAAAAAGGGAAAAAAATAAGCATAATGGCTGCGGTAATGTCACAGGAACACTTTGTGCTGAGTGAAAAGATGGGCTGCTACACATTTTAGATTGAGCGCTTTGTTGATTTTCAAGATCCTGTCAGAGATGCTTTGTGTGTCATCTGATCTTTAAAAGCGTTTTCTTCTAAGACGCTGTCTGTCTTTGAGAGCCAGCTCACAACCTAACAAAAAAATGGCAATAAAAATGCTAATTCTCAAGTTTTCAGCACAACTGAAATATGTTTTGACTGCTTGCCTTTGCTTCTTTCTTGTGCTTAGCGTTTTTGGGGAGATGAACAGCCTCAGAATTTTTAGCAGGGCCTGAGCAGTAGATCAGTTGGCTGATAAAATCAGCCCATGTTAGGATTATTAGAGCGATACAAGCAATGCAAGTAAACTAGAACGTGGGAAACCATCGTGGTTTAAAGCAAGATTATGTACCAATTTTCTCCTTAAAATAACAGCTTTCAAATCATTTGGATGATACACAGACTGGCAAAAGGGAGAACGGCATCCCTGTTATCGCTCTGGGCCCAGAACGCCTGCTAAGTGTATGGGAAGTGTATAACACTTTACACACAGAGGCAGCTATGGGTCTTAAGCTAACTGTTCGAAGAAGCTAGCCTGGTATTCTCAGCATGGACAGAGATCATGGGAGAGACTGGGAAGAGACTGAAGAGGATGTTGTCAAAGGAAGCAAGAAAGAGAAAAGGAGAGAGTGTAGTGAAAGGACAGGAGTACATCTCAGATTGGATTTTATTTATTGGCAAGAGATAAAGGAAATAAAAGGATGCAGGACAGTCTCACGTACGGTGCCGTGTTGCTGCCACGCACAGGAAAAAAGAAATCCCTTGGGATCTCGTAATTACGAGAAAAGATGTCGTTTTTATGAGAAAAGATGTCGTAAAAACGACATACTGATGTCGTAATTACGAGAAAATATGTCATTTTTATGAGAAAATATGTTGTAAAAACGGCACAGCTACTAGAACAGGCTAGTAACTATGTTTGACTCTGTGGTTCAATGTTTTACTGTGTTCTAATGTTGCTGTATGTTTGGATTAAACTTCACCAAAATATTCAGACCATTTCACACCAGAAGCGGTAACCGCAGCATGACACAGCACACAAGGCTTCAGTACGGGAAGTGAAACAGCACAAAACCCTGTTCAAACTCTGCAGATCCGCGCAGCGCAGATCGGCTACTAGCGCGATCCACTTTATTTTTTCCTGTGCGTGGCAGCAATATGCCACCGTACGCATGGCTAAAATCATCTCTGCCAATGTTACTGATGAAAGACTGCAATGGAGGCTGTAACCGTATCAGTGTCATCTTTCTCTCACTTGTGGTTTTGGAGTTTCTTCAGATGCCTCATCTACCTCAGTCCTATTTTAGGCTAACATGCAAGGAAATTATCTCATGCCAAAAAGTTCAGGGTTCAGTATCTGTTAAATAAGTCTTAAAAGTTTGCAACCTTGTTAAGTTGCGATGGTTCTTTCTCTTCTGATGCTGCCAAATCTTACTCTCCAGAAGAATCTGACTCCTCTTCAGTTGCCTTTGCATCATGCAGGCATACAGATGCTACAGATTACACGTGATTTTGTCATTTACATATAGAAACAACTGAAATTGCGAGTGTAATCTGTAGCATTCATATGCCTGCATGTGGCATGCACACGCAAACGAGGAGTCCGATTCTGTATCCTTCAGCTTGTCAACAAATTAACATGTACATCTATCTATGAGGGGGACTCAAATCGCAATGTATATTTATGACAGTGATGTAAAAGTGAATTTTAGCAACTGTAGCTCAGCAACTGTAGGTGAACCCCAGAAGCAAGAAATACCAACTTGCATTTTGCTGCTTTAACTACCAAAATATATCAATTACATCAAAACTTAGAGAGGAATTCTGCTTTTTTATTTCTACATAATTAAATTGTGAAATTAAATAAGTGATTTAATGCACAATGTTCTATTTGAGTCTGGATTGTTCATGGTGGTAGTGATAGGAACCAGACGCCAAAAGTGTCTAATACCTCTAAAAGCAGAATGTGAAAAGGTCACAAATGCTTTGGTTGATGCCTGAGATATTGTTTTGCTGTAGTTTTGCAATCAAGTTTTAGCCTACATTTATTGTTTATTTGTAAGTTGTGTTTTATTGTTGTCGATTCATGGCCGGGAGTAACGGGCAAGGCTGTGGTAGTAGTTTAACCTACGAACAAAATGCTAAAAAACAATGAGAATAATATGAGTGTATAATCAAAAAAACAACACAAATGTTACAACAAAAAATACTAGTATAAGAAGCTGTCTACACACTACAACACATTTATTCAGAGTTCTACAGTTTGACTGGAAAAAAGCTAAATCTTTTGAACGTTAAACTGCCAGATTTGAATGCTGAACTGAATGAAGACTAAACTTAGTTCCCAAAACGTGATAAAAGAGAGAAGTCTCATGAGCGGTAGAGTTAGTTTTGTTTTCACATAAACTATTTCTTTCTTCATAAGCATTTGGAGTGATTGAAGTAAAATGCTGATGTATGTTAATGATCATTATTTGCAAATAAGACAATCAGACCCCCCAATTTGTATTCAAGTGACATCATGTCTTTTTAGACTCGTAAAACACATTGGTGTGTCTGCTGAAACTGTAGAGAGTCATATCACAAACGTGATCAGCACAGCTAAAGTACGGCGCACTAACATGAAGCCATATGAGCAGTACAGCCTCTTAGCAGACACTAATGGCGCCCATTCAGAGTTGCCTTGAATGGCCTCTGTTTATAAGTAGTGTTAATGAACTTGACATCATTTTCACTGCTCATGAGTTGCTCAAACCCATTCAATTCATGCTGTACAAATTTGGTTTAGATTTGGGCATTCCACTGAATGTGAGATCAGTGACTGGTGGTTTGAGGCACAATATGAGCTGCTCTACACTGTTTTAAATAGCCGGTCTTTGAAAGGAAGTAGAAATAGCACGTATAAAATATTTTCTTGTTAAAAAAGCCTTCTTTAAGTATTTACATAAAAAACACAAATAATCCAAAAGCAGCAGAAAGCAATTAGATTACCTAATTTTAATATGGTTATCCTTTGGATTAGGTTACAATTATATCTGTAATCTGTAGTGGAATACAATCTTAACGTGACCCTCCCAACTCTAAATGTAATACTGAGCTGATCGACTGTACTAGTCAAGTCCTAATCTCTCCTGGTATAAAATACAGACAGACAGGTCTAACCTGTCTTTAACCCAGGCCTGTCCACCTCCGTTGTACATTACAATAAACAAAGGCACTCGCTCTGTTGTTCTCTTTTCCTTCCAGACCTGCTGTATATAACTCATAACCTTCAGTCCCTGCGCATTCGCTCCTCCGTTCTGTGCCCTCAGGAATATGCCATGTCAAATGATTTCATCTCGAAAAAAGCAGGAAAAAACAAAAAATCTTATTTCCCAAACCGGCCACCTGGCAGGACAGCTCTCAGCGCTTTCCATTCACCCTCCGTCCAATTCGCCGCCCGCGTCCGCGCTCCGCAGCCGCCATCGGCGCGGATAGATCACATGGGGGGGAGGGTGGAAGAGTCTGACAGGCCCAATGTCCTCGCTGCCACGGCTTTCTCTGCGTGATTGATTCCATTTCTCCCTCCAACATCCACTCCCCGAGCCTCCGCCTCCTTCCTCTTCCTCGCAGCCATCATTTGCTATTCATACAGCATTCCCTATGCTTGGGATGTGTGGGGGGAATATGGGGTGGTATATGGTCGCCCCCCCCACTCATCCACACATACAAACATTTAAGTGAAACAGATCACACTGTACCCCAAAAGTGTTGGGGCTTTCTTCAGCACAGGACATGGACATATAGCTAAAAAAAGAAAGAGCGAACAATGAACAGGAGAGCTTTTCTCTTCTGTCTTTTGGCTGGTGTCTCAAAGCCGCCAGTGTACAGTGAATTATTTTTTTCGCCTTGATGGAAGAAGAGCGCCTGCCAAGAACAAGCTCACAGAGCGCAAGCTCAAAGAATCATTTAAGAACAGTTTGAATGTAAACATTGCAAGAAAGTGAAAGAAGGTGGGGTGGGGGGTGGAGAGATGAATGCTGCAGAATTCCAAAGGAAAGCCAAGATTCAGTTTACCTTGTGGGCTCTTATGTTAATGCGAGCTCAACTTCTCAACGTCTGAGCTCTCTGATCATCATCTCTCTTTATCCTTGACATGGCTGCTGGGGGGTGGGGGGTGCAGGAGAGTCAGTGAAAGACGCTCTGACACCATGTTCAAAACAAGGCAGCACATGCACTCATCGCACTGCATTACCTCAAGGGAGATTAAAGGGGATTGCTTGAAAGTGATAGACATCTAAGAAAAGCCAAGAACTCGAAAGTAGAATTCTCTCTATCGCTTGCTTCACCAAGCTCAGAACATCTGTTCTACTTTTCTTCAGGCCTAATAACCAAATACTGGGAATTTATTCTAGGCCTAATATGAGTGACCCCCCGGGATCGCATTTCTCGCCCTATTATTCAATTTCGTAATGAACGTCACGGGCACCTAATTGTAGATGGAGGGGCCAGGCTCCTACATCTCCCCAAAAAGGAGCCATCAAACAGTTTGTATAATGAAGTGGTCGCTCTTCGTAACAAGGTTATAAGATGAGACTGCGGAACGAGATGGAATTGTCTTAACACTGCCCGTTTCAGTGACGGAATTCTTAACCCCATTACGGAATGTCAACTTGTCCTCTCTGCTGCCTTTCCCAGCCCCAAAAAGTTGTAATTTCCTGTTTTTCTATGTAGAGCACCCAGTGAGGTGGATCTGTCTTGAATTATTCATTTTTACAGAAACATTGTTTATTCGCATTCAGCGAAACAAAATTAACCAGGCCCAGAGGGGAATTCGATTATACTTCTTCTTTTTAATGTGACATTTTCTTCTACCCCTGCCTTTACACTCCAAATAGCCCCTGCCACGGAGCGTATCATTAAACACTTCAAATTAGCCCGGGAAAAAAAACGAACACGTTAAAAAACATTAGAGCCGCGATGGCACATCATGCCGTTTCCAAATCCTTCTAGGCCTGCCGGTGTTCATGTAAAGGCATGGTTTATAGAACTGAACTGATTTTGATGTCTAACTAATCCCCTTTGTGCCCGAGAGCCTGGTAACAATATGCTTGGCTCCTTACATGCAGGCTTTGTGCCCAGAGCCTATTGAAGGATCACTCATGGATACACTGATGCCTTGTAAGAGGTTTCCATGGTGGCCATACAATGTCCTTGCATTATTTTCTACTGTGTTGTGTTTGCATATCTGGGAGTTTGTGAGTCAACCTGAAATCATGGACCTTTTATTTTTCTACCTAGTTAGTTTATATTAAACTAACCAATAACATCTTAATGTGTTTTCCTCCCTCCTCTCACCACCTTATATTGCCAAAAGTATTCACTCATCCATCCAAATAATTGAATTCAGGTGTTCCAATCACTTCCATGGCCACAGGTGTTTAAATGCTAACTTTCGGCAACTTTCTGGACTCTAGAGCAGTGGAGATGTGTTCTCTGGAGTGACGAATCACGCTTCTCTGTCTGGCAATCCGATGGACGAGTCTGGGTTTGGCGGTTGCCAGAAGAAGGTTCTTGTCTGACTGCATTGTGCCAAATGTAAATTTTGGTGGATTATGGTGTGGGGATGTTTTTCAGGAGTTGGGCTCGGCCCCTTAGTTCCAGCGAAAGGAACTCTTAATGCTTCTGCAGACCAAGAGATTTTGGACAATTTCATGCTCCAAACTTTGTGAGAACAGTTTGGAGATGGCCCCTTCCTGTTCCAACATGACTGTGCACATTGTGACAAAGCAAGATCCATAAAGACATGGATGAGTGAGTCCTGACCTCAACCTAATAGAACACCTTTGGGATGAATTAGAGCGGAGACTGCGAGCCAGGCCTTCTCATCCAATGTTAGTGTCTGACCTCACAAATGCACTTCTGGAAGAATGGTCAGAAATTCGCATAAACACTCCTAAACCTTGTGGAAAGCCTTCCCAGAAGAGTTGAAGCTGTTATAGCTGCAAAGGGTGGGCCGACATCATATTAAACCCTATGGATTAAGAATAGGATGTCACTCAAGTTCATGTGTGTGTGAAGGCAGATGAACGAATACTTTTGGCAGTGAAGTGTATCATTAAGTGAGAACACAAGTCATCAACATTTTCTCTCTCATCACTTGATCACTTTCACTTTTAGTTGCTGGTATATAATAATCAGGTAAATAATATTCACTTATTCAGTTGTTTTAGTTTGTTTATGCTGGCAATCATTGTTAACACAAGGGAGGTTGTTCACTGTAGTACTTTGTTGCGTTATCTTTGGCTTTTATGCAAAACAGACTTTTCCTGAATGTCGGACTTCTGAGGCCCACTCAGAAGTACTTCACATTAAGAAAGAAAACTGTGTCCTGATTTCTGATGCATGTTGGGCAGGGTGTTTAGGTGACGCTGTGCTATGAGCATATAGCAGATTGGGATGTCGGTAGCCTATTTTTAGTTCAGTACAGCTGATTCACTGAAGGCATATTTGGTATGAACATGTGCATAAGTGTTAATGTGACAAAGCCTTAGATAATGGACAAAAGTTTAACGAGCACCAGAAAGATAAAAATAAATCCAATTCATATCCTAATACATACTATAATACATAAAGAGATCATTTGGTGAAAAATCTACTTCACTCTCTTGTGATGCTTTACATGGGCAAAAGTACTGTATGTTGCATATCTACAAACAGAACTAGCAGTCACCTTGAAGCCTGAATTTAGTACATACGTTTGTCCATTTTTATGCATAACAGCAGGCCATACACTGCTGATTTAGAGAAATAAGTCTATTTGGGTGAAGTGTGTGTTTGCTTAGGTGTGCAGTTTTTGTGTTTCTCATTAGTGGGGCAAGCTTACATTTCTTGCCGATCTATATTAGTCTTGTAGCTCTGGTGCAAAATTAACAAACACCAAACATGATTTGCCTTGGGTAAGTATAAAACTGTGAACATTAGATTTTTGGCCAAACTATCTTAGCTTAAATAATGTCACAGCAATTTCAGGGCAAATATATATATCCTAAGTCAGGTTCTAAATACAGATGTCTCATATAACACATACCACTAGCAGGATATTTCTGACTGCTAATGAAAAAACATTGATATCAGTGAAAGATCTGAGATCTGATGTCATTGAAAATATTACAAAATGTAAAGCCACCACGGGCAACTGTGCTGAATTCTTGCATCCGTTCATTTCCACCATAAATTCAGATCATCAGGAATTTTCAGCATGACAATGATATGTATAGCTGAACCGTGAGTCTCACAAAAAGGCATGCAAAACACATGTGAACACACCATTAGCCTGCTCCACTGTTGTTCCTGGTTCTGGGAACTTAGCTGAGCTGTGCTATTCCTGTAGGCTACTTATCTCCATAATGCGCACTGGGAAACCCTCAAGACCTTCAGATGATGTCTGTGAATGACAAGATGTCTGCAATTTGTGTTTAACATAATCATCATACATACTGTGTTTAAGTATTGTAGCAATACTTCAGATTTGATTGAACTGATGTCCAAATGTGTCAGATTATCCAGTAACATAATTAGGAACTGGAGGCACAATGGGTATCACTGTTGCCTCACAGCAAGAAGGACCTGGGTTGGATTCGTGGGTGGGGTGTCCATGCTCCTTTCTGTTTGGAGTTTGCATTTCTCCTCATATCGGTGTGGGTTTCCTCCGACAATCAAAAGCGTGTGAAGGCAGGTGAATGAATACTTTTGTCAGTATAGTGTATCATTAAGTGAGAACACAAGCCATCAACATGTTCTGCTTTTTCTCTGTCAGGTGAATTTGAGACACTAAATTCCCCCCTAGGTATGAAGGTGTCTGGGTGTTTGCCCTGTGATAGACTGACAGCCTGTCCAGGATGTTTCCTGCCTTTTGCCCAATGAGTGCCTCCAGCACCCCCTGCAACCCAGAAGGATAAATGGCTTAGAAGATGAATGAATGAACAAATGAATTATTAGCAATTGACAGTTGAATAAACTGGTCACACTTTGATTTCTAATGGGCGGAAGCAATTTTGTGAGGAAAAAAAGCTCACTCTAGGACTTTTTGAAGCTAGATATGCTACTGACTGAGTTTCAGTCAGAGGGAAAACAGCGGCAGTTCTATGGCAGGGCTGTGTCACTGTAACACTGCTACAAGGTAAAATATATGCTAATCTCTATTACAAGCTGTTTCCTTACTCCCATAAGTCACATAAGCGTGCTGGCAAAAATTTGCATTACCACAGAGGTATTATTTAAGCCTTTGACAAAATTTCTAAAGCTGTAAACATGTCTAAAGCTGTTAAAGGAATTACTCTGGTTAATTAGCCTTTATATGCAATGGTATGCTGTCGGGTGTTATAGTACCTCACATTAACCAGTTAAATGTTCATGATTGTGGTGTATCAATTTAGCTATAATGAAGTTGGCTGGTTGGTGGTCATCAGCATTAATGCTTGCTATGAAATTCTGTCCATGCAACGGAGCCATATTCCACTTGTAAACATCCAGGAGCAGTAGGCTGGTGTAAGGCTGGCACAGGTCCATCAGAAGGAGCATGTGAGTCTGTTAGATCAGGGTGGAGCTGGTGGAGCTGAGAGGTGTGTGTGTATGCTGCCATGTCCTGAGTCAGCAGAGCAAAAGGCATTCACCCTGCTCCTCCTCCTCCCCCCCACCCCGCAGCTGCTAACAGTTGGCCACATCGCAGAATGCTGGGTAGATGAGCTGGAAAATTGCATTAAAACCCGCAGGTCTCTTTCTTGCCTCTGTTCTTGCTTACATGTGCCGAATTGAATTAACACAGAGTTACAGACTGACACTGGTTCAGTGGTAAAACAGGTGCACCAACGACTTCTGGTCTCAGTGTAATTATTTATATGGTTAAGGATGATGTCAGGCAATTTGGAGGCAACCATGGAGGCCGTCCATATACACACTTATAGTCATAAAAATAGTTGCACAAATGGTTGCACCCAGAAGGAAGCAACCCACAGGAATATGAAACTTGGTAGGTAGGTTTGCCCTCGTGAGACTGCGAATGATTTGTGTTTTAACACCACGGCAACCTTGCTCAAGACTGCAATGGTGTCGTGCCATACTGTCATGGAGTGACTCAGAATGGCAGCGAGTCATCTTCGTTGACAAGTCCCGCTTTTGTCTTGCTGGAGACAACCAACAAATCTGTGTGTGGAGTCACTATAGTCAGCTCCAAGATAAACAGTTTGTTGTCATGCGTTACATATCCAGAAGGCCTGATGTCCACATCCACTCCTACCGCAAAATCTGCAGGAACTGTGTGAGAATATACAAGCTGCATGGGATGGATCATTGCAGGACCCCATTAGGAACCTCTAGAACTTAATCCCGAGACATGTGGCATGTTGTGTTGACACTACTTCTGTATGTGTAGCTCTATAAATATGGTCCATAGCAGTCTAAATTTAATCATTTGTTGTATCCAGCAGCCTTTATGTTCCTTCTGAATAGCACTGCAGTACAACACTTCCTTCTCGGAGCAACTGTTTTTTTTGGCGATGAGTGTACATGTGAGCTTGCTTTCATAATCCCATAAAGTAGGTGTCTTTTCTAGCAAAAGGCTGTGATTACTGTATAGTTGACTAAGTTCACACTTGCTTGTCAGTCAGTTAGTACAGCCATTAAATATGTTATTAAACTTTCAATGTCAAAAAAATGCTTTCGGTGTTTACCATGTCCACCCTTGGCATTTATTACAGTCTTATTACAGTCCTTTTTGGGTGAACTGTGTTTCATAACATACTGTTCACTCCCAGTCCATATTTGAAAATTAAGCCGCAAAAACAGCCTGTTTTAAGTTAATTGTTAAATGTCACAGGAACCAACCCATTTACATGTACCCATCTATACAGCCTACAGCAGTTTAGCTCCGCCCACTCATATTGCAAGTTCTAAGGAGTGCTTTTCTAAATGAGGCTCAATACAGGACAGCCAATCAGAACAGATCTCATTTGTCTTAAAACAGTCTGTTTCATTCTAAGGTTGGGAAATGGTCATGCAAAATGATTTTTGGCCGTGTTTGGTACCTAACCAAGGTTATGTTCAGTGGACCTTAAGGGAAAAACTTTAATGCAAGAAAAATGTAGGATACGATACAATTTAAGTCTGGGCTATAGAGTGATTCTCAGAAGTATCTCTTCAAAAAAATAAATTCTTAATGTTTTGGCTGGAAATTAGACAAATGGAGGGTGGTATACTGCTGTGTAACGTACACTAAGGTATGCTTGTACCCATGCTCAGTGGGCATTTTATCAGCTACACCTACCACATCCACAGTCTATCCAATTGTGAACAATTTACTAGTCGCCCTCCATCCTGCTCATCAAAGAGATGACCATAGAACCACCACTGATCAGATACTATTAGGATAATGGCCAGTCATCAAAGTAGTGGTGACAAATAGTATATGTTGCACTGATATGAGTGGATCAGACACAGCAGTGTTGCTGAGAATTTAAACAGTTCAGTGTCACTATGAGATCCGTCAAGCAAAAATATCAAACCAACAGCATCCTGTGGCCAGAAACTGAGCACTGATGTACCTGACTTTATATTTACAAGGTGGTCCAACAATGTGGGTGTGTATAATAGAGTGGGCAGAAAGTAGATCCAGTGTTTAAAAACTCCACTAGCACTGCTGGGTCTGATCTATTCATACCACTGAAAAATGAGAGTAATCCACCACCGATGTAATGCCTGCCCAGTGGTGGTCCATTTCCACTGATGGACTGGGTCGAGGGGGGCTGATTGATCAACAACAGATGGGTTAGAGTCTGCGATTCTAAACTGCAAGTGCATCTATATGGTAGGTTTTCCTGATAAAATGGACAACCGGTGTAGCTTGCTGAACTTAATGAACTGGCTACACAATGTTAGAATATGTACACACATAATAGTTTATAATTTTATTTTTGGGTACTACTAAAATAGATTTACATGCTTTAATTTTCATAAACACATTGTTTTTCTCATTGTCTGTCAGAAATTTTCTGTTTGAGCTCCTGTAGTGGTGTAGCTTCTGCTGTGTGAGTTTGAGTTTCTGAAATATACTTAAGTATACTTTTCCAAAGCTGAAATGTATGGGTTAGAGTTTGGGACAAACACCTCACAATACAAAGTGCCCTATAAATGATGAGTTTGTATATAAGAAAAAAATGGTCACCTGTGACTGAAACATACCTGATAGCCTGTAATACTTTCACATCAATGTTCAGCCACTCTTACGTCAAAGAACTGAGCTTTTTTTTTTTTTTACTGTCAGACAGTTTGGGTAAAAAATCTGTAAATTTAGTAAAATTACCCGCATGAGTCCTTTTATCAGTATTGTTACTTAACTGTAAATGTTAAGTAGATTGTAGTGGAAAGGTTTTCAATGTAGTCAAGCTCTTTATTGTCCATAGATTTGATGAATTGTGAAATGATGATGTCAGTTTCTAATAGGCTGCACTGAATTTGTTTTTTACCATCATTCACATTACTTCAGCTTCAGCTTGTCACTTTCCCTATTATATACAGTCATTCATACCAGGCAAGTACATGTCTCTATACGTAGATCTTATATGTTCAGTGATATCATGGCCAACATGATGTTCTTAAATGACATAATTTGGAACTATTTGGAATTAGCGATGTGCATAGGCATTGCATCATCTTGAACTAACTGTCTGAATTTGTTTTAGGACAGGACATATGTGCCATGTTTTATGTGGCCTTTTAATGAGCATAATCCACCCAAAAAAATCTCTCTTCATGCCCTTAATCTGTTGAATAATGAATTGTCTGACATTTACATCCTTGCCCTGTTAAAATGTTCTGCCCCTGGAATAAGACTTTTGTAACCCAGTTGGAAACACTTTTAACACCGTGGCAAGACAAGCTCATCAGATCCAGAGAACAGCAAGGTCTAATGAGATAGCAACAAAGCCATGGTACACAGCAAATTGCTCATCTTCCGTTTTCCCTGTATTATTTATAGAAGCTAGATGACTTACCAAAATAAGACCTTTCTCAGGAACCGTGGAGCATTAAAATTAGCGTTTGTTTTAGGTTTAGAGAATCTAAAACCCAGAAGATGAAGACTAAAGTAAAACATGTTTATAAGGAGATACTCAAGATTAGCTTGAAAGTTTCCTGAAAGTAAATATTCATGAGTTTTATAAATAGCATTTCTGGCAGACTTTTAGTCTTTTACACCTTTTTTTTTTTTTTTTTTTAAGTCTTTTAAGCCCTTCGGTCTACCAGCCTACATCCGTCCTTGACTGGAGCTCGAACACCTAAATATATCCACATTTTCCTTCAGAAAAATGCCATAAACTATTTTCAAATGATCAGATAGACACGCTAGTCAGCTCCTCTCTCCGAAGTGGTCCTCTCGTGAGCTAAAGCATGACGCCATTGTTGACCAGTCCACTGAATTGATATGGCTTCTGCAAGGTCACTTTGAAATGTGCCACAGGGAAAGAGGTGCCTGTTCCAGCTTCCATTTATACGTGCAGACAGCAGCGGTTCGTGCGGATATAAAAGGTTTTGTCTGATAAACAAATGAATTCTAAGCACACCGAGGCAATCAAAATACCTTTCACTTATCGGTGAGCTAAAGTTAGATAAAGATAATTAGCACGTCGTGCCCTGTGGCTATCTGTGTTCTTGACTGAAGTGTCAAAATAAAAACTGGTCATGGCTGGAAAAAGTATTTCTGATGACATAAGCAGCGGGGTAAAAGTGCTGCCACTCACTTTCAGCCAGCACCTCTCGCGTAATTAACGTACTGTAAAGTGCTAATACCATCCGTGACAAATGAAACTCGCTTCCTACTGCTTTCTAAATCTCTCGCCTGGCAGATGAATTCCGGGAGGGTTCGACGTGACCAACATGTCTCTTTCTCCCAGGAGAGCCAGCTTCATAACAACTCAATTGTTCTGGCACATCATCACAGCAGAAATTATCTTTTGCTGCACCGCACACATACTATTCCAAATGACTTTTTTGTTATAAGCAGCGTGGACTCCATGGTGGCATGGCCTTGGACATCATCTTGGAGCAGGAGAAGGGAGACAGAGAGAGGGAACAATAAGGAATATAGTTAATGGTGTTTTGCTATCTACAGTTAAACAGAAAGGCAGCACAATTTTTTTTTTTTTTTTTTTTTTGCAATGGTGCCATAGTAGAACCCCTTGTTCCTTGGTTCCTCAAAGAAGCTTTCATGAATGGTGATTTAAGGAAACATAAGTAAATTATATATAAGTTTATTATATATGATATATTAACCATAGACACTCAAAGAACCATTTTAATGTGTGGTCAAATCATTCTCCCCTATGAGGGAAAATGCAGATGTTTATGGTTCTTTAAAGGACCTTCATTAAATGGTTCTAAATAGTGAATGATATATAATTTGGTACATCTGGGGTTCTTTAGTCTATATAGAACCATGGACACTTAAAGAGCCATTTTAATGTGTGGTCAAATGATTTTTCCCTTTGATGATACTATTACATAGTTATTTAAATGTAATTACATGTTTACATTAACCAGAACAAAGCAGAGGTTTGAAATACTGTAAAGTGTTTTGCACTTTTTGCACTTTGTTTATTGAAAAGTATTTATTTAGTGTAATGTATTAAAACTTTTATCACTGCATGGTAGTAACTTCCCATCACATTCAAACAGAAAACATATAAGAAGAAGATTTTTAGATGCACCCAAGGCAACAAGCAAGGTTAAGGTACATGGTGAGGTGGAGAGAAAGGGAAGAGGAAAGATGAGCCCTACTGCACCCTGCTGGATGGGAGCATGTGTGTGGGAGGGGTAGTAACAGTGGTTTGTGGATCTGTTTAATCTACAAGGCTTTAAGGAGCTTCTGTCTGCTTTGAGTGCTAGCTGCCATCAGAGAGTAGAGAGCCCCCGAGGCTAGAGAGCATAGAGGAGCTCAGCGGCCTGCATGTTCAGCTCTTACTGTGGCCTGAGCCAGATACCTCTGAAAGAGCTTCCTCAACCTCAGCCTTGTTGCACGCAGGCCCAGCCTAGCAAGGCTACCCCTCTGACACTAAAGCAAGAGGTTTGTAATGAAAGAATACAATTTTACACTATTTTCTCCTCAATCAGCCGAGACGTGCGTGCTGTTCCAAAGTTTGCTTCTTTAGTTTTTCACTGGAGATACGAGGCTAATATATCTAACAAGTAATAGAAACTTACAACCCAGATAAGGGACCTAAATCATTATACATTTGCCTTAAAGCATTCCCAGTACTTGTCCGTCTAATAGATAACAGTACATCAACTGTAACAATATAAAGAAACAACATTAACAAGTCTATTTAATAATTATATTTACTCGCATGAAACAGTATGATATAAAAGCAACAGACAACCATTTCATTTTTTCTATTCCTGTTAAAACATTAAGTACAAGTTATTCACTTTTCAGCATCAAGAAAAAGCAGTAAACATACACTGTGTGTTATGCTTTGCTTTTATTACAGCTTTATTACCAGTCTTTTTCTGAGTTTTGCTTTCAGTTTTTCAAAGAAATCTGCAGGGATATTTTCCCCCAACTCCATTGTTCAACTACTGCAGGGTACTGTTCATAAGGCTCATTGACACCTACATAAACTTGTCATGACAACTGACATAACACTACAAAAAGGTTTATAAATGCTTATTCCAGTTGGCGCCAATTTTTTCAGGTAGCTAAAGTAACCATTCTGACAGATGAAGCCTATTGAATTAAGCCTTTATAAACATTTTTGTAGGGTTACGTCAGTTGTCATGACAAGCTTATGTTGGTGTCATGAAGTCGCATGAACAGTACCCTACAGTAGAGTGTTACTAATAACACTCTATAGTGTCAGAAATGTCAGAAACTCTGACTGTTAAGACATAACTGCTCCAATATGGTGTACATGTCCAATACCAAATATGTAGTATAAAGCAAACAAAATACTTTTTTTTACATTATATAATTTTAACTCTAATACATCATTCAGCCTTTCCAGCTTTAGATAAAGCATGGCGTTACTCAAGAAAAAAACTGTTTTTTTGTGGTCTTATTTTCTGTTGGACTTCTGTCGGAGTTCACTGCAACCTTATTACATCATCACAGTGCAATAATGTTGGCATCCTAGTAGAGGAATTTGGCCTATTTGTGATGTTTTTCTATAATAAACAAAACATTCCCATATAGTTTAGATGTCATAGTTTAATAGTACTGGACATGCACACTGTATTAAGGCATACTAGTCTCAACAGTCAGGGTTCCCTTTAAAATCCACTGTATGGTCATTTAGGCATACTATTTGCATGGTGCTAATTGGTGGGTTAGACGTTCCACACTGAAAATAGTAGATTTCAGATTAATAACATACGTTATAGAAACTCATTGTTTGCCAATAGTAAGTAAAATTAACAACAGTAAATGAGTTGATGTAATTTTTGACATTCATGTAGAACCAATGTACAGATTTTTACTAAGGTAAATTAAAAGCAGCATTTTTTCTTTATTTTTCGGTTACATTATCATTTCATTTGTATTTAAGGTGTTTACCCCTGTAATGGATTGGCAGCCTGTCCAGGGTGTTTCCTGCCATCCACCCAATGTATGCTGGGATAGGTCTAGAAGGACTCCTGCGACCTAGAAGGATTAAGCAGTTTAGAAGATGAGTCCTATCCAGAACCGTAATTTGATCACTTATTACACAGGTAGTGTAAGGAGACTTTCCATAGGACTCATTTAGGTGTAGTCTAGGGTGCTAGCCCAGGTAGGGGATCGATCCCCTGCCTACAGCATGAGAGGCGGTGTTGTAACCCACTACAATATACCAACCACACTGGTTTCATTGCAGTCCTATTGCAAACCTAAAAGAGACAAAACTTGCCTTAGCTGAGCGGAGTAAGAAAATAATGGTGTGGATTTTATATTCTACTCAATTTGATAATAACTATTACTTTAAGTGTGCATTTCTGCTGGCTTCTCTCAGACCCATGTCTCAGTGTCCTATCCTGATCCCGCTCACACCCTCACAGCACGTAGGCACAGCGGACACGGTGACGTTGCGCGTACTTGGAGTTGGAGAGGTCGGGCTGCTGTGTAGAGAATGTGTTGTTATGACAACGAGTCCTTCTGCCACTGGTATTTCCATCGCCGAGCACATTCTCAAGCTCATTCGAGAATGTGCTGGTATTAAGTACTCCTGTTTAGCGTAAGTGTGAATGAGAGATGCTAGCGAGGTCTTCCGTGTCATCCTGGAAGACTATCTGCGGTGTACTGTGCATCTCTTCCCTGATAACTACAGGTATGTGCCACAAAATGGCTCATGAAGTCATGTTGCCATGCAACATTAGACGGGCATTATGTAAAGTCATGCAGCTTCGAGCTCTCCTCAGTTTTATGTGGGCAGCTGCTTCGGAGTTTATCTTTAAGGGCGAATTCTCATTAACTTGTCCACAGAGGTGGAGAGAAAAAGCCATCACTGCTCCACACGCAGCCTGGCCAAAATGTCACCCAGGCTGGGCAGCAGCTGCACGCTGGCCACGGGAGCTGAGCCTGGCTCCGGAGACGCTGGTTGCTCCTGCCCGCCGTCCACACGGCCTTCACTGGACCGTGGAGATGGAGGCTATTAGCGAAGGACAGCCTGGAGACTTAAAAAGACCTTAAACAGTCAGGAAGTGCAAAGAGTCCCTGAAAAAGACCATTCTCGCTACCCCCCCATATATTCATTTGTGGGGAGAAGTAAGACTTTGTCCGTGCACTGAATATGCATGCTTTGTGTTTGTGTTGATGGTATCATTGATATTAATACTCGCAGTAGATGCAATATATTGGGAAAGAGCTTGGGGCAAAGCCAAGCAGCATCATAAAGGACAAAGCTTGAATATAAATGATGGCTTATGCAGATGATTTTTTCCCTCCCTCCCTTGTCCACCGCAAACATGCAAACGGCATTTCCCTAACAAGGCAGTGAGCGCTAGCAGTAATTTATACTGGTCTTTTGTGGTAAAATCAGGGCCTAGCTCACCAGAGGGAGTCAGCGTGGCTGAACAACAGGCCAATGTAATATTAATGAGCATGCTCTCAGGTTTAACTGTGACTTCCTCCAGTTAGCACCTAAAAGGCTCCTGGCCTTTGTGCCATGCCAAGAGAGGTTTAGGTGGGGTTATGGCCCACTCTTAACCTCTGCTATTCTGTTTATTTTAAAGGTCACAGAACAGCGGATGTAAAATAGAGTCTGTGTTTGTTTTTCTTTTTCTTTGTACCCTCTTAAAGTGATCCGACGCTTCACTGCACATTTTCCACCGGTGAATATCTCGTTTTCATTTCATGGACATTTGAGTCAGGTAACTGAAGTTCTTTTTTCTTCCGCTAAAAGATTGAGGGGAGTGTCGCCGGAATTCATATTTTCGTTTTTTATTTTCATGCTCAATTGGAAGCTAAGCCACCTGAGAAACCTTTTCACTTTAAGCGCCCCCACAGTTATCTCAAAGTGAACCCGCTGGAAGTCTTCCTTTTGTTTTCAGACTTTTGAGATCATGTGGTTCTTTGTTGCCGTCTTCAAAAAAATTGTCACAGTGAAGCAAATTATGTTGTCTCTCTGTGGAGCAGTTTGTTGGTAATTAGTCCCGTTGGTATCATGGCTCTGAGGTTTAGCTAAGTAAATGTCATCCTCTCTAAGGCCATCACATGGACATCAGATGGCTTGGATAATAGTGCCTTTGGCATTTGAGGCTTATGGTTGACTTACTATGTGGGAATTGAAGGCTCTACTTCATCTTTTTGCCTCTCTTATACAGCTAAGATGTTAATAGGACATTTGTTTGAATGCACTTTGCTTAATCTAGCCATTTAAACATCATGCTCAAACTGGGAAATAAACATTTAACTCCCATAATGGAAGATATATATGACATGACAATGACAAGTACATGACAAGTTAGGCAAAACTATTATTTCACACAGCAGTTTAGGCCAATTTATGCCCATAGATCATAATCAGACTGATATAGTATCATCCCTCATTACATCCCTCAGTAGTAATGTTCATACTATACGACTTTCACCACTGATTATATTAGTCATCAAATAATATCCCAATTATTTTCATGATTGTTTCATGAGTGTTTCAAAAGGTAAGAATTTTGCAGGACATGCATTTGCATCTTCTTTTAGGTAGATTCACTACTGTCATGCTTCCAAGTTCTTCCTCTGATGCTCCGAACTACACTACCCATCAACCATCTCCACATAACTTCATCCCCACATGTTCCCAGACCGCCAATCAATGAGTTCTAACCCATCTCACCTGTTGCTCATTATGTTCCTCTGTATATATACTAGTCTGTATGCTCTCTCTATTTGCGAGGTATTGCCATCCCAGTTGTCTTACTGAGTGTTTCTCCTACATATATCCCTTATATTTTAAATAAAACCAGCCTTTCATTTAGTTCTGCTCGTGTCAAGGTTTGTCTTTAGAACTACAGCTCTGGTTATTTTAAATGTTTTCTTTATTTCACTGACTGTGAATACATTTTCAGACATGTAGCTATTTTTCCAACCCTCATATCCTATGCTCCATTTACTCATACTAGGGGAATTTGTTGTCCACAGCACATCAAATTTATAGTGTTACAGGAAGTCCTGGATGGCCACCTAACACTTCCTGAGCACTTTTATAGACGAGCAATGTGAAATATATTTGGGAACGTCTTTCAGAGACATTTTGTTCATATGGGTGCCAGTAATTGTGACACATAGAAGACTTATTAAAAACTATATTTCTAGATAAGGGTTTATGTTGTTTTACACCATGTTCAAGCAGCAAGGGAGCATTCAAATGTAGTATTGCATCACTTGCAAAGCCTACAGGATGTTTACACTGGAAAGGCGAAGTGTGAGTGTCAAATCAAAATGTGGACCATTTAATAGTATGTACAACAGGTTATGGATAAAACCCCAGATTTAACAACAGTAGCCCAAACAACATAACATTGAAATAGCATTATACCTCCCTGGTGTTGGGCGGCTCAGTTTAATCTCCTAAATTGTTTCTTGGCTAACTAGTTGAGAATCCTTGTCAGCCAGTGAGACAATACAGAGGGGTTTCATTTATCTTCTAACGCTCTAGCACTGCTTCCTTATTTTTGCCTTTTGTTTTCAATTTTTTTTTGAAGGGGTCTTAGAGATCCTTCCTTTTCTCCACTTTATGGTTTCTTCCCAACTATTCTGAAGTGGAATGGTAGAAGGGCATGGTGCATCAAAAAGTAGAGTCAGGGTGCTTAGAAATGGGGTGTGTTGCTCGCTCTTGTCGCTTGCTGTTGGGATAAGGTGCTACACTAAACTTACTTCAATTAAGGGTTACATTTCTCATATTTTCATTTTTTGATGACCTTTATTTTTCCATTTGTAAAAAGCATGGCAATTATTATGAAGCTGACTGTAGATATACAATTTACATACAGTATATTTATATATCCATACCAACCATATAAAATTGTCATACAGATGATCAACCTAATTTTTCTTGTAGAAATTGATGAAAAAAGTAACTTTACAAGAGAAGGAAAAAACACTTCAGTGCAACGCTGAAGTTACTTTAACTTAAACTTGTAAATGGTTTACTTGCATACATGTACAGTTTTGCTCAAGATGGTAAACCAAACTCTTCAATTGCTGCAGTTTCAAAGAGGTTGCCTGGAGAGCAGTGCTTGAGATAGACAGACATCAAAGCCGTGGGCCTGTCCCAGAGCACTGGGATTACTGATGTGAGAGCCACACAGGCCTGTGGGCCCAAGCCATCCACGCTGCACCCTGTGCCAAGCAGCTCCCAGCATATGGCTGCCTATGGTCATCCTCAGGCACTGTGGAAACAAAAAGTTCATTTCTGTGGACGCACACAATGGCTGTCATAGAAACAGCCTATTCTGGGAGAAATTAATACGGATTGGCTAAAACTAAGAGGTAATACGAGGTGCAGAGTTTCAGAGTTTAGTGCAGCTATGTCAAGCGTTTCTCATTTATAGGTAATGCAAGAACAACTTGACAATGCCTGGATAGCAGTTCTGGTTATCTCTCCCTCAGGCCTAGTTCGGCTTCTAGTGAAAGCAAGCTGTGCTACAAAGTGCTTCTGTATAAACTCCGTCCTGCTGCTCAGAGCTCCCGGAGAACAGACTGAAATACAGCAATGTGCGGTTTGCAGACAGTTCATTTTCATCACGAACATGCAACAAAATGTTATTTGCCCCCTATGAGTCACATGTCGAGAGCATTTTAGCTCCCTGCTTGGAACTTTGATTGATGAGGTGCTGTGGAAATCAATGTTAATGTGTCATTGAGGGTTTGGGCCACCAACCCTCATTTAAACCACATTCCATGACAGCCTAATGCCTTCTAGTGTAATTAATATTTCATGTTAAATCCTAAGAGCCCTGGACATTCATAAGCAAAACCTTATCTCTAACTTTACACGCTCCTCATACTTTTGAATAATGTTTCTGGCACTTCCTGCCTTGTGTAAAATACATGCATGTGCTGTAAAAGAAGTGGTGCCCTGTTTTTGGTTGAAAAATGAGACATCTATTTGGTAGACAGGGGACATCTCAGTCTTTGCCTAAGGCTAATCCCATTAATATCTGCCTTTTATCTCATTACAGCTCCCATGCTCTCTCATGTTCACCTCCTAACCTCTATCTGCTATGTGTGAAAAGGCAGAAGAAAAATAGGGTGCATGCTCAGTGTACATACGACAGGCCACGTAGGAAAAGCCAAGGTCCGCAAAAATACGATGACGACCCGTGATCTACTCAGTACAATATTCGGTACACGGTACATTGGAGTTATAATTGCCCTGACCATGCCTGGTCCCTCTGATCTTTTTCACAATGGTGCAGGTGTGGGCCTATCGCCTGCTTGACCTCCAAATACCTTCATCCGTCCGCCTCTATTGGGACACCCTGCATTCTTGCCATCTGGTATAGTAGGGCATACATCTTAGCAGTGATGATTTTGTTGTGGGGGTCGGAAGGTGTTAGCAGTGCATAGCTCTGGATTAAATTGTTCAAAACACCATCTAGCCTGATTAACCTGCCCATCAGTCTTCAGCCTGCCCACTCTATGCCTTCCCCACCATTCACAAGAAGATATTAGCCAGGAACAGGATGTCATATGCTTCTTGCAACAGTACTAGAACACTAGAAGGTTTTGAAGCCAAAAGCACCAACATTCTAAGGCTAACTTTACACTGTGAAATTTTCATGCAATCGGTTGCATGTAGTGAGCTGCATGCAATTTAAACAAAAGTTGCACACAACATGACTGATTGCTCCATTAGCAGCTCATATTTACCTCAAATTTCTTTCTATATAAAGTCATCTGTGATGTGTTATTTTGCACCTGTCGTTGCCATTTTAACCCATATCTATATATTTGTCATTTATCTAAATATCTGTCTATGATAATTTACTGTATATTTGTTTTTAATCTGTTCTAGGGAAGCTAAGCCTTTGAAAATGAATGTTTATATAGCCATTACAATTGTACCCGGCGCTTTGCTTAACCTGTTCAAGAGGCACTCCAAATTTATTCAGGATCACATCTCTGTCTCTCATTCTGTAATCATTTTATATCCTTTGGATTAGGAGACATCAAGAAAGATTAAAACGAATATTCTAGCCACACAGATCATTGTAACGGCAGGCTAACGAAGAGTTAAACACTTGCACAAGCAGCAGTTTAAATAGCTGTTACAGTTAGTTGGCCAGATCAATTTTTGGCTTTTTACATGAATGCTGGCTTAAAGAAACCCATTTCTTTGTGGTCAGGACAGTGGCATGCAAAAGGCACCCCTGGTTAGCATTTCTGTTACAGTGAATAGCTAAGACTGTAAAATGTGGCCTAATTTCCAAACAACATAGAGATGTCACATCTTTACAGTACCAAAATGACAAAAAAGGAAAAGGTTCAAATCCAAAATTTGGACACACTGCATGGTCAGTAGCCACTGGAAAGTATCACAGCCAGTAAATGCTTTTTTTTATCTAGCTTGGAGTCTTTCAGTTCTTGTTTTGGGGACTTTTGTCTATTCTGCCTTCCAAAAGGCTTCTATTTGGTTGAGATAGCATGCACTGCTCTTTAGAGATCTGTCCATAGATTTTGATAAGTTCAGGGGACTCTGAGGGCCATGGCCAAACCTTCAGCTTGTCCCTCTTAATTTGGGCCATTGTGAATTTTTAGATGTACTTATTATGTTGTAGAAGTCATCCTCTTTTCATCTTTAGTTTTATTACAGATGGTGTGTTGTTTGCTTCCAGAATTTGCTGATATTTAATTGTATCCATTCCTCCCTCTACCAGTATTCATAGTGTCACGAGCTGTAACACCAGCCCAAAGCATGATTGATCCGCCTGCCAAACTTAACAGTTGGAAAGATGTTCTTTTTATGAAATCCAGCACCCTTTCCTTTACCAAACATATCTTTGCTTATTGCAGTAAAAAGGTTATATATTAACTTCATCAGCCCAAAATGCAACAGGCCTGTTTAGATATTCCTATACAAATGTCTGTTGCTGAATTCTGTGGGAGGGATGAAGGAAAAGTATTCTTCTGATGACTTTTCCATAAAGGTAATATTTGTGCAGGTGTTGCTGCACAGTAGAACAGTGCACAATCACTCCAGTCTGATTCATCTTGATTGCAAGTTTGAAAATTCTTTTTTTGTAGTCAAACAGGGGTTTTTGAGTTGCTTTTTTTATGAGCAGTTCTCTCTGAAAAGTTTTCTTGGTCTTCCAGACCTTAACTTGACCTCCACCTTGTAACTGCCATTTCTTAATTACATTATGAACCAAGGAAACGGCTCCCTGAAAACACTTTGCTATCTTCTTAAAGCTTCTCCTGCTTTGAGAGGATCAATTACTTTAATTTTCTGAATGCTAGGCAGCTGCTGAGACAAGCCCATGACTGCTAATTGTTGGGACAAGATTTACAGAGTGATCCTTTCTTTTATTTGCTCTAAAATTGTACAAAGCAAAAATAAGACACTAATCTTGCTTGAAATGTTGAAAAGATACTTTTGCGTACTGTATGCATTTTATGCTTTATGCTCTTTATGCCTTGACTATTTACAGTAACGGATATTTAGACTTGAGTGCTTAAACGTTTGGATGCCACTGTAACTGGCAAAATGGAAAACTACTAACTTTGCAAAAACTTTACCAGGAGAATCTTATTTTCTGTTGCCCAAAATCACCATCTTCTGTTTTATGTTCTTGTCAACTGATCCAGTTAAATGAATTGTTTTTAATGATGTTGTTTGACATGATCACTTGGTCCGTTATCACCATGTTTGATTGACTGTGAGGTGTTAAGTAATGCAAGTGAACTAAAGTTGCATGAAAGCTGGACTATGTAAAAGTCAGCCTAATGTTTATAATGTTCCAGAATAGCACCTTCTCCAAACAGCAAGTGCAGCAAGAGAGTGGCAAAACTAGAACGCTTCCATTACAATCAACAGCGCTGTCTACACTAGCCATGAGTGTCAAAAGAGTGATGTGATACAAATGCACCCCAGGTTTTTTAATACATGCCCTGTTTCTATTTTTGATGCCACAAATATGTTTATCTTAGCCATATATAAAAACATATCAAATAAACAATTGACATACAGGGAAGATAAGTGACATAACTAGTATAATTCATTTGGTAGTATAATACCAAATGAACCAACATGAATTTTGAGTCTCAGAGCAATATCACAAACACCGACCCAACATTTGGGTCTGCTGGTACTTGTTGGGTCGCTGTGTTCCGGCCTTTAGGCTATTTTTTCACTCTATTCAGTAGGAGTGGATATTATTAAAATAAGCACAGCACACAGTGTAGTTGGTTCTTCTTGCTTTGAACGGAAGGCCTGTTTAAAGGCAAGTGTGGGAGGGTGGCAGTTCAGAAATCATGCCACATTCATGGTTTATACTCATGGATATGTTTTGTGACTGAATAGCTGAATTCAACTCAGGTTGAAGGCAAATCCAACTGCGGCTTTACAGCAGAGACACTCTTTTGCTTCACACACATAAAAGACAGAACAAAGACATAATACAAAAGAGCAACTGCTGCCTTGACCAATTGCAGTCTTTTTTGCATTCTTGGGGCATAGAGTTACACATTCAGGAAGACGAGGTATAAACACATCACAGAGTGAATATTCACAAATTTCCTCCTAATAGAATTGCAGGCGGAATTATTTAACACATTCTCTCTTTAGCTCATGTCTGTCATATCTCTCCTCTAACATACTGCAAAAGACTGAATTTTAACTAAAGGAAAATTAATACCAGTGGAGGTTCAATCTAATTGTAAAACACAGTTTTAGTTGGTGACAAACCCTGACTATTAAAGGCAGGCCTTTAAAGTGGGCCATCAATGTCAAACACAAAGATATCAAGCATCTATCTGTTAATTGGTGCTAGCACTCATGTGGGATTTGGGAGTATACCACAATCCCTTTGTGAATATAGTACCAATGCTAAACGCCATCCACATAACACTTTTTTGGCCTTTCTAGGTTAAACATGGACCACTGAAGCTTCTAACATATTAGCATATATTTTACCTTTTGCCAATTTTACACTGACTCCTTCAGCATAGAGCTACTGCTGTTCCCATTTGAAACACATCACTCCCACACATATTCACAGTAAGGAAAGTATCTAGGACATCCAGAAGTTCTAAAGTGCCTTTTTTCACATCTATTAAAAATCACCATGTGTTTGGTTCATTCAACTGTCAGTTACTATTAATCTGGTAATCAGACTCCTCACCTGTTGTTTTCTCAGAGGCATCCATGTTGTTAGAGTCATAATCATGTGCTTAAAGCATCATAAAGCATGCTAAGTCAACTAGTTCGCTATTATGCATCCCCTACCAAAATGGTAAGAAAGGAAAATCTTCTAAATTAATGTAATATAGCAAGACTGTATTTATTGTTATGTTATTTATTTATTCAATTTTGAACCATTTGTTATGAAATGTACACACAACCTAAAGGGAGCCGGCATTTACGGAAATGCGGAATTGATATGAGCAATATGCAGGCCCTAGAGTTGCACAATATTGAGTGGTAATATCACTATAACAAGACTGCTTTCACAGCTGTATTATGCAAATGATCCGTCTAGCCAACTGCAGTGTTTATTACTGTATGTTGTGAGCATCTTCGCCAACCCAGTTCCAGTGGTTTCTGTGGGTGTTTAGATGAATCAAGGCATTCATATGATCCAACATCAACAAATAAAAATTGCACAAAAGAATGCAGGTCAGTGTTGTGTTACAGATTCTCCAGTGTGTTTTTTATATATATTGCAAGACATATGGCGCTGTACAGAATTATTATCACAATAGTAGTCCTCTCATCCTATTGGCATGATAATGTGAATTTCATAAACACCTCAACATGCTTCGCCTAAGTTCATGCCTTTCTTTTCCATGAGTCTCGCATTTCACTTATTCCAGCCACAGCAAACAGATCTATAAAAAAGCCAGACTTGCTGTGTAATTGATATTTTCTGAATCCTCAGCAGAAGCTGGGTGATATGGCATGGCACAGTGACAGAGCACAATAAAATACCATGCGATTCTTCGGATCCAAACATGTCATTTGTTGTTTAAAGCAGAGAGGGAGCACTTTAATCCCTCCATTTCCCAGCCCTCAGCCCAGTGAGAGAGCATCTAATCCTTACAGCAAAGTAAATATAATGCTTGTCTAACATATAGATCTTCCAGTGCTTGGGAAGTGAAAACCCAGCCTTGATCCAGTGCCTGCCTCATAGAGATTTAAGAACTGCAGGTATCGGCGCACTTATGAAATGCTTTTCGGGACCCCCCCCCCCCTCCTCTGAAAGCACGCCTTGCTGTATAATTCACTTCTGGATGGCTTGTGTGAAATGTAAATCACCCTCATGCTGATGGCAGAGAGTGCTCTTTCTCTCTCTCTCTCACTCTCTTTCTTCTTCTGTCTCTTTGATTTCCACAGGGCTAGGAGCAGCAGCTAAGTTATGTCAGACCATGGCTTATGGAGGGTCATTCAAAAAAGTGCAATTAGAGCGAGCGCTGAACCAAATGGAAATCACTGTCAACAAATCAATGTTGGGGTGTGTGTGGGGGGGGAGGGGGACTTTGCTCATAAATCCAAGTTGAGACATTTCAAGGGCTCTTGACCAACTCGAAGAAAGCCTTATGCAGTAATGAATGCATTCTTGTAACACCTTGGCTTGCTCTCTTAACCGAGCTCTCTTTGATGTAAGCCTTATTTCGTCTTCATCTAGAGGTTCATCCAAGCAAGGCCTGCAAAGAAGATCATGATAGGCCATGCTCATATAACTCGGCTTATGCTGCTTACAAAGACCCAATCACATACCAGTACGGTTTTGAGTACTGCAACAACAATAGGCACTTTCATATTACACCACAGTATATTTGCTATGCTATGCTAAGCTTTAATTTAGTCTTTTTCTGAATGGAAGCAATCTTTTACTTCGCTGCAGTCGATTAACAAACTTTCAAGTTCAATTACGAGCAAACCTAGTGAAAGCAATAATTCAAATACTAATTGTGAATACTAATTCTATCCCCTGTATATACCCTGCATCTCTTTTATCTACCTCAGACACCCCAATATGGCATATATGGAAATATATAGGTACATCTGTATATATCATAGCCTCTATTCATAACTTTAGAGTACCGTTATATAAATAATAATACTCTATATCTGGATAAACAAAGCTATTCTGGTGTTTAATATTGTGTATATTTATTGTCTAATGTGTATATTTTTTTATTTGTATTTAAGTACTGCGAAGGACTAGCCACCTCAACCACAAGATATTCACTCACCTTTACATCTGTGTAAATGTGACGTGATTATAAACGTGATCACGGTGGTATATATGATGTAGAGATTTTAAAAAAGGTTTAAAATATTTTCAGGCCACCTTTCTTTTTTTAAAGCTCATGTCAATTCAGGCAGCATATCACATACTCCCATGCAAAGAAAAGCATTTAGCTTGTAATTTTAATAGATCAAAAAAGAGGCTAGGCAATCACTGTACTGCATACAAATTTCATACTTTCATAAAGCTCTTATGCTAAAGCAACTGCTTGGCCTATCCTGCTCCCTTATTAAAACCTAAATGCAAGACTTGACAAGTACAGCATTAATTACTGGCAAGTGTAGCTGATGCTCAATCCATAAAGTTGACAAATGGCGACAAATGATGGCATTAATTTCCATGTTTATTCCGGAAATTATACTTCTAATGGTAGCTAACAATATGTAGACAGCAGGAGTGGATTACTGACAGGGCCCTTGGGGCTGTACAGTTGTGCCGAGGCGTCCCATAAGATTATGAATCCATCCCTGGAAGACAGTTACCTTTGATTGTGCACAGCAGATCTTGTAAACACATTTCATTGAACCCTACTACTTACTAGCACGTATCACTGGCAATAAAAGCATTCTGTAATTTATTATGAACTATATCTCACTGCTAGCTCATTGAACTAAAAGCGCAGCTTCTTGAATTCCAATCTATGCCGTGTTTGTATTTCTTCTTTTTGTGAATAGAAAGTCACTCTTTGTGTAGTTATTGACTTTATTTGACATAAATATACGTGGAGAAACAGTCATATGCTGACTGAAAGTGGTACAGAATGTAGGTTAAATTATATATATTACTGCAGTTATCTGATTTGTATTTGTCTTTGTCTTCATATTATCATTATTACTATTATTATTATTATCATATTTATGCTAGATATTGTCCGCAGACTTGAACTAGCAGTAAGCCAAGAACATCTGGAATAACAACCACTATATGACACCTTAACAACTATCTGGTTATTGTTTAAGCTGCAGAATAACTAAGCATTTTTTATAAATGTTATAAATGTATTGTTGTAGTTTAATATGTAATTATGTAATTACATTGAAATAACTATGTAACAAATAAATGGCATAGCAAAGTGATAGTGACTTCTAAGAGTTAAAGGAAAATATGCCACCTGTCACACAGACAAACACAGCAAATCCTTCTTTTACACACATGTGATGCTAACGCAAACACATGCTTAAGAAATCGTTTGTGCAGTGAAATGAATGGAAGCCTTTGGTTTTGCTTTCATACCGATGCTCTTCCTTGCTGAACTTCTAAAATGATTTACGTTACATCCAGTGGAGCTCACAGCTGCCTCAACGTGGCATCAAAGCCTGCCAGGGATGCGTGTGTGCTGAACCATGCTTTGCCTCTCGTGTCTGCTGCTCTGGGAGGCCTACCTGCATTTTGTAGGGGCATGAAGTGTTTTTCTTCATGGTGAAATGATTTTACCCCTTGTTTTCTTTCCTGTTCATTTATTGCGCAGTCAAGTCTGTGGTTTGTAGCAGTCAGGCATGCAGCGAGGCCCCAGTTAACAAATGTTTGCAAAATGGTATGATGTACCATAAATTCATAAGACTATATGAGTTTTTCTTATGGTTTTAGGCCGACACATGTTGGTCGGCTTGGATATCACAGTAAATCGCTTGAACAGCCCTTTCCAGATTTGTTGGTCATATCTGGCATTTCCTGTTTAAACTAGAAATTGATTAACTAGTTTTCAGAAGCCAGTGGTTGTTTCCAGGGAGCCATTTTACAAGGCGCAGTGTAATTGATCTGATGCAGCACCTAAACATTGCTTCGTCTCAGTCTGACAGTCGCACAGTTAATGGGGTGAAAACAGGGACGCTCTGTTTTCCCTAACCTGTCAAGTGGTAATTGGCCAATGGTTTCCTATAATAGCAATATGCCACTGGGACTGCACCTCTTAAATTGTGTACGAAATAATTGGATGACCATGCGACAAAAACAAAGCTATTTGTGTGTTTCATAGGACGCTATAAAGAGTAAATATTAGGATATTAAAGTTCCATTTTTTTTCCTGGAACAGCAAGAGAAGCGCATGAAGACTTTAATGGGCTAACAATGTACTGATTATGGTGCATTACTGAGAATACCTCTGGAGGTACATCAGTCACAGTGCTCCCATATGCTGGTGGCATTTATGAGTCTGGGCAGATTGTGCTTGACAATATGCAGTAGGCCTATATAATTAATATATATGGATAGTAACCTTCAGTTTCTTCTTTCTTCACAGGGTGTGCCTTTGGAGTCATAAATGAGACTAAAGCGATGGGAGAAAGGAAAATACGAGGGGATGAGGGCCATCAACAATGTTATATCCAGAGAAAATAAGCACAAGCTTGTCTGAAGTGGCAGAAGACTGTGACCCCAACGCTTCTCTACGGGAAACTCCTCTATAAGTGCATATGCCAGAATGGAATGACCACTGGTTGGAGTGAAATCTCCAGCTTATGTGAACAAAAAATCTAATACTTTTCTGGATTAGACTCTGGACATCTATTGCACCTTGTCTACACAACAGAAACAGCTGACTATCCTGCCAGAATACTGTGAGGCTCAGTCCAGCCTAGTAGAAAATAAAAGTGACATCCCAAGCTGATAGCTACTGGCTTTGTTCATGGCTTCCAGGAAGGCATCCATGGCTTGTAGTGGTGGCGTGGTGATGAGTGCCTTCTTCTGGTCTGTGGCCATAATCTATCTGACTCACATAGGTGGAGTGAGGGGGGACTGCTGGCTCATTGAAGGGGAAAAGGGCTTTGTGTGGTTGGCCATTTGCAGCCAAAACCAGCCACCTTACGAGGCTATCCCCCAGCATATCAACAGCACCATTGTGGACCTTCGATTGAATGAAAATAAGATAAAGAGTATCCATTATTCTGCCCTCAGCCGCTTTGCCAACCTAACTTACCTGAATCTAACAAAGAATGAGATTAGCTATATAGAGGATGGGGCCTTTTCAGCCCAGTTCAACTTACAAGTACTCCAGTTGGGTTTCAATAAACTGCGCAACTTGACCGAAGGGATTCTCAGGGGGTTGGGCAAGCTGCAGTACCTCTACCTCCAGGCCAACCTGATTGAGACTGTGACACCCAATGCCTTTTGGGAGTGCCCAAACTTAGAAAACATAGACCTCTCCATGAATCGCATCCAGGTGCTAGACGGGTCCACCTTCACCAGCCTGACTAAGCTGACCACATGTGAGCTCTACACCAACCCTTTTAACTGCTCCTGCGAGCTGCTGGGGTTCGTGAAGTGGCTCTCGGTCTTCCCCAACAGAACAAATGAACGGATGGTGTGTGATTCTCCCGCAGGTGTTTCTGGTTACAGTCTCCTGAGCCAGAATCCAAACAATCCTACTCAGCGCAATGCACTGCATATGCTGTCCACTGTGTGTACGGAGGACTATGTGACTCCGTATATCCCTGTGCCTCCTGAGACCACAACTTACCCTCCAGATGCTACCCCCTGTGGGCTGGAGGACTGTCCCTCTGGTACTGAGCCAGAAGAGATAAGCATAAGCCCAACCTACCCAGATGTGGATATGAAACCAGTCATGAAGCTCAAGCAGGTCTCCCACACAAATGCAGTCATCACCATTCAGATCCCTCACCCATACAAGAAAATGTACATTCTTGTTTTATATAACAACAGCTTCTTTACAGACATTCAGAACCTGAAACGGCAGAAGGAGGACATTGAACTGAAAAACCTGAAACCCCACACTGACTACACATACTGTGTGGTTTCCATACGCAACTCCTTGCGTTTCAACCATACCTGTCTGACTTTATCCACGAGTTCCAGAAATGGAAAATTGAGAGAGACCACTAATGCCACAGCCACTCACTACATAATGACCATCCTGGGATGCCTTTTCAGCATGGTAATTGTCTTAGGAGTGGTCTACTATTGCTTACGAAAGAAAAGGCAGCAAGATGAAAAGCACAAAAAGGCAGGCAGCATGAAAAAGAACATAATAGAGCTCAAATATGGCGGCGAACTGGAAGGAGGGACTATATCCAGGATGACTCAAAAGCAAATGATGGCTGGGGAGAGCATGTCTCGCATGCCATATTTGCCCTCTGGGAGTGAGATGGACCAGTACAAACTGCAGGACATAAGTGATACACCAAAAATGGCAAAGGGCAATTACATGGAGGTGAGAACAGGGGAACCCCCAGACCGCAGAGAGTGCGAGATGGCCATGCCAAGCAATAGCCAAGGCTCTGTTGCCGAGATCTCCACAATTGCAAAAGAGGTGGACAAGGTCAACCAGATCATTAACAACTGCATAGATGCCCTTAAGTCAGAGTCGACCTCTTTCCAAGGAGTGAAATCTGGAGCTGTTTCAACAGCAGAGCCTCAGCTCGTTCTGATCTCAGAGCAGCCCCAGAGCAAGTCTGGCTTCTTGTCCCCCGTGTACAAGGACAGCTACCACCACTCTTTACAAAGACACCATTCCTCAGACGCCTCCCCAAAGCGACCCAGCACAGCCACTGGTGGTCCTATGCGGAGTCCGAGGCCTTACCGCTCTGAGGGGATGTACAAGTCAGAGTCAAAGTACATAGAGAAGACTTCACCAACAGGTGAGACCATCATGACCATCACTCCAGCAGCTGCAATACTTAGAGCAGAAGCTGAGAAGATCCGACAGTACAGTGAGCATCGGCACTCCTATCCTGATGCCCAAATCGAGGAGCTGGAGGGGCCAGAGAGCCACAAAACGTCCATCCTGGAGCCCTTGACGCGGCCTCGACCCAGAGACTTGGCTTACTCTCAGCTCTCTCCCCAATACCATAACCTCAGCTATTCCTCCAGCCCCGAGTACTACTGTAAACCAACACATAGCATCTGGGAGCGCTTCAAGCTCCATCGCAAACGCCACAAAGACGAGGAATACATGGCGGCAGGCCATGCCCTGCGTAAAAAGGTGCAGTTTGCGAAAGATGAGGACCTGCATGACATTCTAGATTACTGGAAAGGTGTGTCCGCCCAACATAAATCTTAATCTACCCAAATGTTTGTTCAAGTCTTTCTTTTTTGTTGTTTGACCACAAGAGTCGAGAGAGAGAGTGATGCAGTCTGGCGACATTTTAATGGAGAACAACGACAACACAGCCAACTTTGACTAAAGGGGTGGGGGGTGGGGTGGGGTGGGGTTTTTGGGAATCCAAGTTAGTTTTGTGAGTTTACCAAAATTAAAGGACGTTACTTTAAGCAACAAGAAGAGAACACACCGCAAATAAAAAAAAATCTATGTTCAAGTGGATTATAAGTATTTGGTTCCGCATGGCCAAGTCCTGTGACAATGGATTTGCTACTGTGTACGGTGAGGAAAACAAAAAATCAAAAAAAAGAAAAAAAAAAGAAAAGAAAATATATTCCAATGACATCTGAAAACTTTGTATTTCTTCTCACTGTACACTAATTAATGAACAGTTCTCTCTATATATTTGAGTTATAAATACAAAGGGACTAATGTACAGATAGTGTTTCTATATTTGCAAGGTTTGCGGGTTAAATGAGGAGAAATATATATATGACATGTATGATTCAGGTTTAGACCATGGTTTCTGGAGTCAGCTCCTGTGATATTATTTGTTCTCTATGAATGTTAGAGTGTCATGATGGATAAACGTTGCACTGGTTTCTGGAACGGTATACGCCCCTTCAAGCCGCTGTTTACTCTAGCCTGCTTTGTCTTTTCCTTTGTTTTTGTCACAAAACAAAATGCACAATATTGCAAAACTATCACAGGCTGGTGAAACTGTATAAATTGTACCTACACAGTGAATCAGTGGGAACTGAAACATCTGCATGATTGAGTTACTGTGGGAGAAATCTACAGAATAAGTGGGGGAAGAGAGGTTTATACGTATCCAAACGATCACGTCAATGGAAAACCTTCTCAGTGAAATTATTTTCTGTACACTTTGCCTATTAGTAATTTTGCTCCCCGCCCCCCAGATACTTCCTTTTGCTTCAACCTTGAAATGCCTACTGTAGTAAAGACTGACAGTATCTTACAGTATCTGATGGTCAACCAAAGTGCTTGGGTGGCAGCTCATCACATTTTTTGTCCTGCAGATGTTTCTTCTATTCTCCAGCCCTGAGGATGAATGTATTACCTACAGTACATGAAGGTATAATGCAGCCCTTTTCACAGCTGCATGTTTTGTTATTCGTACTTCTTTTCAATTACTTGCCAGCTCTCTTTTGACAATACTAAAACAACCAGAAAATAATAATAATAATAATAATAATATTAAGAGACATTTATAAAATGATGGGTTTCATTTTAGTTGTTTTCTACTGTTTGGCAGACACAAATGCTTTTGTAAATGTTGAAAGTTACTAAACGGAAAAGGAGATGTGACTACGGAACTGATCAGAAGCATCAGCCGTGCAAGAAGAGAGAGACCGAGAGAGAGAGAGTGAGAGAGAGAGACTGATATCCTCCTGCCCTGACCTGTTACCACTGGATTTGTACATCACCTGAACAGTGTTACAGGAAGTGACTGGGACATCCGATTTCTTATTTCAACCGCCTTAAACTTCTGGAATATATGTATAACTGTATTTTTTCTTTTTCTTTAAGTGTTGATGTTTTTGAAAAAGTCTTCATTTGTTGTCATTTTTTTTAAGAAAAAAACAAGCATTTCAATAGATTCTGAGAGCTGTCCGATTTCTAGGCGATCTAGCGAGTAACCTACATGTTTTTATATTGCATATTGTAGCACTCCTATATCTCATAAAAGTTAGAAACGTTTGGACAATGTGAAACGGAAGCAGACATACATCAAGAAACAACCAAGAGCACAATAAAGTGTTATTTTTATTTCTTATTACTATGTTACCTGCTTTCAGAGAACTACTGTGAAATAAAGGAAAGGGAACACCCATACATTCACGACCATCATGATAACATTGTTGTGTGGTGTCCAGTGAAAGAGCTTTCTATACAGTATCAAACAGTGATGATGAACTAAATGAACTAAATGGACTCCATGTTTGCTGCTCCTTTGTAATTCATTTGAGTTGAATGAATATAATGAAGATCTTAAAACAAGTGAAATATATCATTGCTGTCCAACAAATCTAATATATATTTCGTAGTATATATACTTTTTATACATAGTATATATATATATATATATATATATATATATATATATATATATATAATGATTTGAGATGCAAGTGCTCCAAAACTGCACGGAATAAACTCTCTTTACATAAATTATTTATTGAAAGTAAAGAATATTTAAAATTCATGCTTTGGACAGCAATTATATCCAAATTAAATGGCTCACTGATAATTTGAATAAACTTTACACAGTGTCTCTTGTTAATTAAGTACCATCAAATTATTAACCATTTACTTAGTGACATACAAATAGTTATAGCACTGTAAATGTTTTCCATAAATGGTCACTGTCCAAAGAAAAACATGTATCTCATAAATGGCAGCTTTACAGGAGAAGGCAAAAACCTAATTTAATTCTAATGTAAGTCAATGGAACCAGACTTTTTTCCTAGTGATTTTGGGCCATTTCTATTGGTCCATTCATCATAAAATTGTCACACAATGTAAATGTCAGCTCATGTGATCAAATGATGCATAAAAGTAAAAATCAACAAAAATGGAGATACATGTTTTTCTTTGGACAGCGACAAAATGTATTTCAATTATATTTAAGTGTAATAACTAACATGATGTGTCCTTACAAATACACTATAAATTGCAACATTATAATAAAGGTCCAATTGCTGATTATTAATGTTTATGAAATGTATATATTATCCACATAACAATGATTGAACAAAGTTAATCCATTACAAACAAACATGATTCTAGATAATAAATAATAACAATAAATAACTACTTGATCATTTAAACTGAACTATATCTCAAGCTATGTAGTTTGTGAGTAGGGAGTATCAAATACCTAAACCATTATTTACAAACAATGATTAGGTGCCCATATTCAAAATTATTACTGAGTGTTCCTGTGTCACTAAGTAAATGGTCCACATGTTGCCATTTATCTATCACTAACTGTTATTAACTATTACTATTAACAGTTGTTAACAGATTATTAGATAATGATTTGTTTTTTAGGTCTTACAATAAGGTGTTACCATTTTCTTGTTTAGGTTTGCACTGGAGCTAATGCATCTTAAGCCAGTAATGAAAGCATTTATAAGTGAAATTGTCCAGTCCTTACTCAGTTGAAAGTGGAAGCCTGGGGCAAAAATATACTTGAGTGGAAGTAAAATAATAGCTAAAATATTAATAGTCATGTATATTTTTTGCTCTCTCCTGTGAAGTTACCATTTTGTTTGGAGATTGTTGTCATATACAATATATTTATATATGCAATAACAAATTATCATTAACTTTAAACAGTGGAGGTTAAATTCAACATTATATGTTTCTTCTTTTTCTTCTGCAACTGCGGAAAATTATACATTTAATTGTATACATTGTATAACTGGAGTATAGAGCAAATCCTGCGATGGACTGGCGGCCTGTCCCCGGTGCTTCCTGCCTTCAGCCCAGTGAGTGCTGGGATAGGCTCCAGCACACCCTTGTGGCCCAGAAGGATGACTGGCTTAAAATATAAATTAATGAATGAATAAAGTGCAAATCTGTTAGCTCCAGTGTAGAACTGAAGAACTAAACTTCAGACACAACATGTAATGGCAGATTGTCTACATTTGGGATGAGGAGGTAATGCATCCATATAGAGATTTACTTTGAATCGCAATATAAGGAGATGAAGTAGAAAGCATACATGTGCATGAAATATGCACACACACTAAATGTTCAAACATCTTATTTTGACAGCACTGAAGGATGTGACTAAAATATCTAGATTCTGGGCAGTTGCCCAGCTTAAGATAACTTTATGCTGGGCGTGTGAATCCAATAATGCAGTATCTTCAGTCTATGCTGAAGAAAAAAAAAAGATTTGGAGACCTTTGTAAAAGAATCTCTTTCACAGACGAATAAGTGTCAACCCTGTTACACAATTTGCTGAAGCATCATGACACTGACAGCATGTCTTCTTTTTCTCCTAACCGCTCCAGGCATTCAAAATTCAGTGCAAGGGTGTCATACTACAAACCTCACATTTGCAGTGATAAGCCATATTTCCCATTGACAGGTCAATCCCAGACACCTTAGAAAACCCACTGAGCACAGTGAGAATCCTATTAAGACCGAATGCAATATTGGAGTTATTCAGTGTTACAGGTAAATACAGTATATGGCATAAATGAAAAGGAGATGAAAGCCCTTTAACATCCTTATCAAATGAGCCATTTCTTCAGATGAGGAACAAATGAATGAAAAGATAAATAAACCACCAGACCATCTGGAAAAAACTTCCATTTGAAAGCGACCAGAGAGTCAGTAGACTGGAAGGTTCATAAGAATATGCGCTGATGCTTTAGGTGCCTTCTAAAAGTAGGGTTAAGGTTATTCCGTTCAGGTCTGTCGCAGTGTGAGATCATGATTTGACCAGCAAATAAATCAGGATTTCCTAGAAATCATGATTTTAAAGAAACTACCACACAACAAATAAAATATTAGCCTCGTGCCCAGGCTTCACTCCTTTCATTTCCGGTTTAAACAGCCATCAATTCAGACAATGATTTAAAGATCCAAAGCAAATGGAAATCTTTACAATGGTACAAGACCTGGTAGACCACCAAAACTGTCACCAACATATAAACTGTACTTAAAGCTTTTATCTTAGGAGAAACAGGAAAGAAACAAGCTCCACTTTGGAAAAATCCACAACTCTTTCTGTCTCCACTTCAGAAAAATCCACAGCTGTTTCTGTCCATCCTTCCACTGTCAGAAGATGCTCTGGGTCTGGAAAGAAGCATGCAAATGCAAATCAAACATAGAAGCCGCTGGTGTTCACGGAGCAATGGACTGACCACTCCAGAGTCCAGACCTCAACATCATTTAATGTGTTTTGGATTTTTTGGATCATGATAAGCAACAAATGCAACCAATTTCTAAGACTGAACTCTGTAAGTGTGTAAAAAATAACTTCTTTATATAAAAAAAAGTAGCTTGATTTCTTTTAAACCTGAAGTCCCAAAAGGAAGCCATAAGACAAATGCTGGACACACTAAATACTGAAAAATTAAGTTGTTGCAGCATTTGTGTAATATTCTGTTTAATTGGTTTTCTGTTTTTGTCCTGACACTGCAAAATGAATAACTTATATTTAATGGCCGCTTTAACTGGAAATTAAATGAGTAAAGTGTAGTCTTTGCACAGTATTGGATGTAATGGTGGATTAGTCTTCCCTTTTATCCTTAATTTCTACTCCCATGGGACACATACATCTACTCTAATCTAGATGTCACATGATGGAAAGATGTCACACTCTCTTCTCATGTCATTATAGTCGACAAATTATCTGAAAATAAGCTCATATGATTTAATTATTCATCAAGTGCTGGCGTTATTGTATGTAATCTCTGTGTAATTCCATGTAGACATATCACTTCTTTGGCCAAAGGCTATAGAATGAGGAAGGTATTTAGTCTGGAGATGATTACCGGACATTTCAATGGTATTAGCCTACCTAACTGGGAACGCAGATGAAAGGTAGCTGACCATAAGAGATCATGTTTTCTGCAGTTCAGTGTCGTGTGCAGCCTGTGCTTTAGGTCTATGTTTCACTCTCATCTGCTTAATCTGGGCAAGCTTGCACAGGGGAGGTGCAGCCAGCTTAAGATAGCAGCAGAGAGCAGAGGGGATAGATGCAAATGAAGCTATGAGTGTTAAGATTCATGGTTTTCCCCACTTCCACCCGGCGAGATAAGCAAACATCCATCCATCTTGTCACAAGCCTCAGGAATATTTGGCTTAGGATGAGCTGTTTTCCTCTGCTTTACTGACCAAATCAAATGACTTTGAATGTCTTCAGTGGTGAGGGCTTTGACAGAGATGAAAAGCAGCTTTATTGATAAAAATGTCATGATTTGATCATATTTATTAAAATGATCTATAATTGACTAAATTGATTGAATGGGACTAAAGAATATTCAGTAAAGCAAAACAAGGCAGGCAAGTGATTAGACATAAGAGCAATGCAGGCCTGTTAAGGGCACCTCCTTGTAATATACAGTACATAGGGTCATGGTGTGTATGTGGTGTTGCTTTAACAATTGTATTAAAGCAATCTAAACCTCTAATATTATAGCTTGTTCATAAAATCCTTATTTAAAAATGGACGTCGCCTTATTTTTTATAATGCCAACCTGCTTGACCACTTACATAACATACATTCATGACAGCTGTTTAGCCACATAGGTTATGGTTGTCTTGCATACCTTATAAATGCAGGCATGAGGAAAACAAATCCCAATTTAATGTGTTCTCTAAAAAACGTATTAATAAAATTTCACCAGACAATCTCCTAAAACCCCTCAAACAGCACTGTGGGGTTCATATAACTATTTCACATTTCTATGAAGAATAACCTGGCTCGTTTGAAATTCATGTAGTTCCATGCTGAATAACAAGCCTTAGGATGTAATAATGTGATGTTTTTTTTTTAATGGCATGACTACTAAATACTCAAAAAGCCTTAAAGACAGAGTGGCAAAGGATACCCTATTATTCTGTGTCCTTTGGCCTACTACCAACCGACCTCTATGAAATTAAGACTTCCAGTATTCAACTTCCGGACATGCTGGAATGGAAAACCAGGATTTTCAGATTTATCCATTGCTAGTTCTTGTCCGCTATAAGTAGGACGTTTTAGGGTTCCTAATCGTGTGTGTAATGTTCTGTAAAATTAGAGTCTAACTAATAACAATGACTACTATAAGTCTAAATTATATATTTGTATATCTGGCTAATTTGTGTATTGCCAATGATTAGATGCTTATTTAAATCCTACTACCTAAATATGAAGAAAATAAAACATTTGTAACTATGAAAAAGACACGATGTCACCACTGCCACTAGGGTTAGGTCGAACTAAGGACTGTCCAGTGCTCACATTTATGATGAAAATATTCTACGAAAAGATGAACATTAATGCTCACGTATGCCATCACATTATTATTTTATTACAGTTTGCTGAAAGACGGGCGACAAGGCGATGCGTCATCTGGGGGTGCATTTCTGGTGCACTGATGGAGCTTTCTGCAGAACATAAAAATGTATAAAAGACCTTTGAACAGCATGTCTTAGTGCCACAGTTGGATCAATGTGTGAATATAACGTCCCACAGCTGAAAATGGGTTCGAAACCCGAAGGCAGTGTTCTTTTCATCTTTCTCATAATGACAGTGAAAGCTCTCAGTGATTAAGAACCATTAAAGTACTGTAAAGATTTGTTGATTACGTTGTCTCTCATGATATATGTTTGTAATAAAGACTAAATTGATCTTTAACATATTTTTTGTAGGCCTAGCCTAATGTTGCACAGCTAACCCACACGAGTTTGTGATGTGATTTGATAAATGCAGCTATACTCATAACACACTCATATAAAGTTGTACATGAAAAACTACACGTGTAAAGCATTTGATGTTCTAAATGTTCGTAACATCAATGCAACTAAGCTTCTAACCACAGGTCTACAGCTGTAGTTCCAACTACACAACTTAACACAATGTTTACGAGCGTTCGGTGGAACTATAGTTTTGGGAAACACCTGTGTCACTTAATGATGGTTCAGACTATGTAAGTTACCAATGTAGTTACCTTGATAGTTCCCAGAGCATGTAACACTAACTCTAGTCTTAGCTTTAGCAGTTCGTCTGAAGAGATAGGCCCCTATTATTTAAAGCTTCCTCTTATTACACTGCATTCATATGTTGTCAATTCAAGGTGTTTCATATTTGTCCATTGCCAGCTATTGTCTGCCCCATCTTGTGAGCTAATGTTCTATAAAATTAGAGTCTAACTAATAACAGTGTCTACTACAAGTCTAAATTATTTACATTTATATCTGGCTAATTTGTGCATTACCAACGACTGGATGCTTGTTTGGGGTTGTAATAAATTACCGTTCTCTGCGACGGATTGGCAGCCTGTCCAGAGTGTTTCCTGCTTTCTGCCCATTGAATGCTGGGATAGGCTCCAGCACCCCTCACGACCCAGAAGGATAATGTGGTTTAGAAGATGAGTGAGTGGGTAAATTACAATTAAATTACCATCTCAATATTCTCTATCCAGGGTTCTGTCTCATCATTTCTTGCCTCCCAGCTTGCTTTAATCTGACTCATTTAGCTACAGAAAAGCTACTATGTTAGCTGCTATTTAACATTGTTCTGTAGTGTTTATTTATTGTTGGTAAATGTCTTAATAAAACATTTTCGCAAATACAGAAACAGATCAAGTTTAGCATGCTTTAGAGCAGTGGTCACCAGTCCTCCTCATGGAAATGTATTTCCTGCAGAGTTTAGTTTAGTTCCATCCTACATTTAACATGCTGCCCACCCTTCTTATCTACCACTAATGCATCTGATCCAGCCAATTTAGGACTGAAGAAGTTAATTAGATGGAGCAGGTGTGTCCAATTGTAGTTGGAACTAGGCTCTGCAGGAAGGTAGATCCTGGACCAGCAGACCAAATATATTGTCAACTTTAGAGAAGAAGGCAAAAACATCCTTTAGTTTTAGTTAATGTGATTTCATTTCAAGCTTTTTTGAGCATTTCTGTCACTCCATTCATCAGGAATTTATCATAAAATGTAAAGGGCAGTTCAAATAATAAATAAAAATCTGGACAAAAAAATAAATTATATAAATAAATATATATATATGTATAACAATATGCTTGTTAATAGTTTTGCGAATGTGAATGTGGTCCTCCACAGCTGCAGAGATGAGGTAAAGACAATATAACCCTTGTGATGATCAAGATAATATGTCTGTGAATTAAACATTCCCCATATTAAAATGACTGCCATCAGCATTTATTCTTCGCTTGACAGAAGCAGTAGTGCTGAGAGATGGCTGAGATGGCCCAAAAGATGTCATTATTTGGAAGTGTTCATTTGCATGAAAGTTGTCAAAATCTCTTAATGCTGGAGATTCTTGTAAAGATGAAAACATTGCTGACGCTATACAAGTTGCTGCATGGTGCCCCACAACAATCGGGGGTCTCACCAACGACTCTTTTACTATACCATTATGTTGCTGGGGTGAGGGGAAAAAAGGAACTGGTCAATTATATCTCAGGTGAAAAACAGATGAAAACAAAAAACGAACAAATACAGATACAGTCTACTCGTTTTTATAACTGTGGATACCAGCTTACTCCGTTGATTCAGGTTTAGATGCTCAGCCTGTCATTAATTTTGCATTTATGAAAACCAGCTTGTCTTGTGAAACATGAGGCAGAGTTGCCAAAGAAGGAAAATTAAATCCTACTACTTAAATATGAAGAAAGTTTAAACTTAAAGCTTAATCAGGACTGGCCAGCGCTCACATTTTTGATGAAAACATTCTATGTAAAGCAAAACAATAATGCTCTCACATGTACGCCATCATATTATTATTTTATTACAGTTTGCAGAAAGACAGTCTACAAGGCGATGAGTCATCCAGAGCATCTGTTGTCAATTCAAGGCTTTTCATATTTATCCAATGCCAGCACTAACCTTTGCAACCCAGAAGGACGGTGTAGTTAAGAGTGAGTGAGTAAATTACAATTAAATTACTATCTCAATATTCTCTATCCAGGGTTCTGTCTCATCATTTCTTGCTTCCCAGCTTGATTTAATCTGAGTAATTTAGCTACAGAAAGGCTACTATGTTAGCTGCTATTTTTCCATTGTTCTGTGATTCCTGGTTGTTTACAGCCTTATCTTATTACACGTGAAAACCCTGTTGTTGTTTAAAATTGGGCTGGACTTATATGTTTCTGATTGCCATACTGTATATATGTGCACTGAACATTTTGTATAATATAACCTTATTATATCATATAAAACTAATAAGATTGTGTGCCTGTGTGATTCTATATTTTACTTTGCAGACTATTAGTACAATTGTTACAGATGCTACCCGATGGCTTTAGCTGATAAAAGTTTGACAAAGTAGCGACAGTGATTATTGTTATCTCCAAAAGTAAGCACCAAATTTGCAAACTGAAGACCAGCACACATCTCTGTTAATCACTGGTCTGCACGTGTTTGAAATTTTGTGAACAAACAATTGTATGCCAATCAAGAGCAGCTTTGATTGGCCCGGCCCTGTTCAAAAAACATCAATCTGTGTCTTCACTATCAAATTCTGGTCTTCATCACAAACATTTCTGAGAATGTGTTATGCTGCTGTCAAAGGAGATTTCTGAGGATCTCAAAAATACAATTGTTGATGCTAGTCAGCCTGGAAGAAGCAACCAAACAAGTTTGGACTTACAGATTCCATTCACATAGGTTCCATAGTTATGCTTCCCAGGAATGGCTATCTAACAACATACACTCCAAGAGCATGGTGTTCCTGGAGATCGCAAAGAACTCCAGGGTAGCATCTAAAGATTTGAAGGCCTCTTCAGAACAAGAACATGTATGGGAGGATAGCAAAGAAGAGGCTACTGCTTTCCAAGAGCATTGCTGTCTGTTTAGAGTTTACTAAAGACCACATGGATGAGCAAGATGACACCTGGAATAATGTTCTCCAAGCACAACTACAACTTTTTGCCATAAAAGAGAAACATTATGTTTGGTGAAAACTAAACACTGCACGCCAGCAAAAGAGCCTCGTCTTGACTGTGAAACACATTGATGGCAGTTTTAAGATTTGGGACTGCTTTGCGATCACGGGAACAGGATGGCTTGCCATCACTGATGCAACTATGGCTTCTGTTTTGTAGCAGTAAATTGTACAGGAGAATGCCAGGGCATCCATCCGTGAACAGAAGCTCAGCAGAAAGACAATAACCCCAAACACACCAGCCAGTATACCAAAGAACGGTTGAAACAGAAAAGCCTTTGTGTTTTTTATGAGCCAAAGTCCAGACTTTAATCCAGTACAAATGTTGCAGGGCCTGAAGCATGGAGTTCACTGAATTGATGCTGTAAGGAGGAACGGGCTAAAATGACTCCAGGTCTATGTGTGGGAAATTCAGAGAATTCTAAAGCATTGAGTTTGAAAGCAATATGCATTCAGGTGCTTTTCCCCCACAAATGATGTAATGTGGCTTATGAAATTAGAATTAAATGCAGTCAAATGTCTGGTTGTGTGGCCCTCTGTTTTATTGAGATCTGTAAGGCTAGCAGTATTTAGGAACAGGAAATACAAGCAATTACTGTGAAGGATCAAAGACATCCACAATATTACATATATCCTCCTGCAGAGGGAAATGAAGGTGCATTTTTGATTGTTTTGGTGCATTCATATGAGACTGCTCCTAATAAGACACTCCTCTCTGTTTGAAGTCTGCACAGAGACATGGCACTGAATCAGACTGAAAGCCCTCGCACTAACCAAAGGGTCTAATATCTACTGTCCATAGGAATGTTTTATTATTACAAATGCTGAAACCAGAATTCATCCTGGCATTTCATCCTTCCTCAGCTTTTTAATTGAATGTGCTTCATGCATGCTCAACTGCTGACTTCCACGTTAATGAACCTGCAGAGCAACTGATTTCAGAGGGCACAGCACAAGTGAATAGTAATCATTTCATCAGACAAAGCTCATACTGTCTGGAAGGTGTAGGGCTTGTTAATAACACTGCTTTGCACATATGGCAAAGAAGTGTCATGAGGTCAAGGAGACAAACAGCAAGAAAGGTATCTTCATCAGCTGTAGTAGACCTAGGCCTTATGACCTCAAAGGTCCCAAGAATACACAGGAATTTGCAAAAGGTCATTTTACCAGTAAAAACTATGGTTTTCAAATAAATACAGATAAACAGAGATACATAGAGTAAACACAACATGAATATCTTGTTAGCAGATACAGTATGGATATTTTGCATGGGAAAAATGCAGTTAGAAGAACAGAAGTTTGGTTCCTGACTTATCGGTGCACTAAAGCCATTGTATGGGTTTCTTAAATTCCTTCTCCAGCTCACATGATTGCATTTAATGAATATTGACTAGGCAGGCAAAGTATTGACTGTCCAAAAGTTTGTAGACACCTGCTCATCTGCTCTTCCAATGTTTCTGCTAAATCAGGAGTATTAAGAGGAAGTGCTTCCCTTTTTCAGAAAAGACTTTACACTAAATTAGTTGTTCCCAAACTTTATACAAATATGTATAATATATGGGTGCGTTCTAAAGTAAAACGGTACATATAAAAAATAAAATGGCTAAATGGTTTGTTCTTTTGTGAAGTACATTACATCAAACCACTCTGAATGACCTCTTTAATTGGAGGGATGGTTCTGGATTACTGCATTAGTGGTGCAGTTCACTCTATAGTGCTGGAAACAGAGACGTGAACTTATGTATTCACAAAGACAGCAGAACATCAATAAAAGAGCAAATACCAAAAGTCATGGGATAACAGTATGTAAATTGATTATAAAGTGGCCTTACCTCAGTGGACGGCTTGAGAATGCTCACACCTATTAAGGCAGATCAGTGGATCCAACCCATGCCATTTGAACACACCCCACACCAGTATGGAACCACCACCAGCCTGCACAGTGCTGTGTTGACAGCCGGGGTCCATGGCTTCATGTGGTCTGCATCACACGCAAACCCTACCATCAGCCCAAAACAATTAGCACCTTGACTCATCGGACCACGGCACATGTTACCAGTCCTCTAGGGTCCAGTTAGCAACCTCACAAACCCAGGTTAGGCACTGAGTCCGGTGTTGTGGTGTTAACAGAGGCACTCTGGTGGGTCTTCTACTTCCATATCCCATAGAAACTAAAGAACGCTGCACTGACCTAACATATCGGGGCCGCCTCCTGCCGTAAATATGGAAGTGATTTCTGCCTGTTGCTTGTCTGTTTGCAAGGGCATTTCTAGCCACACAGCACCAGTCACGATCATTAAGCACTCGTGGGTGGCCACTGCACTGTTCGCCGTGGGTGGTAATACTGTCCTTGAAATACAAATGTGGCATTGTGGATCGAGGAACACTAAACGCCCGGACAACTTTGGAAAAGAAATGTCCCATCCATCTGGTACCCACTACCATGGCCTCACTTGCAAGATAACACCTCACAACTTAAACAGGTGTGGGTGTTCCCAAGCCGTTCCCTGAGGTAATGCCACTTCAATTGCTGTCCCATGACTTTCAGGGATGCCAGTGTATGAGTGTGAGAATGTCTGTGGCTAAACATAGTGTATAACCAAACACGGGAACCAGAACACAGTAGCGTCTTCATTTGGTCTTTAACAGCATTACAACACAAAGCAGCACTGCAAACATGTAACCAAAATGACTAAACGCTAAACACAATGGCTACAAACTATTAATTCACTACACAGCCTGAATACACAACTAAGAAGGATCATATAGGCCTTACAAAGATTTAATACAGGGTATTATGGGGGATATATATTATATATTATAGCTGGTCTCCGTAAGGCAGAAGGCTGATTGGTTATGATGCTTACCTGTGTGTTATTGTCTTTTAGCCTACTAATGTGCCTTTCTTTTTTTATTGCTGTTTAGAAACCACAGAGAGGATCCTGAACTGAGAAACTGACTGCCTTTATTTTTGGTGATAGTTCTGAATGCTCACATCTCATATTTTTTGTTTGATGTGGCGGTTCTGTTCTTCCTACTGGCTCTACCATACTCTTTTCCCATTCACTCTGGCAAGGTATCACAGCCTGTGTAATTGCACAGCCAGATTATGAAATAGAATTAGATGACTGATGTCTGAATTTTTGACATACCTTCTCACGTCATTGGTGTAAACCTAACGGTTCGCAAACCACTGGACTGGATCATTGCTGTCAGGATCTGACTGCATTCAAGCACATGAGAATTAGGGAGGTCAGGTACTGATGTTGAATGATTAGTTCTGAATCACAAACTCCACTTACACACTCATCACAGAGGTACTGGATGGAGCCCCATCACTCCAGAGGAAGCAGTTCCACTGTTCTACAGACTAAAGCTAGGAGGGTTTAAACCCTCTATCTGACCCTTAGCATTGGGCATGGCAACTTACGTGAGCGTGCTTTTCAATGGGGAATCAAGCTGCACATGCACAACTGAGCACAAGCAATAAATAAAATAGCTGAATGCACTCTTTAAAAGGGTATTTGGATGTTGTTGGACTTTGGGTATAACTATAAGTACTGGGCATCCTTGAAGAGGGATTTGGAAATGGTTAACATACTGACAGACATAAAATCATAAGATTTTATTTGCAATTATCAATGTTTGAATACTCCTTTTTTCAAATATTAACATTATTTTCAACCAATAAATGCTTACTGCTTTGATAAATAGCCCTCATAGATGCCCTCAGTACTTTTGCACAGTACTTTAGTACTATTGATTAAATCTATTGTAAATTTCATTGTGTCTTAATTACGATGAGGATCAAATGAGAGGACTCTTGAAATCACAATGCTCTCTTTCAGTAATTCGACCCGCACTTAGTAGTCACAATTGGCCCATTAATTAGAAGCAAATTGTATTAGAAATCTGAAGACAACAGAATGATGGGCTATGATCGCTCAATCAAGGGCTAATTAGGTTGAGCCGATAAACAGACTGTAGCCGGAAGCGGGAGAGATGAAGTGTAGATGAAAATAGCTCCAATATGGTCGAAGAGGGGAAGTCTCCAGTGTGTGGCCTGGGATAATAGATGTCTTTCACTTTCTGTCTGACAGTCGTCGTGCATCCCCAGCCGCTACATCTCTAAGAACACGCCAACTTCAATACATCCATGGACATACTGTATATTCTTTTTGAGGCCAAAGAAATAAAAGGGTGTGTAGTGCCACTGCAGATTATTCAGGAAAGAATTGATAAGGGTGTGAAAGTCTGCTCTAGGGCTTTATGGAAAATAAGATAAACCAGAGCCCCCCTTTGAAAGCATCCAAGCATCGGTTTCACGCTGTCTTTAATCTAGGCCGGCTTGGGGTTGTCTGAAGGAATATGAGGAGAGAGAAGGAGAGAGAAAAAGAGTGGGGAGTGAGCCCAGGGCGAGCCTTGGGTTTCAATAAAAAAAAAAGAAAAAAAAGAAATTCAGCCTACGCTTCAGCAGCCTTTTACGGGCAGCACAGAGACCAAGCCCATGTGAACGTAGCTGAAGGAAGGGTAATGGGAAGTGCATGATTACATTTCAGAAGTGCTACGATACAGTCATAGAGCTGCTGTCAGTTAGCGACCATGTGCAAGAGCTCAGCTGATGGGTGATTGCTCTCTCCGCTCATTCGTTTTTAAGCTATAATAATCATCTCTCCTCCAATTCGCACAGAGGAAGTCAAAGCTGGAGGAGAGCACGGACATGAAGTCACAATCTTCTTGTTATTCAGAGCTCCGATGCACTCAAATCTCGGATGCGCTCAAATCCCAGATGCCGGTGTGAATTACATTTATACCCAGAGCCTCGAAAAAAGCATACTCACTGTCTCATTCACATCAGCCAATATGAATGAGAACACATTTCGTGAATGTGTGCTCACAATATTTGGCTACAAGTGCCTCCAAATCTGTGCTGACGGAGAATGCAGGCTACCATAAATAGTATGGCTACTTTATCTGTGTCATCCAACTAAGGCCTATTATTAATACGGCAAGGAGGATATGATGTTTTCCAGATGAGTCAAATATGTCAGTCTTTACTCTTTCAAATGCAGAACTGGGTTAAACACTCTTCCTGATGTCTGCCAGCAAGCTTCAGTGAAAAGCTCCGCTAGGCCTTTAGAAAGCCTCAGACAGCTGCTCTGTTGACTGCTTGAGCCAGGCGTCTACACATCTCCCAATCAGCCATTCTGCATTCTGCCTTCCTTTCTGGGGGTCCATGCGCCTTCTGTCGCACTGATCAATTCATTACAAACTGCAATGAAATCATAGAATGTACTTTGATCAATATCAACCCTTTAAACCCTAGATCTATATGAACCATTCTACCATAAATTAGTTTAAACTGCATATTCAGTCCTTAGACCAGACCTGTTCTCTTTTTAAACTCAGTTCATTGTTTGAGATATGAAGCTAAATATATAGAAATCATCACTGGTAGAGTCTTTTGTATTAAGAGGTGTTTGTCCCAAACCCTAATGCTGCGTTTGCGATTGACAGACAAAGGCAAACTGGATATTTCATTGTTTTCAACGCCATTGCAAGCTGCAATGTTCCACAGACCACAGCAGTAAGTGAAGTGCTCCATCAAGATTACATTTGTTTGTTCAAAACAAAGACAAAAATATATGTTGCATGTATGCCAACCCATCTACCAATGTCCTAGTTTATGTACAGCTGTCACGCTTCCAGGTTCTCCTCCTGCCTCTGTCAACTCCATGGACTACATTTCCCACCATGCATGTCATTAACACATGCTCTCAATCCACCAATCGTGAGCTGCCTTCCCGATCCTCTTACAGTACTGATTGTATTCACCTGTTGCTCATGACATGTCTGTATATATACTCCTTTGTTTGTCTTCAACCTTTGCAAGGTATTGTCAACTTGTTTGCATACTGAGCATTTATTTGTTTTTTTTTGGTTTATGGTTTTGTCTTTCCCCTTTTGGTCTGATTGCTGGTTTGCTTAGTCTCTTCTGGTTTTTACATTGGATTGCTCTTTTGGTTTTGGCTTTGTCCCTCCCCTGTCACTTATGTTTGCCCTCACAATTGTCTGTCTATTAATGTTACTGTGCTTCATTCTATCACTGACGCTGCTCAATAAATCTGATATAGCTTTTAGATCTGCGAGCGTCCACTTAGTCCCTCCAGCATCACAACAGCTGTTATAAGTAGTATGTAGACCAGTTTGGAGTAGTGAAAATACACCTCAGTGAGTTTGGTGCTATAGTGATATAATGATTCCCATTGCCAGAAACACTAAACAAGAATTAGAATTGGTGTAATGATAGAAATCAAATAATACAAATACCTTTCAAAAGAAAAATGCATTATATTCTGAAAGATGTTGTGCTCTACAGGAAACAAAAAATACATTTGATTCTGACACATACCTTGAAGCAAAATAAGTCAAAAATAGATAAAAATTAGTGCAAGTCTATGAGGACACATCAACCATCAGGAAAAAAAAATAGGATTTTTATGTTCGGCAGGCTCTAGAGCTTACTCTAAGAAAGAAATTGACAGAATTCCTTGTTGGATGCCTTGTTAATGAGAGAGGTCAGTGGAAAATGGCAAGGCTGGTTCAAGCTGACAGAAGAGCTTGGATAACTACTTTGTACAACTGTAGTGAGCAACTCAGAACGCACAACATGTCAAACCTTTAGGCGATTGGGCTACAACAGCAGGTTCCACTTCGGTCAGGCAAGAACAGAAAGCTGAGTCTCATCACAATAGAGCATCTAAAGACTGAAAAACATAGCCTGGTCTCAACCGTGGTGCACAGACAGTAGGGTCAGAATTTGGTGCCAACCACATAAATGGACCCAACCTGCTTTATGTTAGCAGCCCTGGCAGGTGGAGGTGGTGTAATGGTGTAGGGAATGCTTTCTTGGCCCACTTTGGGTCCATTAATGCCAATCAATCATCGCTTGAATGCCACAGCCTATTTACATGTTGTTACTGACCATCCCTTCATGGTCACTATTTTAAGTCTTCTAATGGTTACTTCCCGCATGATAATGCTCCATGTCACAAAGTAAAAGTCATTCCAAACTGTTTTTATAAACATAATGAGTTCAGGGTTCTTCAGTAGCTTTTCTAGTCACCAGATCTGAACACCGTTGGGATATGGCAGAACAGTAGATTTGCAGCATGAAAGTGCACCTGAAAAATCTGCAGGAACTGTATGTTTGCAGGAACTAAATAGTCTGGGTGCAACTATTTGTGCAATTATTATTATGCAGCTACAAGCAAATAGTTTAAAAAGAGGTAGCTCTATAAATAGAGGACTTCTGCCTTTCACTCCTTTCACACAGATTAATATTTTTTGCCCACCATTATGCAGGACCTTGAAGATTCATACTGGACTACAAACCACAGATCTCAGATATAATCACTCAAAATACAAGACTTCCAGTCAAAATAGGACTATAGTAGGTACTGAACACAGAGCTTAATAACTCAGTAATGAGCATAGGGTTCAAGCGGTTAAGCCAGTTGAGCTGCTTATGTTACTTGATCAAAGTAAACAAGTTTTAAAAATAGATCTAACATTTACGTCCTGCTTTCAAGATAATAATACTGGATAATAAACCTGCCTTCCCGCTTAGCTGAAGAAAGCTCAGTGAACTGTGCTTTTACAGATTGTAAACAGCGAATGGTACTGCTGTGACTCAAGCTCAGGTCACAACAATAGAGCCCACCTGTGCACCATAGAAGAGAAAGCTTGGTGGCATACGGAGCAGACGGAGCAGACGGAGCAGACGTTCCATGCACTACACGTCACTGCATACTTAAACATACTGTATCATTACATAAGCGCGTGTTCACTTTCCTTTGCTTCGTGTACAACAATTAATGAGTTGTTTCTGGCAAAACTTTCAAAGGTCATTAAAATCATATGGAGTAGGTCCATGAGGAATTATGAGTCACATCAATTAACTAACACTAACTACCGCAGCCAATTAGACTGGAGGAGTAACATGCATGCTTCATGTGCATAAATGGAAGCCTGTGCCTGTGAAAGTGTGTGTGTGTGTGTGTGTGCGCGCATGTTGCAAATGAAGCAGGAAGTCAAGACAGCTGACATTTAAAAGTGAGTTATAACAATTTATGGATGCCGTGCAGTAAAAATACCATTTTGATGAATGAATCATGTCATTCAGATGTCTGCATGAATTAGTGGTTTTTATCAACGCTTAAGCACTAAGCAGAGGGCCTGTGCCCACGTACACCTAAAGTGGGGTTATGAAACAGCGCTGTATTTTTAGCAAGTTCGTCAGACGCAATTCATTTAACAGTAATGACAAAGACTGTGTTTGTGTTTGCCGTAAAATAGATTTTATCCATAATTAAAGCCCCTGACTAATCCACATTATTGAAATCATTATCTTCATCTGCTATGCAGTAATCCAATGTATATTCATCTGTAACATGTTTTGATATAACAAGATCTTAAAATCAATAACAACTGACATAAAATGAAAAACACAATTTATTTCTATAATAAAGGTGGTAATAATCATAATATGCATTAATACTGTATTTTGGTAATACTTTAGGGTAGGGTACTGTTCGTAAGGGTACATGACACCTACATAAGCTTATCATGACAACTGACATAATCCCACATAGATGTTTAGAAATGTTTATTGCAATAGGCATCATCTGTCAAAGTTTCATCAAAACTAGGAAAAAGGGGTACCGATTATTATTATATTCATCGTCAAGAAATAGTTGCATCCATAAGGAATCACCTGACAGGAATGAAAGTTGATGGGTAGGTTTGACATCATGAAAAATGTGTATATGACGTCAGCACTGTCAGCGTCACCTAAGACTGCAATGGTGTTGTGCCAGACTGTCATGGAGTGACTCAGAATGGTAGCGAGTCGTCTTCAGTGACGAGTCCTGCTTTTGTCTTAGTGGAGACGACCAACAAATCCAAAATCAGTGCCAAAAAAAAAATCAGTTTGCTGTCACATGTCACACGTCCAGCAGGCCTGGTGTCTCTCTACCCCTACCACAAAGTCTGCAGGAGCTGCTGAGAATATTCAAGCTGTATGGGATGGATTATCACAGGACCATTAGGAACCTCTGCAACTCCATTCCAAAATGTCTGGCATGTATATGTGTGAAGCTGTGTGGTATGGTATGGTATTGGTAGTGATGTACATTTCCAAGGGTCCTTTCTTGACCTTCTTTCTTGACATTTTAACCAAGACAGTACCAGAGCTGTTGATTAAGGGGTATAGCATAGGTGTGATAGTCCTAAACATAGTTTAGTCATTTTATAGTGGTATACAGAAAATTCACTCCTTAATTACGTCTATTTTAGATATAGCATTTCTGGTATCTTAACAGAGAATTACAGCTGATAAATGTTTCAACACTACCAATCCATTTCACATAATGAGGCTGCTGAAGAGAGCGTGAGCTTGCTGTAATTCTTTAAAAATGGTCCTAACCAGATTTAAGTTAAGGCTTTCATTCCAAAGCACTTAAATGTTATCTTCTGTTTCTCTTTTCAGCATTCTTTAAAATATATTGTAAGGATTGAGGATGGTGCTAGAGGTGCTCTATTATTTAACACCATGCAGAACTCACATAGCCAGTAATAAACTCCTGGGTGAGGTCATCACAAGCCAGAGGATTCACCCTCACAATGACCCGACAGAAAGCACCCACACCCCCAGACATAGAGTTACACAAGTAATACATTCACATACCTTTAGCCCAACAAACAACGGGCCTACCATGACCCTCCTGAGACTCATTCAATTTAACTTTTGCTGGCCTCCCGTGCGGTGGCACTGCTGTCGTGCCACACGACACTGCCAGTCATCAGGCTTCCCGTGCAAGCTTCTACTCAAATTGAACAGGTTCTGTGGAGTGTGTGCTATGCTATGTTTTTCTTTTATTTGAATTTATTCCTGAGGTCTAATAAACCTTTTTCTGATGTTTCTGTTACCCCCTAGAATTAAAACTGCACTGATATGTTAATGATTAAGATTGTTGTAACCTGTATTAAAATTATTTAATTTATTTCTAGTCATTTATTCTTGTTTCAAGTGACTTTAGTAAGCCCAGTTATCTCACAATATAATTTGTAAGATAATTTGGCTTGTTTCAGGCATATTTCTTCAGAAGAAACATGATCTGCCAACATAGTGATTTAAAATCACTTAAAATGTCTGGAAATAAGTGATCTTAAAATGACCTCGTTCAATAAGTTTTCTGGGTTGAGTAACATCATTGTGAATGGGTCATATAAAGATACAGCATATGAAGATATAAAAGTCTTGACGTTCATGTGGGACAATATTCACTTCAGAGCACAAAACTAGCCCACAGCTCCTGCTTGCGCATTAGTAATGCACCAAAAGCAACAAGCACAGGTCACATGCCAAAGTCACCAAAAATTGGCAAGGGAAGATGTTTACTGTTGTCTCAAATGTGGCATTAACTTTAGTAACAGTGCATGGCAACTGAAGATTTTTAACACACATAAATAATTAAAAATTAAAACTCTATTTAAAGCACACATGGAGGCTATTTATATGCACACATTGTTCTGTAAGTTCTGTTATTTTGTTATGTCTTTTGTTATGGTTTTTAATCAGATCCAGTTAAACAACTCTGAAATATGTGTTGGGTGCCTGTGAACCCCTCAGTTGTCTATGACTCAGCTGTCCATGAGTTGTGCCTTTTGAAGTGGTCTTACCTTTAAAAAAATTCAATTGAAACTTTCTCAAAACTTGAGACAAACTTGTTTTTACTGGTGGTTCTTTCATGCTTAGATCTTTCCTGCTGGAGCTGACCAAAATTTACTGATTAGCAATTTTACCTCAGTGATGTCTCACCATACTTGAAATTCCAAATGAACTCATTGATTTCTTTTTCTCCCAGCCTGTGTGTGAATGTCTTTTAAGTCTTCCAAGCTACTCTTAGTCTTCCTCTCTCCCTCTCTATCTCTATCTCTCTCTCCCTCCCTCGTGTGGGAGGAAAATACACATGTATTACAAAAGCTTTTCCTTTGCACTGCAAATTCGACAAAATGTACAAATCAATAAATTCCTATTTCAGATGGAAATAAGGAGAATCGCATGAATGAACAACACTTGGATTGAAGCACAGTGTAGATTTGAGCTGTTTTGATTGGATATACTGTAATTTGAGGAAAAACGCTTCAGTCTGCCACATCCAGCCCTGCATCCCCTCAGTCCTTCTCTCTCTCTCTGGCCTTAAGCCTCTGTGGTCTTCATGAAATACTGTTTGGAGGAGGAGTCCAATGAGCTTTGCTCTGCACATGGTGTGGAGAGCATTAATCAGCTGTCTACAGAGCGTGACTACAGTTCAGAGAAGCTGGCTGACAAAGTGCCAGAGAGAGAGAGGACGAGAGAGACGGTGGGGGCGAAAAGTTTGCTGGACTTTTCCAAGACATATCGTTTAATTGGATATGGGTGATTGGTCTGGGCTGGTAGCTATGTCTGTGGCACAACCCAAGACCAAGCTGAGTTTATCAAAAATGAAACGGGACTGGTGTCACTTTTCTACATTGATAATGAGATTCTCCTTACATATAAATAAATAAGTCAGTCTGTACATGTATGAACTTCATTTACCATCGGCCACATCTTTCCATTCAGTCAAATAAGACTGATAAGAGTCAGCATACATAAATTGCATTACATCAACATTCCAATGTAATTTCCATTATTACATTTTACATCTTTTTAGTCTGTAAGTTAAATAACCCTCCTTTTTAACCCAGACAGTCCAGTTTTTAGGATTAATGTATTGTTCCATATTTATAATGGATTATTCCATGTTGTTACATTATGGCACAACTGTACAAAGACAGAGTCATATGAACAAGACAATATAAGGATGATCTATAAACTGAAGAGGTGGTCATCTTAAATGATTTTCCGGTTGTTGAGAAGGAAAATCAACGTTAGAAGGTCACTCGGGAGGCCAGGTTCCATGCTGATAATGGATTATTCTATGTTGTTACACTATGGCACAATTGTATAAAGACAGAGTCATACGAACAAGACAAGATAAAGACAATCCATAATTTGGAGAAGTGGTCATTCTGAATGATTTTTTTTGTTTTGGAGGGAAAATCAAAGTCAGAAAGTCACCCAGGAGGCTGTGTTCCACGTTGACAATGGATTATTCCATATTGTTACTTGATGGCACAACTGTATAAAGATCCATAGGAACAAGACAATTTAGGGATATAGGGAATTTCTGGATGTTGAGAGGGAAATCAAAGTTAGAAGGTCACTCAGGAGGTCAGGGTCACGATTAATCTTAAAATGCGCTTCCACAGAGGCCATAACTGTCTTTTGCCTACAGTCACTAAATCAGCCCCTGCTGCCCACTTCCTTCTCTCCTACAGGTAATTTTAGGCCATCTGTGTAACAGAAAGACCAATCAAAGTATCTGTCTACAATGAACAAGAAAGTCTTCAATAAATAAGTGCTACTCTTCTTTCCGAGAACAATGCCTTCCAACTGAACTCAAGGCTTGGATTACCAAAGATCCAAACAATTCAATATCTGCAAAATGCATAAGATGACATGATGGCATTTCTTCAGTGAGAGAACTTCAGATCAACATAAACAAAACTGGCATTCTCAAATAATTAGCCAATGTTTGTCAAAATTCATACTAAAGAAAAAACATGGCTGAAGAAGATCACATCCCAGATACAGAACTAGCGTTAATATATCATGGAGTTAAGCATCAGTTACCTGTCTCAGGTATAGCTGATAAATGACGGTCTATTTTCAATTCACTAAAACATCTACAGGCTTGCTTTAAAGCAACCACTGGTGACTATGGCAAAGTCAAATACATAGTAAACCTGGAAGAAATTTTAATATAAATGTATTTCTTGGAGCAGAAGGATGTCTGGTTTTAGTTTACTGGCAACCCTAAACAAACCCTTTAGTTCACTGAGTGTACTTTTGCTTTATCTTTTTTGGTCAGAAGCTGTTGTGATTTTTTTAACAGTGTCTGTTGGTAATTAACAGGTGTCCAAGCACCTTAAAACCTAGTACTACAAGCCATTCAAAGAAAACTTTTTTCAAAATCTATACTTGTCAGTTCTTGATATTCAATGCTAATGTAAAATTTAACAGCAGTGAATGTTTGAGAAAAAGCTCTTCATTTTTTAAGTACACTTCTTGAGTTTTCTAGTTTGCCTGCAGAGAAATATGAAGATGCAAACAGGACATTATCTGAGCAAAGCATCAAAGAGTTATTAATCACTAGCTGACTAACGTAATGTATCTTCTCAATAAATCAACATTTAAAATGCACAAATATATTGTATATCAGTGCTTATTGCATCTGTATGATCAGGGAGTATTAGGCATGTACTGTATGACAGTTCATGTCTGCCATGAGGCGAGACTTAATGAACATAACCTCTATGATGTTTTTGTTTTTAGCAAAAGTTGACAGTTGTCTGGCCTCGGCTAACACGCTATTTTCAAGAATTCAGTCATGTGTGGTAAATTACTTACATGTGGGGTTTCTGATAAAACTGATGTGAAAGGCATGACACTGACCTTTTCAATGCAGTCAATGTAAAAATAGACACCCCAGTATAGCGTTGCTGGTTATACAAAACCACTCGATAATTGAAGTGTCAGGATGATGAATCAGTGATGTATTAAGAAGATGCAGTTCAGCAAAGACAAGTGCAAATACTAGCCAGGGTGGAGGTAAATGAGTAAACAGCTTGTATCAATCGTAAGTGATGAAGTGCTTGCACCACACAAAAGAAGGCATCTATGAATAATTCCATTATTACTATGGGAAGCGCCAGGGTCTGTGATGTATGAGAGGCTGGCTCTCATTCATTTGAAACTCTCCACCCTAGTTAGGCAGGATAAGTATGGACAGACGTGTCTGAAGTGCTGGAGAAGCTTAGGCCTGCTCGTTAAGCCCGAAAACCAGGAAGTGAGGAGGGGCCCACTGAGGGAACAGCCAGAACAAACGATGCCTTTCCTCCAGCGAATTTGGCGTAAAAGACGGGTCACAGGGACCGCCGGTGACACAAAGCGGCAAGATGGAGGCAAGGGGAACTGCTGAGCCTGTCGTGGTGCTGGAGCCAGATAAAACCACCATCGCTCATTATGATATGAAAGGAGCGTGCATATCAAAGAGCCTTCACGCAGCTGACGGAGGGGAAAAAACATAAGGCTCCTTGCCCACACAGGTCATGTGACTTTTTGTTCCCGGAACTTTTTGCTGGCGGCGATAATGAGTACGGCTGTCGCCGTTCCTCATCGTGGTCCCCCTTTTATTTTTCTCCCCGCCAAACAAAGACTCTTCTGATCATAGTGAAGAACAAACGAGAAAGATAGGAAGGAGAGGAGAAAAAAATCAATAGTGCCATTCTTCCAAAAGATAAAAAGCTTTTTACGCTTTAATTATGTCCTCCTTGTAGCTTTATGAGTTTGCTTACCACTGAATACGGAGGTGAGAGCTTCCTAATGGCTGCTTGGGGTAGATAAAAATGCTTTCCCTCTTAACATTTCAGAAATAAAGTGCTAATTTGCAAAGACATGAAACGATAGAGGATGTGTCAGAGCATGTGGGCCCTTGCCATTGAAGTGCACTCCTGTCGGGTAGTATTTTCTTGTCACTCACACTCACATGCCCTTCCGTTAAAAGACACAGACATCTGTCAGCTTTGTGGACCACTGTTGGAGAACAGGTGCAACACTAACGCCATCTTTCCTTTCATTACCCCTTGAAAACAAGGGGAAGATATGAAGGAGTTGATGTATAATAAGCCAGGAAGGATCTAGAAAGTTCCCACGGTGATGTGCTGTGCTAGCTCCACCCTGCCCGTGCGGGAAAGCATTGTTTAATTGAGCCAACATGGCTGAGACGATTATCAAGATGCTGCAAGAATCAAAGAACAGATGTGAATGTCCTTGCGTTATTGATTCAATTACCTTATCAGACGAAACCAATGAGCTCAGAGAACACAATCCTCAAAGTCTAATGAGCAAACACGGACATCTCATCGCTCTGGTGTGTTTGTGATAATATATCAAACCTTGCAATCGCTTGATTTTGCCACAGGGGAGCCGTATGGTGATTGCTGTGGTGTTTAATTCGGCCTCAGTCGGGCTCTCTGATGCGTGGCCCAGAGACTCTTCTTATGATCTGCTCTGCAATCACACTGTCACAGAGGCCCAGGCTGCCTGTGATTGCCACTGCCTGTGATTAAGGGAACTTTCTGGCTTTTAGGCTTTCTAGGTAGGAGATGTTTTCCATTACAGAAAAGAGACCTTCTATGAAAGAATTTTCCAATTCAGTGCAGTCACAAAGCAGCTTGCAGGGCCAGACATGATTGGGAAAGAAGTATGCATATCTGGGGATAACTTGTCAAATTTTTGGTGTTGGATTGTCATGATAACAAGGGTCCACACAAGCAACACACACCTACATGCTTATCTTTTTAATTGAGTTTTTAATTAATGTTCATGCCAATTAATTTGGTTCACGCCATCCTCAGCGCCATTTAAATTACTGCAATCCCCATTGCTACATGACGCACCGAAATAATGACATACCAAAAGTCATAGGAGAGCAGTATGTAAAATGATTATAATGTGTGGTTACCTCAGCAGACACCCACACCTGTATAAATTGTGAGGTGTCATCCTGTGAGTGAGATTCAGCACTGACCAGAGTGCTTATGACAAGGCCAAATAAATTACCAGAGTTCGAATGAGGCATGATAGTGGAATGCCTCAACTGGCCACATGTTGGGCGAACGTGCAGACCACACCATATGTTAGAACTTTTCACAATGCTCCTCACACCAGTTCTGGACAACTTGGGGCAGGATGGTTTTGCCACCCTGCTACTGATATATCGATGCCTATAACTTCTACACAATATCTCATTAAATATATATGAACCATTTTTGCACATCTTTTCAACTGCTTTCAACTTTTATTTAAAAGTACTCTGTTTCTTGTGCCTAAAATCTGGATGTGAAAGAGTACAAGGCACAATTCTGCCAATGCCACACCATTCGTCAGAACCCTCCAGAATGCTCCTCATCTGGACAACTTAGACCCAATGGCACAGATCCTGCCGGAATATCCAATCATTATGCTGGTACATGAAGTCCATGAGGTTGCATATGGTCATCAAGGAAGGAAAAATAGCGGGTTGTGAACCCAGTGCTCTGAGAACACACCTCACACCAGTATGGAACTAGCACCAACCTGCACAGTGCCTTGCTGATAACTGGGACCATGACTTCATAAACTCTGCACCACAAACGAGCCCTACCATCAACCTGAAACTCTTGGTACCGTGACTCAACGGACCAGGGTAAATGTAGCCAGTCCTCTAGGTTCCAGTTAGCAGCCCAGGTACAGGCTGTGTCCGGCGTTGTGGTGTTAACAGAGGCACTCTGGTGGATCTTCTGCTTCCATGGGATATGCTACACTGATCTGCGGGGGATGCATGTGGGGCCTCCTGCATTAAATGTGAGTGTGATTTCTGCCAGAGCCACTTGTCTGTTCGCATGGACAATTCTAGCCAAATGCTGCAAGTCACGATCTTCAAACACCCATGGGTGGTCCTGTCCACTGTGGGTGGTATAGCTGTCTATGACGTATTCCTAGTACACATAGGACACTGTGGATCGAGGAATGTTAAATGCCCGCACAACTTTGGAAATGAAATGTCCCATCCATCTGGCACCCACTATCATGCTTCATTCAAACTCCAATAATGCTCTTCACCATGCCATGAGCACACTGGCCAGTGTTCAACCTCACTCACAGGTGTGGGCACCCCCATATACTGTTATCCCATGACTTTTGGCATGTTAGTGTATACACATTCCCGAAAAACAATAATATCAACATCAGGTATAGAATAATTCCAAATTATTTAATTACAAATATGTGTAAGGTTAAAACTTATCATACATCCCCGCTTCCCATTTTAAAATCTTGTTGTTAATATCCCCACCTCTCCTTTTTTTATGTCAATATGGGTTGAACATCATGATTTGACTCTATAAAGTGTCAAGCCACTGGCAAACGTAGGTCCTGTCTCCTAATACAGTTCTGATAGTTTAGTTAGTGAGGCCTGCTCAACATACCCCATTGAGCATGGGAAAAAATATACAACATTATTAGAATGAGATGTAATACAAGTTTTAACTGAATGTCTAAGACCAGCTGTTGGATATATAAGAGAACTGGTTCTCACCAGAATATTACATGCAGCACACTGAAGGCAAGGATAATAGCCTGGAGTGACTGGAAATATTGACCTTTTCTCAAGGTGACAGTCGACATGTACCAGTCTGTCTTTTAAATTGCTTGCTGTCCTAAATAAAAAAGGAGTTTTATGAAATTTGTGAAAGTTCAGGGTCCATTTTTAATAGGGACCAATGTTGCTAAATAATTGATTTAATCTGGTCACTTTCAAGAACATACATGAAGACATGCATGCAAAGTAACATAAGCCACTTTGTATGAAATCTTTTAAATCCACTCCTTTTTAGCATAAACTTTGTTTTTGACAAACCAGTCATGGCTCTGGATAACCTCATGACTTAAAGCATCAGACACCAGTATTTGTATCCCATGTAATAGCTTTCTGTAAATGAGCTTTTAGAAGCCTTAAACTAGTCTGGTTCCTATCAACCCCACTTTGAACAATTCAAAGCCCCCAAGTTTCTCTAAAATTGAGCATTTCACGTCAGCCATGCTAATATACGTTACATCCATGAGTTAATGGCAGTCCTGTTAAGGTCATCCTTGGATTGGTTTAGAAATTTCATACTCAGTTTGTTCTCATAAGTAAACGTTCGACATATCGACATTTAGCCCCAAACCTCCTCATGGTGACATCACACATAGTTGTCACGTCTTGTTCTCAAGGGAGCCTGCTCAATTATTTACTAGTGGTCGTAGATGGCATCACATTACCATTTGACATTTTCTTGATGTTTTTACTAGATCTCACATTTCCTTCAAGGAACAATACTGCTACTTTGATGCCTATTTTATTTATGTTCCATATCTCATTACATATTAAGCATTTTTACACATCTTTTCAGGTGCTGAGAATTCTGTTTGAAAGTTCCTTGTTTCTTATGCCTAAAAATTTGGGTCTGAAAGTGCACAAGGCACAATTCTGCCAATGCACACCAAGCTTCGTACTACATCTGCACTTCGCACCATATTCTTCCAGCGGGGCTCTAATACTAAAAGCTTATAAAGGTGTAATTACCATATCTTGCCCACGTCATCGGTAAGGCTGCTTTATGATGTAAATGATGCTGCTCTTTAGCGGATCCATCCGAGCAAACTGCTGCACAGCTGCAAGAACTGACATGCAAATTAAGCATTTCAGACAAAACGTCAGAGAATGGAAGATGCGCTTGCAGATCTTCACCATCTACCCATATTGAGACCCCTGTGTCTGCCAAGCCTAGTCCTCAAAGAATGCGCTTGCAGGTTGTGAATAAAAAGTAATAACCACGCTTCATTGTGAATAGGTCTCAATTTCCAGAGCCATGTATGGTATGTAATAAAAGCAAGAATGAATCTGCATCTAAAGCCAAGTCAAAGTGAATAGACGGAGGAGCTATTTACATAGTAAATACCCTCCTTCCTCCCTGCCAGGCACATTCGCGCAGTGTGGCTGGAGTTTAGGGCTTCTGGCTGATTGCAATCGTCTCCTCTGAAGTGGCAAGAACAATAAACCTTAATGACAGGGCCATCTCCAAAATATTGCGCACAGTGGAGGAATACAGAGGAGCCCCGCGTAAGTCCGCGAGGCCTCGGTGGGCACCAGCTGCTTTTTTCCATTTTTACACACTTCTGCTCGCTCCTGAAGTCTGTCCACACCATCGGAGAATAAAAGCGCTGGAATTAAGTCATTGTCAGGCGAACAAGCTGTTCATCACTGCTCCTTTTTTGCAACCGGCAACACGGTAGGCACTCTCTGCTGGGGGTTTGATGTTTAATAGCACTCGTCTAACGGGCCTGTTGTCTCCTCACCAGCGATGCATATCTTCCTCTGCATAAAGCTAGTTTCAGAAGCGTGCCTGAGCCTGGCAGGGGAACGAGGGAGGAAGCTTTTTCACACTTCTTTATCTCTCCCCTCTCTTGCGCTAATACTGGAGCCCACACAACCCCCTTTACCCAGCACTGGCGAAGGAACTGACAAATTACTCCTGACTGATATAAATAGAGGGAAATGCATGAACTGAATGCGGCCCTAGCTTAGGTCAATGAAATTGATGCTGACATCTGATAAAAAGCCAATTCCTGCGGGGCCTGTCATAATTGCGCATTCTCATTTCACCAGGAAGGTAAATACATGAACCCGATGATGATCATTCGCCTCATGCTGTGCTGCGTGCGTTGAAACTGGAGAGGCATTAATCAGGTTCGTGTGCCGTCTCGGTCAACACTGATTTTAATTGAAACCAACAAACTCGGACTGGCCGCTTCGATTCCGCAATCGAGAAAATCTCCCAAATGTCACTAAAATGTCCTCATGTCGCCTCTGTGGGCGCTCCTACGCTGTTATCAACGTTAGCGGTAATAAGGTGATAGCGAAGCATGCCTCCAAATTGCTTCCCTAAGTAACTGTTTAAAAAGATCCAAAAGTGAAGTAATAAAAGTGTCATCAGATAGCTGAAAGTTTCAGCTCAAGCACAGTGTTCCTTGAGCATCAGAGCTGCCATTAATAGGAGAGTTGTGGAGGAGAGAGGAGGAGACTAAATCCCCTCGCAGCACTGGGAGCAGAGCGTGCTCTGCATTCCAAAAAGGACCTGCTCTGCTTTCAGCTTTCATCCAGCAGCTGCCTGCATCCTCAAGACCTTTCTTAAAGATCCAGCTCCGGTAGACCTCCACAGACCTTGGTCTCCCTTTGATGGTCAATTTTTGACCCAGCAAATGACACTAACTCAGACATTTAAGAGCGATTGCTTCTGTGTCGCAAGTGTGCAGGACACAACAAATGTGTTTCAGTTGTAGTTTTTGGTTAAGGGTTGTCAAACCATCCATTTCAAGGACACTAGGAGGAAAAATAATATAATATATATAAAATAATATCTATTGTTATCTTACTTTGTTTTGTATGTGACATTTATGGTTTCTAATATTTATGCTGCAGTGAAGCTGTGATTTATGTGTTGTTAATTGCTCTGGCGAACTTCAAAATACAAAATATGAATGGGAATATACTTCAGATAGATTAGATTTCACACACATGAATCACAAGTGTAAAACCTTGATAACTCCATGATAAGATTTAGGTTATTGTGTTGGCTAAATAGGTGGATATTTGTACAAACACTCAATCAATCAATCAATCAATCAATATTTATTTGTATAGCGCTTTTTACAACTAATGTTGTCTCAGAGCAGCTTTATAGAAAAGCAGGTTATATAAAGGAAAAGAAAAACACAGAGTCCGTGTATAGACGTAGGGAAGGGAAAACCTGGTCCAAAATCATCATCAAAATGTAGTTGCACACAGAATTAAGTGTAGGATTGCAATGTTATTCAGTAGGAAGATGAGGGTTGGCAGGAACAATATATGATGATAAATTTAGACTGATATGGGCAATATTTATTGAGCTACACATGCCAGACATCCTGGCATGGAGTTGTAGAGATTCGTAATGGTGTTATGTGGTAGTCCATCTCATGTAGCTTGAATATTCTCTCACAGTTGGAGAATATTGTTGGAGTTGGAGTGACACCAGGCCTTCAGGATGTGTGACGTGTAACAACAAACCGCTCATCTTGGCGCTGACCACAGTGGATTGGTCACACGCATTGGTCGCACGGATTGGTCGTTTCCACCAAGTCAAAAGTGGGACTCGTCAGTGAAGATAACCTGCTGCCATTCTGAGTCACTCCATGACAGTCTGGCACGACACCATTGCAGTCTTTGACGACATTGACGTGGTGTTAAGGGCAGTTGTCATAACGGTCTGCATGCATGTAGTCCTGTGTTGTACAGGTGTCCACAACGGTGCTGTGACTAACAGGATGACTCATGGAGGGCATCACTGCTCGGTGAATGTCTGCAATCATGCCTGTTGGTTCAGTACAGTGATAAGGCCCATCCTTGCTTAAGTCAAAGTCACATGTATAGCCAAGCATGAAACTTGAATCATGTCTCACGATGTCAAACCTCCCTACCGAGTTTCATTCCTGTTGGTTGATTCCTTCTGGCGGCACCTATTTTTTTGACAATAAGAGTAAATATACTGTTTTTTGTACCCCTGGTAACACGGAAAAAACAGGCTTTAAAAACATTTCATTGCTCATTCTTTTGATCTGTTTTAAAAGTACAGTGATGGACAAAAAAAATATCTTACTATGAAATGGAGTGTGTACTCCATCATTTGATACTTTGTGCAGCCTTGCTTTGCAAAGATAACAGCTCTGAGTCTTCTTCTAAAATGCTTGAAGAGACTAGCGAACATGTGCCAAGGGACCTGAGACTATTCCTCCAATCTGTCCAGATGCTTCTGATTCCAAAATTCACACTCCTCTTCACCTCATCTTGCAAATTTCCTTGGTGGATTAGGTCAGGGGGCTGGTATGACTATGGTAAAGTCTTGACTCTATGGTCAGTGCCCTATTTTTTGAGGTTTGTTATTTATTTATTTATTTTTTTTAATTTCTTGATTTTAGGGTTTTTGGATTGTTGTCGTATTGTCGAAATGGTCTTGGCCCAGTCAGTCAAGCTTTTACAGGTCCACCATCATACTTACAGTGAGGATTATGTACTTTTCTGCATTTTTAGACTGCTCTGTGTCTACACCAATACCCACCTTTCTTTTTGTCAAACATCACTGCTGTATGCTGTGGTCTGCATTTCACCTCATATTTATGCTCCAGTGAGTCATAGCTGATGATTTGTGTGTTTGTAATTGCTCAGGTGAACTATGAAGCATAAAATATGAATGGAAATATACTTTAGTTAGGAGACAACACAGATTTGAAGAAAATCTTTATTCCATGATAAGATTCAGGTTTTTGTCTTGGCTAAATAGGTGGAAATTTGTACATAAATACACAATATTTTATAACATCACAAAAAGCACTCTAAACAGACAGAAGCTTAGTTTCCATATGAGCTGTATTGACTGGGAAGTAAACATTAAGCCCCTTTATAAAAGCCCCTTTAAAAAAGGAAAATGCTCACCTTCAGACTGAAATCCCTGTTTTGATTTTGAGACATTCAGGGGTCCAAGAGCTTGATTAGGAGATTATGGACCCCCCAGGTACGGTGGCCGAGAAAGCCCAACGCACTGCAAGTTAAAAACGCGCTGCAAAGTCTCAAAACACAAGCATCAAAATGACACGACTTGCACAACATTAGCCAAACGCGGTGCAAGATCTGAAAACACAAGCATCAAAATGAGACCGCTTGCAAACCATTAACCGAACGCGCTGCAAAGTCTCAAACGCGCAGCAAACACTAAAAACACATGCAACTTCCAAAACACATGCAGAAAGCCTCAAAACACAACGGAAGTGTTTCCGAGGGACACTGAAAGTGGACGGACCCGGACCTGGACGTAGAGCCGAGACAGCCCCAGTTCCAGCAAAAGTAAGTTTTATCTGTTTATTAATGAATATTCAGTCGGGTTATTGGCCAGGTTCTTGTATTAACTTAATAAACAGTTAAACCTTAATTTTAGCCACTCGGTGTGCATTGTTTAAGGTGGAACAAAATGTTAACACGAGAAACTGGCCAATAAACCGAATGAATATTCATTAATAAACAGATAAACTTTTCTTTCAGTCACTCGGTGTGCATTGTTTAAGGTGGAACGAAATATAAACACAAAAACCTGGCCAATAACCCGACTGAATCGACGGCTCTACGTCCAGGTCCGTCCACTTTCAGTGTCCCTCGGAAACACTTCCGTTGTGTTTTGAGGCTTTCTGCATGTGTTTTGGAAGTTGCATGTGTTTTTAGTGTTTGCTGCGCGTTTGAGACTTTGCAGCGCGTTCGGTTAATGGTTTGCAAGGAGCCTCATTTTGATGCTTGTGTTTTCAGATCTTGCAGCGCGTTTGGCTAATGTTGTGCAAGTCGTGCCATTTTGATGCTTGTGTTTTGAGACTTTGCAGCGCGTTTTTAACTTGCAGTGCGTTGGGCTTTCTCGGCCACCGTACCCAGCACTCGCTGTATTTCACACTTTGGGCTCATCACATCTGATGCCTAGGTGAAAAGAAGACCCAAAACCAACACCGTGCAGTGCTGAAGGACTGTGAACTGAGCAGCCCTTATATAAGAGGTACCCATGAGAATAGTGAGTATTAAAGCCACTGAATACATAACACACAGTCATATTGCTCTGTCTGTGTGAAAATAGCAAAGTGCAATTGATTTGCACATTTCTTCATTTGTAGGCAGTTGATCAAAGTCTCAAGGGTTTTAAAATCCATAAGAACCGAGAGTGATAAAGACACAAATAACGCAGACACATGACTAGCTCTCTATAATCACCTTGTGACACTGAGTTCACGGTTTATTTTACGCTTGCTTTGCCATCTGTGGTGACGAGCACCTTATCTGCCCTCTATCATCCACCTGTGATCTAGAAACTCGGGGCACGTCGGCTGTGTTTACGAACTTCAAAAGCATCAGATCTGTGAGATTTGTGCATTGCTGCATCGCTATGAATAACAATTAACTTCAATTTGGGCCTATGTGTATCACACCCAAGCCAGATGTCACTCAGGCTGCTCTATTTCCATCTTTTCCAGCCTCTTCATTTCCTAATTTCCTCTGGGTTCGTTCTCTGATTGGTTTGAAGCTGAGAAAGTCCCACCCCATTAGTGTTGCATAATCATTCCTAATTAAAGGAACAGTCCAGCGCCTTTCTTGGAGGGAAAAATAAAACATTATTTTTCCACATTTCTGGGTTTTGGGAATGATTTAGAAAGATGCTGATGCTTTATTGGATGTTTCTCAAGTAAGATGCAAAGATTTTTCCCGATAAGCACCCACAGGGCATAAAGCTATTCAGCAATATTGCTTTTAGAAATGCTAATCTATAAACTAATACTGCACGGCAATATGCTCATAACTCGTAATGCTATTATTGCTATCTTATGGGTGAGATTTGATGAAGAGATGAAGAGGCTTATAACTGGCCTGGGACTATACTGTTGTAAACTAATTGAAATGTTGTAGGTAGTAATGCTATTTCTCTACATCATCACTCTCCACTTTCCTCCCTCGCAGAGCACAAGCCAAAGCCAATATGCAGCCGAAGCTAATAATGCCTTACTCTGAGGCACTTCCATGCTAAAGTTTTTCGGTGAATTTGAACTTTGCTTTGAGGTATATATGGCATCTTATTTTAGCCCATTTTTTACCAGAACAGAGTTTTTACAGCTGGGGTTTCTCGTTTTTCTCCATTCACCCCTCATTGCTTGCTAGCAGCTCAACCTAACATTTCATACACAGAGATCCAACAGCATTGTGGGTAATCTGATAGCAGAGTCATAGGGAATAATATATTATTTGATTATATGAATTTAAAATATCCAAGTTGATCTGCATTACTCCAGTGAAACACTTACTTGGGATTCTTGTGGTTTAATATGTGCATTCCAGACTGGATAGGTACTTTAGCAAACAATAATCACTACGTCTAGAACAAAACAAATCTCACCAGAGTGAACTCAAGTTCATAAGTTCATGCCCTGCCATTCAGACGGAATAGAATCCAGGTCTTGATAACAAATGAGCAACAAATTAACTGCATTTGAGAAAGATCATAAGAGGCGCTATGACTATCCCTGAGGCTGGATGCTGTGTGGCTCATCTTCAAGGTCTTGTTCAGCTGCTCATTTCCACTTTCCAGGTATATTCACAATCAGAGAGAACAGCGAATGGAATCTGTAATAAAGGTTTGGAGGCCTGAGGGCATATCGGCCTACTTTGTGACTAAAATAAAGCTTTCTAATTTCACCAAACCTTCTGTTAACCGTCAGGGAAATTAATGTGCTATTGAGCTGAAATGCGCCTGGTTTCTCTGACTGGACATGAGAACTGGTTTAACCCCTTTAACTCTATAGTGACTCGTATGTAGGTCCACATAGTTTCTTAGTTCTTACCTCTCATAATTACATATTAGCAGTGGTGTGCAGTCAGGCCCTTCTAACCCTTCAGAGAAGGGGTAATAAATATAATATATTTATATAGAAATTATATAAATATATTAATATTATAAATCATTCATCATTATATCATTATTATCATTAATAAAGTAAAATGACAAACATCAACCAATTCAGGATACTACATTAACGTGTTCTAGCAGTGTTTTCTTAGCTGCTGTAGAACATATATCTGACTGAGAGTGGATCTAACCAATTAAAACTGCTCATTAAAGTGGCTTTAGGGGCGTTCTCCCGCCTACATGCCTGCGTGCCCCTTCTAATGATATTTTGAAGGGTCCGGTATGTGAGTCTATCAACAAAATCACAGAAAACTCTGACCAATCAGATTCATGATTTCCACTAAGGGGCAGGCCCATGGCTGTCTGACCCCTTCTCAGCGTTCTGAAGAAGGTGCTACGCACTGAGCCGTTGACACTAAGCATATAGCTAGTTTAGCTGGGTAGCTAACTTCAAATGGCGACTGCAAATGAGGCAGATATTGTGTCGTACCTAATTGAAAAGCCTTTTTCAAGGCTACTGTTCACCGAAAAACTCACAATAATTCAGGGAGGTAGGCCAACTCCACCTATAAGTCTGACTCAGAAAGGAAAAAGTTATGTACGTACTTTCTGTCGGACAAACTATGAGAGGTATGCCTGGCTAACGGCTAGCACACAGCGTCAGAAGCTGTTTTGCTGGGATTGTATACAGTTTGGGACGGATTTATATGGCGCATGGAATCACAAGGGATTTGACAATTTGAGCTGTTTAACGAAGGCAGCCAAATTACACCAAGAATCGCCATCGCATCTGCTGTGCGTTGTGAAGTTGAAGACATTCGGTAGCTCCAGAATCGACCATTCTCTGGATCGGCAAAGAAGAAGAGATGTTGAGGTGCACAATGCTAAAGTTAAAAAGAACAGAGAAATCCTAAAGAGCCTTATTGACTGTGTCATTTTTCTATGAGAAAGTCATCGAGCATTTTCTGGCAAAGGAGCGGAGGATGGACTTTATCTTCAAATAGGCCTAGCTGAATGGTGAGTTGGGTCTTTACTTAATTTTTAGACTGCCCTGGCATACTGTATGCATACAAAATACTTAATCTGTTTGTTGAACGAATGGACTTGATTTGTTGATCGTTTCAGAACGCTTTTCTCAGAACATTAAGCTATGATAAACGGGTAATTGTCTATGCCACTTTTGTTTTTTTTTATTTTTAGCTGCATTTGTGGGTTATTTGTATTTTGAAATCCATACTGTGATTTATAGTATGATTAATGTGGTTTATTGAGCATTAACAAAATGTGTGTGGGGTTGGGGCGGGAGGGGGGTTGTGTAGCAGAAGGGGTAACCTGTGAATGCACTGCACGCCACTGCATATTAGTCTCAAAATATCTCATTTGTACCATTTTGGACTAAATGTAGTCAATCACCCAAGTTGGGAGTGCAAATTTGACTTCTACAAGGCTAATGTTGTAATAGCACTTTACAACACTAGATCCCAACCCAAATAGCCCAAAAATACAGCACAAAAATTTTTCTCAACCTGCTCAAACCACATCCAGGTTATAAAGTTGTACAGTCTAGTCAGTATGGTTTAGGATGCAGTAAGTGCAGTAGTAGATGCTTGCTGTGAGCTATAAAAACGAACAAAACATCACTGAACACTGCGGGAGCTACTTTAGACAACAGGGTCTGTTTTCACAAACCAGCTTTAAGAGAATTAGCACTGATCTAGAATCATTTTTTTCTGGCAAAGAATCCCATAAATTCAGTTCTGGCAGAAACATTCTAAAGGCAAAAGGAGGAGAGCATTAAAACGTTGGAGCCTGCAAGCAGCAGAACAGGAACATAAGTTGAATCCTTTTAAAGCCAGGTGGCACACTGCAACTGGCCTGAGTAAAGAATCAATGAGTGATGTAGAATTTGAGTCTTCCTGGCAGAACTTGCGTTACAGCTTTCATAGGAATCTGATCTAATATCAGTTATGTAGTTTACTGGCATTATCAGAAATGGTTGCACATAATGGTGAAGATTTGTTATTACTCTGTCCTAAATCACACTGACAAGTCTATGTGATCTTAATTAAGGCCAAGATGTAGTCTGAGCAGGTTGAAAAAATAAAAATTTGACATATCGAATTCTGATGCTTGTGAGCAAATTTAGCCTACATCTAAGGTAAGCTGAAAATTGTGTACATTTGATTTTTCACCAAACACATTAACAGATGTGCAAAATACACCACTGGTATTCAGAGGGTCCAGTGTTGACTGGCTCCAGTGTTGCTATAGCGGTGCAGATGCTAGCTCCAGTGGCAGCAAAATGTTGTTTGAAATGGTCTTTTCTAGTTTCATAATGTTGTCTTAGAAACACTACCAACACTTTTTGTCTTCAGTTACAGTAACAATTCCTTCTTTCCACCAAACTCTTGGGAAAATTGGGCAACCACCAATTGGGGAGCCAGTTTGCTATAGCACCACCCAGAATTCTGAGACATTCAAGGGTTCAAGAGGTTAATTAGGAGGCCTTAGACCCCCATCCTGCTAGGATCCCCTGTATTTTGCACCTTGCCCAGTAACGTGATTAATAACTCCTAAGATTAATAACGGAATAATATGCCTAGGGTTCAAGGTTTTGTTCTAAACAGATTCTAGATTCAAACCCATCAAGGGTGAAACCCCACTGAAAAGATGAATACATGTGGGCAATTTGAGTCTAAATCTCTTTAAAATGATGCCTGAAGATTGCTTAACGTGTAGATTATTAGACGCTGACCTCCGGCAAGGACATCCATTTGTATTCCGTTGCCGTTTGTTTCTCCTCCATCACTCTACTCTGAGGAATCTGAAGAATAACAACCCAAAGCTCCCTGTTCTAAGCCAGACACAACGGTAACAAATCATTAGCTCTGCAGTTATCAAACTTTTATGTATCCCCGGTGCCCCCTCCACTCCCACCCCACCCACCCCCTTCAGTGTTGGGAGCTGTCCATTCGCCATCTCCTCACCACCCACCTCTGTGCTCCGGGGCTCTTATGAGAACAGATCCAACCCATGTAGATATTAATGCAGTGTCAGGCCCCTTCACAGTGGCTGCGTCCAGGACAGAGGATCATCAGTCTTACACCATGCTTTGCAAATTCCTCAATGACCTCCTTCAGCTTGAGGCTCTTGGTGACTTTTCCCCTGTGGCTAATCTAACTTGTTCAGTCAACCCTGCTCACTTCGCTTGACTCATTCATTTATGTATTTTCCGAGGCAATACGTGTTCCGAACAAGCTTAATTTCGATGTCTACTGTCTCCTGGTGAGGAAAGAAGAAAAGGACAGCATAAGGAATATCTAGGAAACAATATTTTCGTAGCTCCATACAGCTTTAAAACCTATACTAACCATTTGTGGCTCAATTCACTTCACTTAATTTTTCATGAACCAAAATATGTTTAAAAACCCAGCACCCACTAAAACAACTAGGGCTGTTTTCATCAATTACATTTTTAATCAAATCAAACTTTTAATTAATCAATTAAATTATTCAATGAAAAAAAACTGTAAAAATTGATTTCCATTGAACAAATATGATTAGTAATTTGCATAGTGAGAGTAGATATTTAGTGGATACCTACTGCAATACGACATTGGTGTGTAATACGATCATGCTTGAGCCCTCACTGGAAAGGAAAAGCACTACCCTTCCATGAAAAACAAGACTCTAGCATGCAGCGTTCCCAAGATATTTGTCTTTTATTTACACTTCACTTAATTACACTGACTTTGGATGTTATATATGATGACATTGTCAACCTGAGAGGCTGAAATTAGTGTGGTATACCAATTTTGGCTAGTTTCCTAGCTAGATGTCATAACTAATGTTACCAGATTATTCTCCAAATTTCTTCCTACTATTTTATTTCTATCTTCTTGTCCAATTTCTTTTCGTTTATAGTTCAGTGAAATGGCCCATATAAATATATGACATTACTTAAATTAGAAGTAAATATGTTTTTTCCTTTTTCTGCACAGTTATCAGTTTGTATGTTAGGTTTAATATATACAGGGTGTCTCAGATATAAGAAAACACCCATATAAAATGAAGACAGTTTAGCAGATGGTGGATACATTTTAGACACAAGCTGTGGGAGAAGGGGGGGACCTAACATAGCAGCCCTCTTAAATGCTACCAATTTGGATTTTTTGTACATTTTTTTTCAAATGGGAAGGTAAGTGTATGTGACACATCAAACTGGTAGAGGACTGGTGCCAGCAACATTGACTGCCCATAACACCACGTCAGCGGCGTCAAAGACTACAACAGTGTCGTTGTTATAGAGTGGCTCTGAAAGGCAGCAAGTTATCTTCAGTGACAAGTCCTGCGTTTGTCTTGGTGGAGACAACCAACAAATGTGTATGGAGGCATCGTTGTGAGTGCCATCAGCAGACCTATCCCTGATCCATGACCAGACGTATGCATGTTGCACTAGTAAACATGGCAGCCTAACGCCATACGGAGAGACAATCCTTCTGTATGTGTAGCTCAATAAATATTGCCCATATCAGTCAGACTTTTCCAACATTTACTGTTGCTGGTAACTATCTTAGCATTGCAATCCGATGCTTCCTTCTAGGTACTAGTCTATATATATATATATATATATCCCAGTGCCCTTGGGATAGTGACCTGCCTAGTTACATCCTTACTGGTGTGTGCTAATAGTCAAATCCTATGGTTTATTAGGACAGACAATGAAGGTCAGCATAAAAGGCAAGAGTGTTGTCTGAGAAGACATTTCTAGAGCTGAGCTGAACAAAGAGAGAAATCAAAACATTTTTATCAAATCCATCTCTTGATTGCCCTTAAGAAGGAGGGCATGGAGCATGCAACAGATTGCTTTGAGAGGCAGGAACTCAAACTAGGGCTATACTCAGACTTCCAGCAAGTTCTCTTTTTTCTTATTCTATGTATTTTTGATTGCTCTTTGGTATTCCTTCTAACCTCTGGGCTCGCAAGGAGTTTACACTATTAATATTTATTGGTACATATGAAAAACGGCCTCACTAGACTTTTTGCTCAGAGCCCCAATGGGACAGCTGACATATGCTCAACAGCAAGGCAAATGAAGAGCAGTAGTGAAATTGTCAAGAGGCATTAGACTCAAAGCTGGTCTGTTTTCTCCCCCGACAGACATGGATGACAGATGTAACAACATTGTAAGAGATAAAGATACTCATGTTGCGACAAGTCTTCTCTTTATTGTGCATCGGTAGTGATATGTGTACTGTAATCCCATCGTGATTCTTCTCTTTTTTCCCATTTGGATACCACAAAAATGCTTCTTTGAGCTTCTGTGAGGTTCTCCTGTCACTAGCGACCACTGACTGATATTCGCAATGCGGTTTCGCGCGTTGCAGCATCACTCCCTCTATCTCTGCTGGAGTTTTCTCCTAAGTGAGTGCGAAAGATGTTGGAGTCACTTACGCCACATTGGAAGACAACTCTTGTGGGAGCCCGAAGAGCCTTTGGAAATGTTGTATGCCGGCTCCTTCGAAGCCCTCTGTTTTGCGCCGTGGATGAAGTGCTTTCCAGACTTTCCTGACGAAGCAATTCTTAAAGCCACCTTGCCTTTCCAGGGAAAAAAGGAGGGTTTGTTAGTTTTGGTGTCAAACACATGTCGAGAATCAGAGAGACTGAAGGTAAAAAAAAAAGGGTGTGAACATTTTCCTCTTTTCTTGACTGGTGCAACAGTGTGGTTCTGAGCGCAGGGGTTTGATGAGAGCCAGGTTTAGCTTCTCTCACTGCTGGTGAGCAGCTACCTGGGGAGCAGGTAGACTAAGCTTCTGTTCGGCAGTAATTGCTCAGCAACAACTCCCCCACCAACTGCAGAAAGTTCCCAGGTGCCGTGTGCAGCCGCAGCCCCTGCTGGGAGAAAACAAGCTCCCTGGTCTATGTGGAAAAGCCGCTCTTACTCCATCTTTCAAGCAATGGGACTTCAACTCTGGTGGGCGTGGAAATCTCCTTATAAAGTGATGTTGTATGTAGCATCGCTGTCATCAGGAAATTATATATGGCTACCTGAGAGAAAGCACTACTTTGAGGATTAAAGTGCACTGTTTGAGCACAGTATAGAACAACAGGGACTACATGTTATGGAATGTTTAGCTGACATTGTCACCTCTCGTGCTCTCTTATCTTATCTTAGGCAATATCTTATGTTAGTCTGGGAAACCAACGGTCCTCAAGAAGAAGTCATAAACTTCTCCAGAGACAGAGCCTTAAGAACTCAAGTAAATTTGACCAACAGACTTAAGACTTTCCCTCCATAATCAAACAATGTTACAATTGTTCTGTTAGTTGTTGTTAATGTTTGTTAAAATGTCAGCTTATAATTCAGACCCAGTCAGAATCCATTTTAGAACTGTCATTTGAATATGCTGTTGTGTTGATGGACAGACAGATTGTGATGCGCGCTGAGCAGAAAGCAAAGCGATGTTTATTAAACAGACTGGTAGTACAACACAGCAGCAACCAGATCAAAGCTGACATAAGCAAGGGGCAAGGACTGAGTCAGAGTAAGAAAAAAGGCAGAAGTCAAAACCAGGCAAACAACCAGACCAGCAACAGTATCAAAAGGGAAAAGACAAAAGAGTAAACCAGAAAGTCAAAAGAGACTCAAACCAGAGCAGTTAACAAGAATAACAACAGGGAGACACGCTCAGTATGCAATGGCAATACTTTGCAATGGGTCAGTGGGAGAGAGGAGTATTTGTACAAACAGACTGAACTAACAACAGGTGTGATCAATATTCCGGTGATTTAGATCTAGAAAACAGAATGGGACTGGGAGATGGCAGACATGTGACAGTGATGTCATCGGGTGGTGGGTTATGGGAAATGGAGTCCGGGAGATCGGAGGTGAGAGGAGAACCAGCAGGCATGACAGTTGTCTCTCTCTCTTTATAAGTTAGGATTCTTAAACTGCAATCTAGTTTCTTTAACCAACATTAGTATTAACTTTCTTTATGCTTGTACCATGTTGTAAGTAGTTTAGAATCTCACATGTGTAATTCTAGTTCTTGGAACTGTGTTAACTGAATCATGATTTAGAACATGCTCACCTGAATTATGTTTTACCTCATGGATTTTAATTTCTCCCTGTTTGTAACTATGGTATTTTTTATTCCCATGTAACCTCTTAGCAGTAGGATTGTTAAATGTTAAAGCTGTTTGAAACCCTAAAGGCTCACTCGAGTCCCTCATGGGACTCTAATCTCAGGAAAGCTGAAGACCACGCACTCTCACGCAACACTCCTGCACTCCACTACAAGCAGAGCCGATGAGAAAATGACCAGCAGAAGATGGGTCCCCTAGAAGCAGACTCATCCAGAAGCAGAGTCCCTTCAAAAGAGCCCTCAAAAGAAATCAAGATATAGCCAGCGTGAGGTCTGCTCACCGGACTGCATTCTGCTGAAGCATCCAGAGCTGCGGACCAGATAAGTCAGCACCAACTGCCAGACGCCAGAACATGTGACTAGAGACGGTCCAACTTGAAGCGTAGGAATGCTGCACGCCGGGCCACTTCACAGGGAAGACTGCAGACCAACCAGCGGCCCAGCCGGCAGATCACAAAGTACCATCCTGGACAACCCACGGGTCAACGGTTCATCTCCCCCAACCATGCTAAAAGACCAGGCCAGCCTGCACTCAGCCCCGTGCTTCCTGAACTTCACTTAATGAGCTTCCAGTAAGGTGACACACCCAAAATGCACTTCTTTGGTCCAGTCCTCAGGGCTGTGCTTATTTGATGTTGTGCTTTTTGATAATATGATTTTAGATTAATTGTTGCATTCAGATGTATGCTCCAGCTCTGCTCATTGTCCACAAGATCGTTCCCTCTGAGTTTCAGCACACTCATGCAGTCTCTTTAAGTGAATGTGATGTATCTGGACTTCCTGTTATGCATATATTAATCCAACTTATTATTTAATGCTTTATATTTTTTCTTATTAAAGCTCTGTAAATAAACTGCTTTTATTAAAACCAGTTTGGATATATGACTCGATATTGTGACAGGTGCACAGATCACTAGATGTCTCGTGAATGAACTTTCACCCTGAGATTGGATCAGATGGCAATTATGGTCTGTGCTTAAATTAAGCTAAACTATGCCCTCTGATATCCTAATAATTAATTAATTAATTAACTGATTCATTCATTATACCTATAACCCCCTATAGTCCATCCCAACAGGGAGTGGTCATGGACTTGCAAGCCCCCTAGGCAGAAGAGGTGTTAGAGCCCCCCACACACTGCCAAAAGTCTTGCAATGCTATGAAATATTATTGTTTTAAGATATTTAGCTACTTGTGCACATTCAAGGACTGTTTCTTCATTCAATGTTTATATCTGCAGTTCATGGATCCGAGTATTTGAGCCACCTCAAGGCTTGTAGTCTAAGATCTCAGGACAAAGGAATGCTCCTGACCATGTATTTTTTTTACAAAAGTTTTTTTTTTCATTTTATAAAACAGTAAGGGCAAAACCATCTCAAGCTTTGTCAGTAATCCACCTCTAGCAGCTAGGCAGTGCTGGGACCAAATCTTAAACCGCAGGCTTCTAGTTTAGTATCATTTAGTAACAACTATACTTTGTATGCAGAAGTTGGCTAAAGTTAAAACATCCTCTATATTAAGTTAACACATTCTCTAAGACATATGACATATTTATTGCATGCAACATCTATGTATTTGCTGAATTTAACATATTGGAAAAAACATAAAATATAAAACGTGTTATAACCTTTGCACAGGCAACATGTCATATTTCATCGTTCCCATGAAGTGTGTATTCTTTAGGTGTGGTGTGGACACTTGTAAACTTGTAAATGTCTGTAAATGGTTATGTGAGTATTATGAAGATAATATATAAGTTATGTAGACGTAAGAAAGAGGAATTAAAGTGAGCGCTAGAGATCTGCATGAGACTGAGTTTTTAATCCCGTACCTCCTCACTCCTTCTAAAATTTGTCCCATTCCTGCTCGCTCCTGTGAAAAATAACTTGATCCACTCACGCCCAAAGCGTAGACGCCTCAGCCCTTTCCTGACCACAGTCCCTTATGCGGGTGAATCACACTGAACATTTGACATACTTTTTTGGCAAACACATTACTGGTAGCACTTTACAATGTGTTGAGTAACTAAAATTAAGTAATACATTAGTTAACATGAAGTAATACATGTAATCAGTAACAATGGTTACAATGCTACAACTAATCTCAGGTAAACATATAACAACTACATGTTCCTTTCTTTAGAGCACTTTCCACAGCACTTTCCACAGACTGATCGCTTCAAGGCTTCGTCTTTCCTGTAGCACAATAATGCAGTTTACGCGTTGTTTGCATAAATTAATTAGTTCTCAACTATTTAGAGTTTATTACGTTCTTATTGATTACTTAGCTGTTTTCCCTTTATATTAATTGTGCATGTAATTTATTGCACGGTTATTTACATTTTACGTACACTTTATTATTTATGTTATTATTTACTTTACTCTGAGTTGTTTACACTTCTTCCATGTGTCCTTCATGCTACAGTATTGTGGCATCGGCATATAAGAAGACACAGGAAACATAGCACTTTCAGTGAATGCTCTTTTATTGATTGAACACAGCAGCAGGACAGAGCCCCCCGCCTAGCGCCACTCCCAACACAATATACCCCAGGTGACTCGTGTACAGATTGGACAACACACACACACCAAACCCAACATCCATGCATCCACAATTACTTCAACACAAACACAATTACTCTGGTCACATGAGCCAGTAGCAGGATGCTGCATAGCTCCTCTCTCCAGAAGAGTCACCCCACAAAGTCCAAGCAGAGTCCCTAGGGTGAGTGCCCACCACTCGCAATGCCTACTGCCACAGTAAAAGAACATGTTGGAGGGTGGCCCGCTAGTGCTCCCTGAGGGTTGCATGCTCTCCCTCAGGGCACTGGAACGCAGACTGGGCACTGCGTCCTCCTCCCCATTTGTGGTGTCAGTACTCAGGCTACTAACGGAGGTGCTCCATCGACTGAACTCTGCTTCCTCCACTTATCAATTATTTGGGTGTGACCTAAGCTTCCATGACATAAAACATTATAGCGTCTATTATGATAATTGCCAGAAAAGAGCAAACCATAACAGTATACAATTATATTACGGGACATAATCTGTCATGACAGCATATGGTATCTACCATGACGGATATCTTTACAGTATACAGCTATATTACTGGACATAATCTGTCATGACAGCATATGGTATCTACCATGATGGATATCTTTACAGTATACAGCTATATTACTGGACATAATCTGTCATAATAGCATGTTATCTGTCATGACATACAGTACTTAGTAGTAGTGAAATAGTCCTTGTTATGTAGCAGGGTTATGTAGAGTCATAGAAATGTAGTATGCAGAAATGTTACCCCTTTTTCAACTAGTCCACTAAACTACTTAGTTTGAATTTCAGTTCACCACTCTCAATGCAAAATGACACCAAATACCACATCTTTCAGAATGCATCAGAACCTTACTCATTACACGGCCGCATTAAAAGCAAGCTGCTGCTTTACCTCTCCGCGGCAAAATGCATAAGACGGACATTACCATGCAGTCGCATTCAGTTAGAGTAGGGAAGTGAACAAACTGGCAATCTTGCAAAGAGCCCTGAAGAAATCAGCTGTGAAATGGAAATAGTCCAGTCTATGACAATCCCTGGAGCTTGAAGCTTCCCTATTGTGTCTGGGTTCATTTGTCCAGCAAACATTCAGGATCTGTCCGCATAACCTTGGGAAATGGAGATGAAGACCACTGAAATAAATGATTCATCATGCAGGCCTCATCAAAATTTGCCAGGGTTTGAAGCTGTGCCAAAATAAAAAAAAAAGGGAGAGAAACATGAATCGATTCAGAGGCTATAAGGGGACATAAGCCTTGAGAATTAAAAAATAAGAAAGTCTACATGCGAGTTCCTTGGAGGGGAAAAGGGATCAGGGCACACAGTGAGAAATCAGGTGGCAATTCCATTTTTTTCTCTCAACAGCATAAACTCATGGGAGAGAGAGAGAGTGAGAAAAGGAGAGAGAGAAAGTAGGAAGGTCTCTAACCCCTTCACATAAGTGACGCCACCATCACTTAGAGCCTACTTCGCAACACGCTAATTATAGGACCAATGTGCAAATTATATACTTTCACTTTGATAATTGGATTTCGTAGGACGTATATAAAGAATATGCTAATATGGGTTACGAGGTTCAAGTCATTTATAGTAGCTTATCTGTGAACTAGCGCTACTCCTGTCTGAAAATGCAATTACTTCAATGGAGTCATCCATTAACCTATACAATGGTTCGCTATGTAACTATTCACTGTAGTTTGTGCAGGCTCTAATTGCAAACATGCCAGTAAAGACACGCTTATGCTATTCTGCTGGTTGATAAGGCTGCAGAAGAATGCTTCATAACCAAATCAGCTGGTTTATGAAGAGGTTTTATATCCTCATGAATCTTCATGCCTTTCATTCAGTTCCTCTTAACAGACCCACCAGAATGCAGGGTCAGCGTCATTTCACAAGTTCATGTAACTGATTGCGCTTGTTATTCGTACACCCTTAATAATCGTAACTCATTTTTCCTGTCCTAAACCGAATACCTTCCAGATCAGCCTCTCTCAGAGTTGCATAATTCTTTAACAATCTCAATTACTGCTCATTGGAGTGGAGCAATCCTTTGGTCTCACTTTATATTAAGAGTCTCCAGTAACTGTGTAGCTACACATCAACCCCTCTAAAATCCCAGGCTTATCATCATCATCCAGCTTCACCATGACAGATTAGTCAGTTAGGGCTAAATTTAGGAGCGTAACTTAAGTTCATTGTCTTATCCCCTAACTCCATAGAACAGTATTACATAAACATTCTAACTAGACTAAATGTTGTAAATAATGACCCAGGTGGTGTCCTGCATCGTATCTGTACATGTATCTGCATTGCAAAATGGTCCTTTCACTTTCAATTTCCTTATTAAGAGTGTTTTAAAAGTCCCCGATACTGCAAACGGGATTTCTACCTTCTCCTCTTATTAACTTTGTGTGTTGATAAAAATGTAACAAATAAAATATTACAGTGATGGTGGTAAATACTAAGGAGACAGAGTTGTATATATGACTGTTTATTAGGAGGAATAATGTTAGCCAAGTCAGATAAAACCTTTGGAAAATAGAAGCTGAAACAGCGGAGCGGCGATGTTCTGATAACCTGCATGGGGCACTCTGACAATATTTCTAGTTTATTGCACTTTAGTACTGTTTTGACCTTTATCAGACTACAGGTATTAGTTCACAGGTAACAGTAGCCATCTGGTTAACTAACCTACATTTTTAAAATTATTCTGATTGCTTGTTTGCATTTCTGCTGTGCTTGTAAGGCCGATTGCTTGGTAATAAATGTCATTGGTCGATNGGAGCGTAACTTAAGTTCATTGTCTTATCCCCTAACTCCATAGAACAGTATTACATAAACATTCTAACTAGACTAAATGTTGTAAATAATGACCCAGGTGGTGTCCTGCATCGTATCTGTACATGTATCTGCATTGCAAAATGGTCCTTTCACTTTCAATTTCCTTATTAAGAGTGTTTTAAAAGTCCCCGATACTGCAAACGGGATTTCTACCTTCTCCTCTTATTAACTTTGTGTGTTGATAAAAATGTAACAAATAAAATATTACAGTGATGGTGGTAAATACTAAGGAGACAGAGTTGTATATATGACTGTTTATTAGGAGGAATAATGTTAGCCAAGTCAGATAAAACTTTTGGAAAATAGAAGCTGAAACAGCGGAGCGGCGATGTTCTGATAGCCTGCATGGGGCACTCTGACAATATTTCTAGTTTATTGCACTTTAGTACTGTTTTGACCTTTATCAGATTACAGGTATTAGTTCACAGGTAACAGTAGCCATCTGGTTAACTAACCTACATTTTTAACATTATTCTGATTGCTTGTTTACATTTCTGCTGTGCTTGTAAGGCAGATTGCTTGGTAATAAACGTGACTGGTCGATTTTCCACTTTATTTGAGTTATTTAGGATCACCTAACTTTAAATCAAAAGCTGATACAATTCTTAAATTCAGATTAGAAATCTTATCTTGACTTGTTATGTCTTAACACAAAAAATAGGAAGTTTTAGTAATACGGCCCCTAATTCATAACTCCCCCAGCAGGATTCTCTAGTGTCTACAGCCATGCTAGAGGTTAAAAGAGTACTTGGTTGCTAAGAAAATTCTAAATAAAGATACATTATGGGCATGAGTTCTGAGAGGCCTGTGGTTCTTCTGTTTATGCTACAATACTAAGGCTTATAATTCAATAACTACATGGACTTCAATGCAAGGTAGAGTTATTCTTAGGTCACAGAAGTGTGTAGTAAAATTTTACACCCACCCGTGGGTCCTGGTCATTTAACAATACATGCCACAACAATGTATCTACTAGTTATATATATACTAGTAGATTCACTGTTTCAGCTGAATTATAAGTCCTTATACTGAAACTGCACAGGAAACTTCTACTTCCCTAATATTTAGCCAACTGCAGTAGCAAGCTTAGATTATGATTTCCAAACACAACCAAATTTCTGCCTTTATCTTTCTATCAAGAGTGGAAACTGTGGGGTGCCCTGAAGCAATTATAATAATTACTTTGGTTTGAGTTTTCAATCAAGTTGTTCTAATAATAGCTCTGTAGTAATAAATGTTCCAATAATAGCAACTGTAAATAACCGTTCATTATAAATGCAGCACAAATTCATTGAAACATTAACTTTCTAAAGATTACGTACTTGAACTGAATACTGCAAGAGAAACTATACTGATCTCTAGCAACACAAACAACACAACACAATACCAACACAAAACTTTGCCTGTATCTTTTTAGAGATGCTGAACCTCCATTAAGGTATTAGAACAGTGTTTGAACACGTCCAGGCTGGTTGCAAATTAGTTAGTGGCTAATTCAGACATACAATAGCGCTTGTCATTTTTATTGTGTCACTTAGCAATTTCGGCTAAAGCATAAGACTGCTTTCTAGTTCTACATGAACAGCTATAAGAAAGCCTGTCAGAGGAGCTGAGGTCTGCAGTCTTGATAAGAATTACTCTCCTCAGTATGCAAAGTCCCCTCCACAGCTTCAATAGTGAGTGGCTGTGATGAAGTTTGGCAACTCACTGGAACTGTTCGATAGCTGTACAGAAACAGGCGGCTCACTGTTTTTGTCACCGTACTAGAAATAATGTATTTTCTAATATCCATTTTGTTCTGGCTATTAACAACGCATGCCAGCTAGCAGCTTATATCGTGGAATCGAGTCTCCACCTGCCTCCAAGCTTTAACTGTCAGGTTGATGCCTGTTTTGTATTGATAGCTAGTCTAATTTAAAATTAAGATCAGTTTTATTCTCATCCTCTTACAGGCAAGCCTGCATGCAGGTGCTTGGGGTCTTTTGAGGATGGGCTTAGGCCCCTTGTGTAATTACAGGAGTAAAAACCTACAATGATAAACATGTTTATCTAACATAACATTGATAAATGATCATATTTGTTTACTTACGTTGTGTTACAGGTTTATTTTTTATCGTCGCAAAAAGAAGAAAAGAAAAATAGTTTCTCAGAAATGATCATTTTACAGTAGAGGACAAAAAGCATTCTTTCACTGTAAATTTTATTTGATACAATTTAGAGCTGTTTTATTTCTTGCACCATGTAAAGGACAGCTGCTGAGTTCCACTTATTTAGCAGAAAACTAAAACTTTTGGACAACAGTGATAAGCTGTACCACTGTAATCCATCTCATAAAGTCATTACATCACCAATAACTACTTCTTTTCATATGGCTCCAGAAGACAAATGATTGTTAGTAGCTGATGTAAACTAGAACACAACACACTGACAGGCAAGGCCAACAAGGCCTCATTTAAAGTGACCCTGAATTAGAGATGGCAACACCACGGCCTTGAGAAAGATTAGTCAGAGCTCTGAAATACTGCCCTTGATAGCTGAAAACGACTGTCACTTTGGGGGTCGCACACTCCCAACAGGCAACAAGCAAAGACCTAAGAGCACTGACTTTCAATCTCAGGGCAAAACAAAAAGTCAACATTGACAGAGATGATCGCAGCAATGTAGCAGTGATGTAGGAACCCAGAGTGAAGTCAGACCTTACTCAGCCCTGCAGAAGAAGTATCTGCATCTACACAATAAAACACCCACATGATGGGCCTGATTTGTCATGGTTGTGTAGACATGAATAATGAACTACAGCACAAATGATACTTCATATTTCATTCATAAACCTTTTGTGCAACATCAAAACGTGTGCTGGTTTCAGTGTAACTGGTGAATCAGCATTCAAGCTTCCATGCACTGGTCTGTTATATACAAAGCACTGGTAAAAGATGTGCCCAGTTTACCCTCCGTACAGTTGTATCCTAACACTTGGGGTCTTTGGGTTTTCTAAGCAAAAAACAAAACAAAAAAAAAAACACCACCATCCGACAATCCTGCTATTTAATCACAGTCTAATCAGACATTTCTTCCTCTGCCTCAAAAAACACTCAACACTTCTCCCATTCCTTCTAACAGACTATCATTGTAGCCTTCTGTCTAACAGTTGCTAAGAGTTCTTGTTCCATTTTGCATTTAATAGTAATTTCTGGTCCTTTTTGTGTTTGTTGCTATCTGGTGTCGACCTGAAGAGCATGGGTTCCCCTTTTGAGTTTTGGTTCCTCTTGAGGTTTCTTCCTCTTGCTCTGAGGGAGTTTTTCCTTGCCATTGTGACCCTTGGCTTGCTCATTGGAGGCTTGGACCTGGATTCTCTGTAAAGCTGTTTTGTGACAACATCTGTTGTAAAAAATGCTACATAAATAAATTTGACGTGACTTGACTCTGCATGGAATATTTTTGGTAATTATAGACATTAGTTTGCTAACCAATTTAACATATTTGAAAAAATAACATTTAAAATGGGGCGTATGAACGAATTTGGGCACTGTTTCAGACAGTATTTAGTAAGATGTACTTTGATTGAAATCAAAGCCATGTCAAACTTGGGGCCAGCTTATACCCATTCTCTTCTTGATTCCAGATTCTTTTTTTGCTTTACCTTGCAGAATCCTTCCGAAATATTCATAGTTCATAGTGAAGGGATTGATATTGATGTACGTTTTGGGCCATTGTCTTGTTGTAATATTAAAACCTCCTTTATTCTTTTTATGACAGACATTAACTTCCAGGATTTGCTGATATTTAGTGCAATCTTTCTTCCTACCCACACATAAGCTCCAAGCATAATAGATTCCCCTCTATGCTTTAACATATTTTAAATTCAGATTGGTATGGTTTCATTGCAAACAGGGCAAAATGTCTTTTCCACGTTCTGTCATTTGCTGGGTGTGTCAGAGGTGTTACCCAATCAGCAGTGATGTGTATTAAACCCTGCTGTTTTAAAAAGGCAGTGATTTCTGATAGTTCTCTACAAATGTGGCCACTGCAGCTTGGTTTATGCAGCAGATGAAGATGTTTATCAGGGTTGGACACAGTTCTGGTTAAGCTAATCATTTATTCAGTTAGCTGTTGTGTGTGCCGGTGATGGATTTGACAAATGTGCAAGATGTCTGAGTGTTCAGGAGAATGTCAGAACATCAACTTTGTTCCTGTAACTAACTTAGAAGATACCAACTACTTTAGTTTACTACTACGTTAACATTTGTTTGAATTTGTTATATGTGTTTTAGAAGCAGGTGCCACAATGGTTGCCTCACAGCAAGAAGACCCTGGGTTTGATTCCTGGTTGGGGTATCCAGGGTCCTTTCTGTGTAGAGTTTACATGTTCTCCCCATGTCTGTATGGGTTTCCTCCCACAGTCCAAAGACATGCAGTCAGGTGACCCGGAGATGCTAAATTGTCCCTAGGTGTGTGTGTATGTATGTATGTATGGTGGCCTGTCCAGGGTATTTCCTGCTTTCCGCCCATTGAACGCTGGTATAGGCTCTAGCACCCCTGTGACCCAGAAGGATAAAGCAGTTTCAAAAATGAGTGTTAAAAGCAGATTTACACTTTCTGCCTAAATGGCTAGATGGATGTAATATGTATGGGTTTTTCCAACAATTTGCTCCAGCATTTGTCTGAAGATCCAAGACTGCAAATTCTGATTCACATTTACCAATTACATGTTGACAGTACTTAAACCGAATTAGCATTTTTCAGGTCATTAAACTATTATGCTTAAATTTACATCAGACGAAGAAGCATCATGAAAACTATTTGATCACGTGAAGTGGAAACTGCTGAGTAACAAAACATATATGCACATATCAGCTATCAACTTTCCAACATTCCCAGTTCTCTGATCTCAGTCGCCAAAATCCAGTAGGAAAAGCAGTATACTGGGGATCACAGTGCAAATAAAGCCCAGCATTGCAAGCTTGTATATGTCCCAGAACTGTCTGTTTGAGGAGTGAGTAATCCTACCCATTTAGACTGAACTCCCTCACCCTAGACACAAGTGTGAAATGAAACCTGTAAATCTCTGACTCAAGGTGGAGAGTTTTAATAAGACGAGCTCATATTACAATGTAGCTCGTCTCCCCCAGAGTCTCTTTAATAAATAATTGATGCCCTTTGCTTGAGCTTGAGGCACATGGGCCACAGGGTGGATGAAGAGCAGCAAAGGATACAGCTTTGCATTTCAGAAGGCCACAATAACCTGACTTTTAGCTTTATTTAATATCTTTGGGTTGGCTGGAACCCAGTGAAACCCTTCTAGTCTTCAAATGTACTCCTCCTCTCCCAGTTTTTAATGAACGGAGTGAAGGAAAAGAACTAGGAAATCTTGCCTTTCAGTTCTCCTGACCTGTGGCTCTCTTCACAACCCTTTGTGAGCTCTGAACTGTTGGCTGGCGGGGGCCAGATGACAGGTGTCACTGGAACTGTCCACCTCTTTGAAGTCTTGCCCCTATTTGTTCTCCACTGTCTGATCCCCGACTATCTGGCGCCAGGAACATCTGTTTGTCCAAATGTGTCAGGGCTCATCAGTCTGTCGCCAGTGTAGGGCCTGAGAGCAGGACGTGATGCGAACCACTATATATGAAAAGTTCACTGGCACGAAACAGCCTCAGAAGATTGCTAGTGTTCAGGCAATTGCATCTGTTTATTGGAATGTTATTCTGTGGCTCCAAGGCTGTTTTGTACAAAATGCACACTGATCTCTCATTAACAATGGCAGAAGGCTTGAAAATGCTTTTCTTACCGTAGGAAGATTCCTAGCACTAGGTAAAAGGCAATTTTCTGCATGGCTTGGACATGCTGTGTCTGTAGAACCTCATGGTAACTGCCAAATTTATGTGGATCAACTCGCCGTTTAACATACACTAACACTAATTTACATAATTACTTTTTTTAATTTATGCCATTCATTAATTTAATGTGCTTGAATAATTATTGCAGGAAAAACAGTGCAACGTTGTAAGCATGGCTAACAGATACTGTGCTCCGGTTCCAGGTTTGTCTTCCAAAAATAAAAACTGGAAAGAACAACAGCGCTAGGCTACATTTTCCCCTAAACCATAAACACGGAGGGGAGTACAGATAGCGTTTCAACTCTAAACGTAACATACATTGCTGACATTTTCCCATTTCCATCAGGCTCTCCAACATACCTCTGCAGACCTGCTCTGCCAAAGATATTTGAAGCGAGCTACAGCTCTAACCTTGTAAACAATTTGCGTGAGCTTGGGGAATAATGGATTTCAATTTTGCTTCGTCTATAACTGTCAACTCTCCCTTGACGGGCAATTAAAAAAGATAAAACAAAAAGATCAAAAGTCAGCAAGGCACCACCGCATTAATTCAACCAGCTAATAAGTACCCAGCACAATCAATATCACACTGTTCAGTCCTGTCTGCTGCGCTGCATACAGGGGAAGTGATCATTTCCCCTAATTGCACATGCAAAATTACACATCAAAACATCATCTCCTTTTTACATCACAATTATGTATTTTCATAAATTTCGCAGACTGGAAGAGGCCTCATGAATACCAGCTCGGAGATTCATTCCAGTTACAAAATGATCACAGTCTCCTATTGTGTGATCCTCCTGAAGACCAGACACGTGTATAGCATGTTCAAACCTGAGACGGTATTGACATGGACTGTTCTGCTCGAATGGTGCGCTTGATATGCATGAATCAAAGAGATTTGAAGGAAGTCTAACCTTGCTGAACTTTACAAGACTCAAGCTGATTTTGTATTCCGTTTGCTTTATTTTTTCCTCTTGAGTACAAGAATCGGACAGGGCTTGTCATGAATGAGAAGTGCCATACTCTTCCTGAGGGAGCTCTTCTCTTTGCTGGGGTTGCTGCCATGTTGTCATACGAGGCACGGCAGCATGCAAGCAAACTGTTTAATGCGTGTCTCTCCTATGCCCCGCCTGATCCACACTTTTCCCTAAACAGAGTGCAGCCGGTTCACACGGAATCTACAATCATCCACCCAATCGACCACACCCGCAGGTCGCTATCACATCCATCAGCTGAGTGATGGACTGCTGTTGGCCACCTAACTCCTAGCTCTACATCCCAGAGAGCCAGAGGCATGCAGAGCTGGACTGCAGCTGAAATCGGGCCTGAAATTACTGTAGGTAATCGCAATTATTTGAGTTGCTCACAATTTTTTTTCACAGTTTTTAGTGTTAACCATGTTTATGCTTTCACGCCCATGTTTGTGCCATAACAAACAGAATGTGAACCAGGCATGTTTTTATCAGTTAGGTTGAAGAAAAAAACATGTAAATGTAAGAAAGTAGAAAATTTATCAGACCAGTGCTAGTTCTACCTAATAGGGGTCATATGCAGCTGTTTAGGGCCCTGCAGCTTCCAGAGACCCCATAAAACAAGTTTAGGTTTAGATACTCCGATTAGATACTCTGAGACTGTGATTATCCTTGGTTTAGATACTCAGACTGTGATTAATATACATTTAGATACTCAGATTGTGATTAATCGGGGGTTTAGATACTCAGACTGTGATTAATCCAGGTTTAGATACTCATGCTGTGAGTAATTCAGGTTTTGATTCCCAGACTGTGATTAATCCGGGTTTAGATACTCAGAGACTGTGATTAATCCAGATTTAGATACTTAGAGTGATTATTCCAGATCTAGATACTCAGACTAGGTTTAGATAGTCAAACTGCGATTAATCCAGGTTTAGATACTCAGGCTGTGAGTAATTCAGGTTTAGATTCCCAGACTGTGATTAATGAAAGTTTAGATGTTCAGACTATAAGTAATCCAGATTTAGATGCTCAGACTTTGATTAATCTAGGTTTAGATACTCAGGCTGTGATTAATCCAGGTTTAGATGCTCAGGCTGTAATTAATACAGGTTTAGATACTCTGACTGTGATTAATCCAGGTACAAAAATTAGCCAGTTTCAAAGTTATATCATTTAGACAGCTTGTGGAATTCATTGTTTTTAGTTATATGGTACACTGACTGGCAAGATAGGGGGGCATGTTTCTTTGCTATGTAACAATCATCATATGGTATCACTATTTCTTCACTATTTTAGTGCTTTTTGCAGGCAGTGACAGTGAAAAGGCATGTTTTACTTCACATCATATCCAGAGTTTCCCACTTGTAAATATGACTTTGTCGGCCGTTTGAGTGCAATTTACAAGTGGGAAAATCAATATTTCCCAGTTTCCACCATCACTTAAGCATGGAATAAGCTCCTGCAACATTGTTAAATAGCTTAGTGACAAGAATGACAACCAGCATGTAGAAAAATTAACAGCCTTTTTATCAGCTATCAAAATGTTAGCCCAATTTAATGAATCTATTCGCCCGTGATTGCCTTTGAATAACATCCCAAAAGTATGTAGTCTGGACTATTTTTAGAGTGTCTAATGCATTATTTTCAAGGTGGCTCCCACATCAACCTAACTAAAACCTGTTTAAGATGGAACAAATAAGACAGGGAATACAAGCCAAATCAAGATATCAGGAGGAGGGGAATTCCACCAATTTCTTACATTTCTGAATAATGCCATCACTGAGTTATAGTGGTTTGATGTGAGAGTCATTGTAGGTAATCTTACTGTCTCAAATTTCTTTACAGTGGAGGTGAACCAGAGGTCACAATGTCTTCAACACAAATATAGCAACCTTTATTTACTATGAAAAGCCACTAGTGAACCTACATGGGTCAGCTGAGTTTTTCTATGTAATGCTGATGATGGCAAAATACACTCATCGTCATATGAATAGTTGCACCCTGAAGGAAGTGTCAGATTGCAACTGTATATCCGGAAAGAAGAAAGGTTATCAGGAACAATAAATGATGATAAATTTAGACTGATATGAGCAATATTTATTGACCTACACATACTGAAGTAGTGTCTCTCAGTATGGCGTTGAGCCACCATGTTTGCTAACACAACATGCCAGGCGTCTCCTTAAAGAGGTTGCTGATGGTGTCCTGCGATAATCCATACCATGCATCTTAAATATTCTCGTACAGTTCCTGCAGATTTTGCAGTAGTGGTGGAGGTGGAGTGACACCAGGTCTTCTGGATGTGTAACATCAAACTGTTCATCTTGGCATTCCGAGTCATTTCACGACAGTCTGGCACGACACCAATTGCAGTCTTTGGCGACATTGACGTGCTATTAAGGGCAGTCGCCATAACAGTCTGCATGCATGTAGTCCTGCATCTTGCAGCCATCTGCCAAAGGTGCTGGCACTAACAGGATGACTCACGGAGGGCATCACTGCTCACTGTATGTCAGTCAGGTACAGTGATAAGGCCCATCCTTGGTTACATCACATTCAAGGCCCGAGAGTAAAACTTGAATCATTCACATGTCTCACAATGTCAAATCTACCCACCAAGTTTCATTCCAGTCAGCTGATTCCTTCTGGGTGCAGCTATTTGTGCAACTATTCTTTTGAAGATGAGTGTAGTTGTAGTAGAGTTTTACAGAGAGTTTTAGTAGAGTAGAGTTTTGTTATTACAATTGCAGTTTTCTATGGTGACTTCTGCTCTACACTTGTACCTATCTATATCATAGTACCTATAAATCATGAATGGAGTTTAAGAAAATATTTTAGGGAGAAAAACCTCTGAACCTTTCTAAACAACATTTCAGGCACCAGGCTGCGTATTCACAACCATTTAATATAATAACTTTTGAGGGAGCTTTTAGAGGCATTAAACTCATCAGATATCTGGGTGCCTAATACGACCACAATGAACAATTCAGTCTGCATGATTGTGTTTAAATCATAATTAAGTAAATATGCAAGAGTTTTGAAAAATTGGTGGAATTTTCCTTTAATTGCCCAACAAATATTTGTGAAATGATACCACTATTCATGCTAGGCAAATATTTCAAGCCAGACAGCAGCCTAATCAACAGCCCTTCCTCTATACTGCGTGCAGTTTAAGCAATGTGCTAATCAAATTAGCTGAGAACACTAATGAAAATTTGAGAGTCATCGATGCAAAAAATAAATAAATAAATAACCATAACACCACATCTTGCCGTAGGCATTCTCACATTGCTTTTCTGATCTGCTGCTTCTAAAGAGCGATTTGAAAGAGCATGTGTGGTAAACACATGCTTGTCAGACAGACACAGGTCTCATCGGAATTAACTGCAAAAGCTTCTGCCAGGAACTTCCGCCGTGTCAAATGCCAAGAGATGTTATCCCGGTTAAAGGGAGAGCAATGTGCTCTGGCTGTCTACACACGCAGCGTAATAGGGCCTCATGTTGCTCGGGACTTTTGGGGTGAAGCGGGTTCCCTTGTAACAAAGTTCAAGCTCAAGAAACAATACAGGAAGGAACCGTGTACACCGCTCTGGGTCTATGCTGACAAGCTCGCTGTCTGTATTTGACAGCTCTCTAGCTGCAAAGTGTAATAAAAGCATTAAAACTTGTGCAGCTCAAAGCTTTAAATTTAACTGCATTATTTAGTGGATGTGTCAGGTCATGGCTTAATCACACCATTCAAATTTAATACCGGAGCAAAAATGTTCACCCATTAAATAACTTACTGTTAAAGGGCTATTTCACTCCTAGTTAAATAGTGTGGTGTTCATGTAGTACAGAGCTACACAGTATATTGTTTGCATAAAATTGCTTTATTATATTGATATATTATTAGTGGTCTTCAATATGAGACTCTGAACATAGAACTATTGTTTTGAGCTCCCTAACCAAAGCATATATAATCCAGATGAGTTTATTTTGGGGAGGCCATTATGTTTAGTAGGGGTGTGACAGGCTCTTTAGCTATATACGTGGTGCGCTTTTTTAAAGCACACTGTGGGTATCACCCATCCATACTTATAGAACAGTAAAGAACCACATGTATTAAAACAAGTGAATACATGTATTAAGGTCCATCAATTTTTCTGCTAAATTCCAGGGTTGAAATGTAAACAGACCTTCAGAGTGGCTTGATGTGAGATGATGCATTGAAGAGAAACTTACAGACTCAGATGTTTTCACAATGGTGGTGACAGGAAACAGGGGTTGTGCTACCTACAATACAAACATAGCCATTTCATTTATTACGCAACTCACTAGTTAACCTACACGTGTGTTATGAGATATAGTGCTAAAATTGTTCAGTCGTGGTCAATCTGAAAATTACACGTATCTTTTCCACCTTGAATCGATTAGAATACATTGTAGACCGAAACCTTTTCAAAACTACCATAGACATTGTGTATGGCTATAGTAATGTCATCAGGAACCCTTGGGGTGTTTGATTCCTGCCACCATCACAGTACAGAATTCTCTCTCAGTAAGTTTCTTTAGATCTAAGCATTTCACATCACAATCACTCTAAATGTCTTTGTTTACATCTTAAGTCTTAGTTAGTTAGAAATGCAGAAATCTCCCTCCCATAGTCTTTTAAAACTGTGCCACTGCTGTTCTACTGGAGTATTGTGCATCTTATCCATTCCAATGTGTTTGCAAATCTTCAGAAATAATGTGAAACATATTCTGTTGTTTGAACATGACATCAGGTATTGTGATGCTATAGTTTTGACATACCACCCAACTCAAAGGCTAACCAATGTGTTCTAAGGGTAGTATTGCAATATCTTTCTTTTTCAACAAATGAAACAATGGCCTTGTTTTTGTCAAGATGTTTGAGCTCCCTCAACAGATTAGGCATTGTTGCTTATTCTGGTGACCTGTCATTTATGTTACTGCTGTACTTCTGTTGAGCAACCAGTCATGTATGTATTCTACAGCAGCTACTTGACATGCTGCCTAGCTGTCCACCAATGCCATGGTCCTTGCAGTAAATTACCCCTTCAGGCTGTCCAACCATTGTGAACCCAGTCTCTGTGCTGTGACCTTCTGAGCAGTCATAAAAGCTACGCCATACTATAAACTGCCCTGTCCCAACACCATCAATTCCACCTGATCTCAACTGTGAGCTGCCACAGTGTATGTCCACCGTGAGGAGTCATTCACAGACTTCATCACATTCAGCCTATACATCAAGTGAACCTGGGTAGCAGAGGCCTAGTGTTAAACCTATTCTTAATGCTGTACTATCAAACCTTTTGAATGCAGTGGGACTATAGGTGGTCCCATTGCTTCAGCCCTGGTGTTACTCTGTTTCACCTGCCAGTCATCTCTCTCATATCATACTGAACACAGCTCTTACTCAAACTTGGAGGCCCGTCTGTATGTTGCTGTCACCTCCTGGTAATAACACTCCCCCCCACTAATTATTTGCACATGGCACAGGATGTATTGAGTGGAAGAAGCCGGCTGTGAGAGAGTTAGACAACAATCATTACCACGCTCAGGAAGATTAATGGGTCACCGACTGAGATGTACCTTGCCCAACGGCAAGGAAACAAAACACAGAGGCTCTCATGTACCAGGCCCATACCACACCTTCACAAACCAATGCACCACATATCCATTTCACCTCCCAGAAATAATGCTATGCATGGACTACCATGAAATAGAGCTCATTCAGTCCTTTGGGAAATACTACTGTGCACCCTTTGAACTATGTCAGAAATGGAGAAAGCTTTTTCGCAACTGACTGATTTGAGCAAAGGATTTATACGTTATGAGACTCATGAAAGCTAGACTTCGAAGCCAGCTAATAAGGAAATCTCAAACATCCATCCTTTTCATAATGAGGAAGTCTCTTAATTGCTGTGAGCCACGACGGTGGCACTTTACATTCAGCAAAAAACATCAGACCACAGCACATATGAAATATGAAATATGCAGCACCTGCAATGTCACTGTTACGATCCCCACCGGTGCACAAACAAATGGCAATCCATCACCTCCCCCTCAGCCATAGCCATTTGAGTCTTAAACACACCCTTCATCAATGCTGGCAGGCCTATTACTATGCTGACTAAAGCAGGGTATCTCACTACAGCAGCTCTGGAAAGAGAGCAGGAGCTTTTTGGAAGAAGGGCTGTGGAGAAGGGCTGAAAGGGCCCAGGTTGAGAAGATGGAATGGACAGCATATGTGTCTAAAGTTGGCCAAGTTCACCAACAGCTGGACCAGAAGCACTGCCAGGCCCCACATCCATCTGTCGCAGAGCCCGGGATTTACACAACTTTTTATTTCATAGATAATTTATTTCAGAATGTGCTTCTTTTAGAAAGCTTCGCTCTTAAAAAATAAAGGTTCCTAAATGCTTCTTGGCCTGGATGTATGGTTGAGGGCTGTTTTACTTTAAAGGACCCATATCATGAAAAATCTAAATACTCTCACTTAAAAAAAAAAAAATATGAAAAAATTTATTATGAAACAATAAAAAAAAAGTTTCATAATATGTGAACACTGATCGATTCTAAAATTTTCAGTGAAGTATGAAATTTAACTACTTATTTTGAATTAATTGTTTACAGTGTTTTTTGTGATGTCACAAAAAAACAAAGCATGTATACAGTCACATGCAATAATGAACACCCCAGACAAATTGCATGATATGTTGAATTTCTAAGTGAAGTTAACACATCCTCTACAGAGAACAAACTTAAATATCCTCACTGTCCAAAGAGAACATGCATCTCCGTTTTGGTAGATTTTTACTTTTATGCATCATTTGAACACAGCAGCAGCTATTTACATTGTGTGGAAATTGTTGGCCTAAAATTGTTTGCCAAGAAGTCTGGTTCCATTGACTTACATTAAAATTAAATTGTGTTTTTGCCCTCTCCTGTAACGTTGCCATGTAGGAGATGCTTGTTTTTCTTTTGCAGTTTCATATTTATTTTATTTTTATATCTGTAGTAGTTCTCTGTAGCAGACTGTAGTTCATTTGAATCTCTGTATACTTTAATAGCCCCTGAATGATCATCCCATTCTTCAATGGTCAGAACCCCCTCCCCACCACAGAGCAGGTATCATTTGGTTGGTGGATCATTCCCAGTACTGCAGTGACACTGATGTGGTGGTGGTGTGTTAGTGTGTGTTGTGCTGGTGTGAGTCGATCAGACACAGCAGGGATTATTTTTAAACACTGTGTCCACAGTTTGTGTTGGTCATCCTCTAGTCCTTCATCAGTGATCACAGTAGGCTGCCCAAAGAACACAGTTGGTTGGATAGTTTTGGTACTATTTTCAGTCCAGTAGTGACACTGAGGTGCAACACTATTTGAAGAATTCTTATTGGTGTAGTCTGTAAGATAAAGTGTGCTTTGGAACTAAAGCCTCATCAACTCTAGGAGGTCTCTCCACTGTTGAAACCTTGCCTGATCTGTACACTTTTCATTGTAGACCCTCCTTCTCCCTGTTTTGTGCACAAGCCCTGTAAAGCACTCGTACTGATTGGCTGGAGGAGTGCTGACCCGAGCTGAGCCAAGCCCTTTAGGGAGGGTTTCCACCCTTGTAGATTTAGAAAAAAGCATTTAAAGTCCATCTGCTGAAAGGTTCTTCAGCGAACCAGAGGCCCTCATGGCATGGTGCACATTTTTACTCGTAGAAATAGGAAAGAAGGAAAAACGTGTAGCATCTGAGAATCGGTTTAGGCAAATACTGTTCTGTGGCATCATTACAAAACTCTCTATATTGTGATGAATAGCACAGAGATGCTGTAAAGCCTGACAACATCTTCAGCAGAGCTAGTTTCCTTTAACAAGAGCAGCTGTATTCATTGAATATCTTATCTGAGCCCCATAAAAGAACAGCACAAGGAAAGAATGCACACTCAGAGGTATTTCCTTCAGTCGTGCAGTATTATATATTCTATTTATAATACATATCTGTGACCCCAGGATGAACAGCTTAATAATGTGCTACAATGATCAAGTCATATAAATCAGAGAAATCCCAGCACCATCTTGTTCCCAGTGTACCTGCTCATTATTTCCATTTATGAAAGGTTTGACTTTTTGTTAGATCACTTTTTATGTAATAGCAAGAATAATGTATTCATTAGGAGTTCCAAAGGATCTAGTAAGCCTGGCCTCTACAAGGCCTCTGGTAGAAACACTGCACAGTGGTTAGGCAGCAGATAAATTAATGCTCAGGTCCTAATAAAAAGAAGCAGCCCACACAGTCCCACAACACTGCCCAGGCCACTTTAACACTCCTCATATCCAATTAATAACTAAACTCTACGTAGTTTTGCAGACAGTCAGTGCTAAAAACCCAACAGAACTGTCTCTGTCTCCAGACTGTTAAGCAACAATCTGGTGAGTTACTCTAATTTAGTATGGTAGCTATCGATATCGATTAGCTCTCTTTGAAATTCCCTTGAGTGGACTGTTGGCGAATGTCTCTCCTGTAAGCCATTTCTCACCCGCTTGTCAATTAGCCTGTGAGATGGCTGCAGTGCTGTCTCAATGAAGAGTGATGGGCAGTCATTTTAACAGCTCACCACGACTCTATATATATATATATATATATATATATATATTCTAGCCTTTTCCAGTAAAAGAGGCTATAAGCACTGGACAATATGCATTTTATGGCCAACAGTATGAGTTCAGGTGTTTCAGCCACATACATAGCTAACAGGTGTATTAAACAAGCACACAGAGTAGCATGGATCACACTGAAGAGCTAAGTGACTTTAAACGAGCCACTGTTATAAGATGCCACCTTTTCCACAAGTCATTTAGTGAAATCTCTGCCCTGCTGGATCCCAACTATACTGTGAAATGGGAATACCTATAGGTGTCACCTATAAGCAACAAAGACTCAGCCATTAAACAATAGACCATGCAAACAAGAACTGTGCATCAACAACCTCATGAAATCCATTTCCATTGCTGAGTAGCTGTATACAAGCCCAATTTCACTATGTGCACTGCCAAGTCGGCTGGAGTGGTGTAAAGCCACTATACTCTAAAGCAGTAGAAACTTATTCTCTGGAGTGATGAATCATGCTTTACTATCTGGATGTCTGGAGGACCAATATGGGTTTTATTGGATGCCATGAGAACTTAAATGCATAGTGCTAATAGTAAAATGTGTTGCAGGAGGGATAATGGTCTGGGGCTGGTTCTCAGGATTTGGCACTCTATATTTATGGTCATGGTTTTGGAATGGGATGTCTAACAAACTCATAAAGTTGTCCACATACTTTTGGCCAAATAGGTTACCACCATTACAAACCAAATGTAGAGTTCCAGAAGTTCAGTCAAGGCCAATAACGGGCAAATTTTGGCAATCAATGAATGAGATGCTGTTTAGCGTCTATACAACATGACATCATTCTACTGAGAACAGCATTTAAAGCTTTAATAAATCTGTTTATTTACACATCCCTGTTACTCTAGAGAAAAGCCAGCTTAATTAAAATGTCAGGAAAAGAAATCCCATGAACTTTCTAGAATATTAATGGAGTAAGATGACTGAGAATAATGCAGAATAAATTACAGGGTAAACATTTGTTTTACAAATTCAAATCCTTTTTAACTGTGTTCAACTAATTGTGTTCAGTTAATTGAGGTTACACTCAGAGAGACAGAAACTGTGAAAAAAAACTGCAACTTAAAAAAGACCAATGGAAACTTTGTAAATCAATGATCATTTGTCTCGGCACTTAGACGGAAGCACCCATGGTTCAAACTTTAATTTGGACAGCCGACAGAACTGTCTGTCTTCAAAGCAGAGCGTATTTCCTCATAATTGATTCATAATTGATCTGGGAATAAAATACACTTTGCGCTAGTATCTATCATCATTCCCTATAACGTTCATTGCCTTGGTGCAGAGTATGTTGGAGTCTCCACTGTAAATATCAGTCATGCCGAAATGCAATTATAGGCTACAGGACCTCATGCAGGTCACATCCATTCTGTAGATGAACTTGACATCTCCAGACTGAATGGACTCAACAACTGAAAGGGCCAGTGTCTCAGTCTGTGGCCCTAGTGAGGTCTTATATAACCAGCACAATCAAATCAGCTGCATGCAAATGCATCAAAGCTAAATGCATTTTAAAAGTCTAGAAGCCTTTTAAAGCTTTCTGCCCAAACATGGGTAAAGCAACACGTAGTAGAATATGTCAAACTAGGCAGGAAAATACAAACAATACAAACTTTCCATCATAGTGTCATACCGGATCACTGTTTTTCAATTATGCATTTTGATATTAAGGATATCAGGACGCTTTACATCAGTTGTTGTAATAAGCCTTTGAAATGTTTATGTAGTTTTGTGTCCTTTGCCATGAAAGGCTTAAGTAAAATGCTGTTAAGTAATTTATTACAGGAATATGCTAGCAGTTATCAGCCCATTTGCTTTTTGCTTATGCTGCATGGGTCGGTCACAACCTGACGAGCAGCCAGCACCTGTACAGACCTTTCAGACCATTAGATTGAGTAGCCAGGGTGCGGCTGTAAAAGGCTGCGGTTCCATTCTCTGTCCAGCTGAATGAGTCGCTGGCCTCTCCACAGTGACACAGGTGCGCCTGGTGCACTGAGCGCAGGACAGGCGGCCAGGCTTTAATGAATTGGCTGTGCGTCACCAGCCTGTGGCAGCGCTCCAAGAGCTGTCTCGGAGAGCTGCTCTCAGCGCTCATCAATGCGACTTGGGCTCACACACTAAAAAAGAAAAAAAACTGCAAAAGCTTGCGGGACTAGGCGCGTGCCAGGGCTGAGCAGCACAGGGCCACCATCATTCCGGCAGTGCAACGGGAAGGGCTCAGTGGCACCGCAAGGACGCCATCTCTTTCTGTCGGCCTGACTCACTGAGCTGACTCTATAGACAAGCAGATGAGAAGATGACCTGAGGGCATGGCTGGTGTTTAAGAACAGGTCAACTACTCTTAAGACAGTTGAAAGAACTGGGGCATGTTCCAACTAATACAACTTCCAACTAATACAGTGTCTAGTCTAAAAGAACCTAATGCAATGTCTATAGTACATGCTTACCTAATATGTATTAAAAATGTATTAGTCTGCCAATGTCCAAAATTCAGAGTCCAGAATCCTAGAATGTTACAGAACAGCAGTGGTGGACAAAGTACACAAATCATGCACTTGAATTAACATAGAGATCCCCAAGTTAAATTATTCCTCCAATTAAAGTAGATATTCCTCCCTTTAGACCTCCACTTAAGTAAAAGTATTAAAGTATTTACCTTCAAATGTACTATGTAAAGTAAAATGTATGTATGTAAAGTAAAAGTAGCATGATTTATTATGGCTTTAATTGTCCTATTATCATTTCTGTATCAAGACATCAACTCATTTTAGGTGTGAAGTCTCTAGTGTCTCTCTCAGTCCACCAATGTAATGATAGAATAACATTAATCAGTCTGACTCTGATTATTAAACTGATCATAAGCACAAAACACTGAAGGAGCCCCCAAACATACAAAATGCTGAAGTTTCTATTCATCTGCTACTTAATCAAATGTTTTATTCCACATTAAATATTACCACATCAGAGTGTAACTGTGAAATGGAAAACAAGTCTGCATCTTTAGGAATATCCTGGACACCTTTAATTCAAAGTTGTAGTTTGCTATGCACATTTCACCCCAGACAGTTTCTCAATCACATTTGAAGGGAAGAGATCCACAGTTCCTTAACTACCATCACAAACCCAACAGCAACCTATAAGAAGCAGCCATACTGTGTGATTTTGTCCACTTTTTGCCAGTTGATGCAGATAATCTGAAACACAAGGTTTCATAGTGGGTAACAACTTTAATTTACTCTGTGTTGTTGTTGAGATCGAAAGCAAGTAACAAACGTAGGTAACATTAGCTACTCTATAGCTAAATAATAATCATTATGGCGTGTCACCGACCAGCGAATCAGACCAGAGCTCATCAAATTGTTCATGAGCTCACCAACAAAGGGCTGAGCTCGTTTCATTTTAGGGCAAAATGATGTGTGGGTAAAACCACTTCTAGGCATTTTCCACCCCAACCAAAGTCTGATACGTTCTATGTAGACATCAGAAAACAATTTAAAATACTGAATAAATGGATTCTTTGGCACATATAAGCAAAAATCTTAAAACTATCAGGGAACATATTTATAAACATTTAATTTCATCACTTTCTTCAAGATAGCTTTTAGAGGCACTGAATGTTTCTGACCTCTGGTTCCTATCACCATCACTGTAAACAGGGTTAATACACACTAATTAATTACATAATAATTTAAATAATTATTGAATAAATAATTTAAAGCCACTATTAGGTTTCTATCAAAGATGTGGCATGTTAGTGAATCAACTGAAAAGTTTTACTGTAAAAACTAACCCCTTTAGAGCGCCTAAATCTGGTTCTTATCATTGATTCTGGTCATTGACTGCTTTCTAGGAATTTTAGAAGGTCAGCATGCCCTCAGACCCTCAGTGCTGGAACGGCCACTTTGTTTACAGCTTTAGTAGCAGTAAGTATGGAATAGTGCCTTGAGAAGGCTTGCAGCTGTCTATAAGCCATAAAAGTGCCTTATTTTCAGAAGCGTTTAGGGCGACACTTGTGATTTGTAGGAGTAGGTAAAGTTAGCCTTTAAGGTGAAATCAGGCTTATGAGCTGGAACTGATTCCTGGAAATATTCTTTTTGATTTTCAACTCAAAGGGCTTAATTGTAAGTAGGACTAAGAACTTATAAAGTTTACCACAAACGAACTTATCAGTATATCCAAAAAAAAAGTGTCCAAAAGAAGAGACATGTTTCTCCAAAAAAGTTTGGAAACCTTTTGGAAAAGGTTTCTAACTTTTAATGTATGTTGATGTTCAGACTTTTATTCAAACTGATTTTGATGCATTTTTATTGATTCGAGGTAATTTTGTACAATGTAAAGAGCAGCTGCTGTGTTCAAATGACGTAGAAAAATGGAGATGCAAATTTTCTATGGACAGCAAAACATAAATCTGAGTCTGCAGATAAACTGTTTGCATCACAATGAATTACAGCCATATTGCTAATTAAAGACACTGTATATCATGTTATGAAGGGTATTCATCATCATCATCTTGAAACTCTGAGAGGTTATGTATTAGAATGATATTTATAGCCTATGTTGCCAAGATCTCCTTTTATTATTCTGCCTTGGTGCAATGTGTGATTACACATGCTTATGCATGCTCTCTTGATTCAAATATCATGAACAGCCTGGGTTTGTGATACCATTCATCCCAAGGCAATGTCACATAAGCCTATTTATGTTGTTTTAGGTTAACAGATGTTTCAAGATGAATGAGCAGGAACTCTAGAGACACTAAAAACTCAAAATCCAATATGTTTTGGCCATTATGAGCAATCATAGTCCTTCATGTCTCCATATTGCATTGATTAGTGCAACAATTTGGCTTGATTACTGATTGCATGTTGACTGATATCATTGTTGCGGATGTTAGGAGGCACACTTCCCCGCCACCTGCAGCTATGATCCAAGGTAATTGCGAAGGAAAGCTTCGGAACATTATATCAAATGTCAAGGCTTTTTGATAGCGAGAGTTCTGCCCCACTATTTTAAGGCCAGTAAACAAGGCAAGCGGCTTGTCTTCTGGCCCATGTTTATACAGTATACCCAAAACCCTTACTGCAGGGTACTGTGAAAATTGCAGCACTGAATTCCTCAAAGACAAAGACATTTCGTTAGGCAAAAGGAGGCGTTCAGTGCAGCCCAAGAAAAAAAATGGCTCAGGGCCACGCATCTCTGTGAGTATACAGCAATCTGGAAAGCAAACACTCCACATTCATGCCTTGTCATGCTCATGACCCAAGCAGTGCTGGAGTCCATACTTTAGTTCTCCATAAATTAGTTTTCCAGATTGCTAAAAAGGGAAGTACTGGTTTGGGTAATGGTGAGGAACAATGTCAATTCTGAATATTTCCTGAAGCTAAATGAAAATGCAGCTATCAGTCCAAGTGGATCAGACAATATTCATGCAATTTCTTGCTGTCTACTTTAGCAATTTCCTTGGTCATCACTACCATTCAGCAAATACGTTGCTGATAGATTGCACCATATTGAAAAGGACAGCTTGATTAATTACATTTTGTCTGATATGAGTGTTCTAACAGTTGCTAACAGTTGTAATGACAGAACAAATCAAATTGCATCATGCATGTAACAGATTAACTCAAGTACAAAGTACAAAACAAGCCAAACTATTGCTTCCCTGTCCTGGATTTGACTCCTACTCTTTCATGTAAAGCAAATAATTAAACCTTCCAGCTAATCTGAAAACCTCAAAACACCCACACATTCCCAGCTCAAAAACAACTCCATACTACTAACCCATAAAAATATTTTAAACATTATGACTTTTCTTAAGCTCAGTCCCAAATGGCACCTTATGCCCTGCAGTCTCTCTGAAAGTCCGCATTTTTAAATGTGTGCATTTGGGACAAACTTATGTGAGATACAGGCTCCTCATATGCTACACTTGGCATACTGGTGCTCTTTTTATGTGCTGACTGAGAAATTAATGCATTTATACTCACTTCTGATTATCATCTTTACTGCTGTGTTAGTCAGAGAGCTATAAACAAACCCCTCCACTCTGAATGGTCATCTCATGGAACTTTGGGTAACAGGCTGTTGCTAATACGCCTTTACGGTCATTGTGGTCCTCACCATAGACAGTAGAGAAGGCCCTTTTAAGCACCATTTTGAGTAGGCGATGAAAAAAACACACTACATGGAACAGCCTTCAGCCTTGTGGGCCTTTCATGCATTCACTGGGTAACAGGTCAGGACTGTAGGCAGGCCAGTTTATTACCTGGACTCTTTTACTACATAATAATGCAGTTGCAATATGCAGTAGTAGGTAGTAAGAAAGTAAATATCATTGATTTCTGTACTTAAGTACTTTTTTGTGTATCTTTGCTTTACTGAAGTCTCTCCATTCTAGGTGACGTTTTACTCTGACTAAGTCAAATATCCACTATATTTGGAGAAATCTGTTGTTCCTTTTGGCTTATGCGAGATCAAAATCAACGTCAAATCCACACTTTAACTCCACTACATTGTTTTTGTACTTTGTCCACCACTGGTAATATGTGCAGAATGTGGTTTTGGCATTATTTGGCTGAAATAAGCAAGGCCTTCCCTGAAAAAGGCGTCGTCTGTATAGTAGCATATGTTGCTCCAAAACCCATATATATTGTACACAGCATTAATGGTGCTTTCACAGATGTGCAATTCTCCCTTGCCAGAACTGCGCTCTGATAACAAGCCAAACAGTCCTTCTTCTCTTCAGCCTGGAGGATGTGGCATCCATAATTTCAACATAAAGAATTTCAGTCCATTTCAAATGAGCTCAGGCCCAGTCCCTGTTCTTGGATATTGTTTATATCTGGTTTCTTCTTTGCGTGGTAGAGTTTTGACTTTGTGGATGCAGTGATGAACTGTATTCACAGACAAGTGTTCCTGAGACCATGTAGCAATTTCACTACAGAATCGTGTCTGTTTAAATGCAATGGAAGATGACAGCCAAACAATGCTTTGTCCCCTCTGGATTCTCTAAATCTTTTAAAGACTTTGTGTATTGCTGATGCTGAAATCCCCAAGTTCTCTGCTACGTTGCATTGAAAATTACATTGTCATTCTTGAATTGTTGCGCAATCTCCCCGTGCAGTCTTTCACATAGTGGTGACCCCTCCACAACTTTACTTCTGCAAGACTCTCTTTTTAAAACCCAATCATGTTACTGACCTGTTTCCAATTAACCAAATTACTTGCGAAATATTCCATCATATTTTTTTTTTTACCATTGCAGAAGTTTTTTGTTGCCTTGTCACAACTTTTTTGCTGGCAAAAGTGCTGCTTTCATTAAATTAAATGGGCATATATTTTCAAAAATACAGCATACCATTTTTTAGAAACAGGTTTTAAAGGTTCAGACAATGGTCAAACTATATCAATATCATTCAAGCAGTGGTGTGCAGTCAGGCCCTTCTAACCCTTCAGAGAAGGGGTAATAAATATAATATATTTATATAGAAATTATATAAATATATTAATATTATAAATCATTCATCATTATATCATTATTATCATTAATAAAGTAAAATGACAAACATCAACCAATTAAGGATACTACATTAACGTGTTCTAGCAGTGTTTTCTTAGCTGCTGTAGAACATATATCTGACTGAGAGTGGATCTAACCAATTAAAACTGCTCATTAAAGTGGCTTTAGGGGCGTTCTCCCGCCTACATGCCTGCGTGCCCCTTCTAATGATATTTTGAAGGGTCCGGTATGTGAGTCTATCAACAAAATCACAGAAAACTCTGACCAATCAGATTCATGATTTCCACTAAGGGGGCAGGCCCACGGCTGTCTGACCCCTTCTCAGCGTTCTGAAGAAGGTGCTACGCACTGAGTCGTTGACACTAAGCATATAGCTAGTTTAGCTGGGTAGCTAACTTCAAATGGCGACTGCAAATGAGGCAGATATTGTGTCGTACCTAATTGAAAAGCCTTTTTCAAGGCTACTGTTCACCGAAAAACTCACAATAATTCAGGGAGGTAGGCCAACTCCACCTATAAGTCTGACTCAGAAAGGAAAAAGTTATGTACGTACTTTCTGTCGAACAAACTATGAGAGGTATGCCTGGCTAACGGCTAGCACACAGCGTCAGAAGCTGTTTTGCTGGGATTGTATACAGTTTGGGACAGATTTATATGGCGCGTGGAATCACAAGGGATTTGACAATTTGAGCTGTTTAACGAAGGCAGCCAAATTACACCAAGAATCGCCATCGCATCTGCTGTGCGTTGTGAAGTTGAAGACATTCGGTAGCACCAGAATCGACCATTCTCTGGATCGGCAAAGAAGAAGAGATGTTGAGGTGCACAATGCTAAAGTTAAAAAGAACAGAGAAATCCTAAAGAGCCTTATTGACTGTGTCATTTTTCTATGAGAAAGTCATCGAGCATTTTCTGGCAAAGGAGCGGAGGATGGACTTTATCTTCAAATAGGCCTAGCTGAATGGTGAGTTGGGTCTTTACTTAATTTTTAGACTGTCCTGGCATACTGTATGCATACAAAATACTTAATCTGTTTGTTGAATGAATGGACTTGATTTGTTGATCGTTTCAGAACGCTTTTCTCAGAACATTAAGCTATGATAAACGGGTAATTGTTGTGCCCTTTCGTCTATGCCACTTTTGGGTTTTTTTTTTATTTTTAGCTGCATTTGTGGGTTATTTGTATTTTGAAATCCATACTGTGATTTATAGTATGATTAATGTGGTTTATTGAGCATTAACAAAATGTGTGTGGGGTTGGGGCGGGAAGGGGGTTGTGTAGCAGAAGGGGTAACCGGTGAATGCACTGCACGCCACTGCATTCAAGAACAAGAAGAAGAAAGAAAGAAGAAGTCAGTCAGTTTTTCCGAATTCAGCAAGCACACAGGCTTTGAATACATTTACAGCTTATACTTATACTGCTGCTGAAGGAGGAAGATTACATATATTTTACAATGGCCATCATGATATTTTTTCGCAACATCTTGAGAAAGCTGCTGACATGGCTGTTTAGCAAAATTGCTAAACATAAAAAAATAATAATAAAATAATAATAAGAAGAAAAATAACAGTGCTCCTCCTGTCATGGCTCCTTCAGCATGTTCCTTTGCAGAGTCCTCATACTGATCTTCATCAGCACTGTTATAGTCTGCCTGTCATTTGCACCGTCACAAGAAAAGACCATGAAAACTTCTTAGACTTCAAAGGTGTTGGAAATGCACTGCTGGTCTAATGGAGGTAATGGTGACGGGAGATAATGAAGGTGGCATCTTTGGAACGTCACCCACCCGAAGCAGCAGTAGTAGTAGATGTAACGGGTCTTCAAGCTGGAGCAGGGATGACTAATGAAGTCTATCTGGGCAAGTCGCAACCTCCAGACTAAAAGCATGGGCGATGACTAATGTATGAAGACATGGGATCTTCTCACAATCTGTATTTACAGTAAGGCTGAACTGCAGCTAAGAAATACTTCTGAAACGAGAGAGACAAAGCAAGAAAGGGAACTCGAAAGACATAAGCAAGAGGGTCCGGCAGGTCACTCTGAACAGAAGGCAAGATAAAATGCAACTTCCCAGTACTAAGGCTTAAAAGCACTGGCGGTCTCGCCTATGATGTACAAAGGGAGAAGATGTGATCTGTCGTTCTGAAGCATTATTCATTCTGGCATTGATCGTGGGAGGGCTGGGCTCCTCAACCTAACCGAAGATTCCAGTCAGGTTATAACTGCAGGACGACTAGGAGGAACTTATCAGAGAAACCAGTTTAATGCCTCTCCTGCAATGTACAGTATACTGCCTACTTAATAACCTACGTATATAATAAACTATGTACCCATCTGGGCTGCATCTTATTAATGTTTTAATATACCTTCACCAAGCAATTCAAGCCACAAGGTCAACCCTCCAGCTTTATTTTAGCTTTTGTTATAAATTCATTAAAGCTATGATCAGCAATTCCCAAGCAAACCAGCCTGACCTGCAGCATTCATTTTCTACTGCACAAAAAGAAAATGTTTCACATTTCCCTCCCAAACAGGCCAAATCCTGAGTGTAGAACCAACAGGGACGGGTTTGATTATTCTTTATACCTCACGTATCCTGGCTCAAACTAGACCAAAATATAAAGATGCTTCCTATGAGAATATACAATACATTTTTTGTAAACAAAAGCAGTTTTGCCAATTCCTGGTTGAAATAAATTTACTTTTAATATGCACTGTTTACCCACTTCGGTTAATGATAATGAGGCTGGATCAGTCTGATTAAAAAATCTCATAACTGGCCCCAAAACTCCTTTTAAAAGTCATTAAAACCATCATGCCGTCCATAACTTTGGCAATACATTTTACCCATGACTTACCTTCAGTCAAGACATCATGAGCTTCAGATTCTCATGATGTCTTCATGCTTTAACCTTCACAGCATCACATGCCAACATGACATATGAAGAAACCTGCTGTAATGTCCTTTTCATTGATCTACCAACCAGAACCTCAGCCAGCTAGAGGTCTCACACACCAAATGATCAGTTCACATCACTCTCACCCTCCATCAACCTTACTGGTTACATGTCTCACTGTGGATTATATACAAATCACTTTTTCCTAACCTTCGGTGCCCTATATGGTCCTCTAAGCTCCATCCATGTGGACTGTGGTCCTCTGCTTCTGGTTTACTTGTGGTCGCTAAGCTTTGACTCTGCTCTAACTTTGGTTTATATTACTGATGTCTGGAAATCATTTCCTGTTTCACCTTGAACATCCAAACCAGTCCTTGGTCTAAGATGTTTCTGTCTGTGGGAGAAATGAAGGGTGTTTTTAAAAACTACCCAATGCCCATACTCCTATCAGGCCTGAAAAAAATGTTGTGAACCTAATTATAGAACCTTCTCCAGTCCACCCCAAACTGAACCACATTATCATTCCTGACCCAACCCAACTCAAGCCTGACAAAATGTTGTCCAAACCTGACCCAAAAATTAGGTTTTGACTCAGTTTTGACTCAGTTTTGAAACAGATACATGTCTAACAAAGTTGCCATGCCAAATAAAAACTCAGGTTTTCAGTAATAGTGAATAATACACAGTCATGTCCATAAATAGTTGGACTGTGACACAGTTTTGTGATTTTGCTACAATGGATTTGACAAAAAGCAATCAAGATGTGATTAAAGTGTAGAATTTCAATTTGAGTGGTTTAAAGGAATGACTGCAGTGACTGTTTAGGAATTTATGTGGTTAAACGAGGTGTCAATCTAAGTGAAAGGGTCCATCATTTGGTTGAAAAACAAAACAATCCAGTCAGAAAGATAACAGAAACTTTAGGACTGGTCAGATCAACAGTTTGGGACAGTTTCCTTTCCTCAAAAGAAGGAATGCACTGGCGAGCTCAGCAACACCACAGGGCCTGGAAGGCCACAGAAGACAGCTAAAGTGGACAATCATAGAACTCTATTTGTGGTGAAAAAAAGGATCTTCACAACAGGAAAGGAAAAGAAAGGAAAGAAAATTAAAGGAAGTAAGGACAGGACAGGAAAGGAAAGGAAAGGAAAGGAAAGGAAAGGAAAGGAAAGGAAAGGAAAGGAAAGGAAAGGACATAAGAGGAGAGGACAGGAGAGGACATGAAAGGAAAGGAAAGGAAAGGAAATGAAATGTTAAGACAAATCTCTTCTCCACAACCGAAAGAACTTACAAGGACTTTTCAACTACATCTGCTTTCTGCTTCACAGAGATACCGCACACAGCATACTGCAGGTTTTGCACCGAAATCAGACTCTCCTTCACACAGACATACTGTATGGACACTACTGATTAAACTTGTAATTACTGTTGTTTACACATAGAAACAAGCAGAATCGAGAGCGTAATCTGGAGCTTGATAATCCTGCTTGACTCACACGCACACAAAGCATCTGTAGCGGAGTGGAATTCAGCACCTAGTATGTGCAATGCTTTGTCCGTTGTCCACAAAACCCACACCAGCTTTCACGCCATTTCGAGTATGCTGGCAAAGACATCATCAAGACAGAAAGAACCATGTCAACATACAAGACAGAGTAATATCACTGAATTTTATTACAGGAGGTTCCAAATGCTTATTAAAGGCGTATTTGGTGTAAGATTGACAAAGATGAGATGACTTTGCATGCTAGCCTGAAACGGGACTGAGGTAACTTTTGGCCTTTGAAAAAACTACAAAACCCCAGTGAGACAGGGATGGCACATATAAGGTTACAGCCTACATTGCAATCTTTAATAAATAACATTGGCAGGGGTGAACACTGCTGTTGGACTGTCATTGTTTTTCCGTTAGCTGTCAGACTGCCTTACGTCCTTTTATCCCTCACCAACAAGATTTACTTTGGTCTTGCTCGGTCACTCTCTCTTTTTCTCTTCCTCACTTTCTCCTTACAATGTTTTTTTCGGCCTCTTTGCTGCATGTGCCATGATGTCCATGCTGGGAATATCAAGTTAGCTTCTTCTTATAGATAGCTGAAGACCTATAGACGTTGATGTGTGACGTGGTGCCAGAAAGTGTTATGTCCCCAGAACGACATAACACTTTCTGGCACCACGTCACACATCAACGTCTATAGGTCTTCAGCTATCTATAAGAAGAAGCTAACTTGATATTCCCAGCATGGACATCATGGAGAGATCTTTAAAATGCTCATCCAGAGCTACAGCAGGCATTCCAGGCCTGGATAGGCAAAGACAGAGAAGCCATTCTCCCTGTTATGATTGAGAGTACAATCAAAGTGATTTTGTAGCTGGTATTCTAAAGCAACATTTCTGCACAACATTGCTGTAAGGCAAAAAGGAAGGTTAGTCACCTGACCTTAACCTAAATGAGCAAGCTTTTCACTTACTGAAGACAAAACCCGAAGACAGAATGACCCACAAACAAGCAGCTGAAGGCGGCTGCAGTAAACACCTGGCAAAGCATCTCAAGGGAGGACACTCAGCATTTGGTGATGTCCATGGGTTCCAGACTCCAGACAGACACTGACTGCAAACCATCTGCGTCCGAGTATTACAACTGCTCCTTGTATTTGTAATTATGTTAGTTTGTTCAATGACTTTTAAACCTCTGGAAATGTACCAGAACAGCTCTGTAAAAACGGCTGTAATTTCTAAACAATGAGTGCAATATTATTGTCAAACCTTTTAAATTACAACTAAAAGTCTACATTTCAATCAACCCTGGTGGTGTCCAAATACATAAACAATCAGCTTTAAATTCCACTTTAACAAATGTATTCACCCAGCAATGCTTTTGCTATAGCAACATATTAGCCCTGAATAAAAATTGATTTTTGGCCAAACTAAATTAAATATAACCATCCTTTTGGCTGGCCTAAACCGTCACCTCCTAAATTCATTTGCTGTTTATTTCTCGCTTACGCGTTTACTCATCAGTGTAGGTCTTGTGGATCTCAGTGCAAAGTTCTGTCAACAACACAACATGCGTGGGTGAATCCAGCATGCCAGATCAAAAACTGATTCAAGGCAATGAAAGTAGAGAGAAAGAAAGAAGTATGGAAAACTAAAGCAGGGTGGAAATACAAGGTATATATGCTAAAAGTGGGAAGTGGGGTGTGAGAACTCAAGCCCAGCCCTATCCAGAATACATGGATACATGTGGTTTATTTAAGACTATTACAGCATTTTGTCAGATTGTAAAAGTTATTTCATATATTTTTTTAAGTCTCTCTATTGAAGATTGATGTGCCTGGTTATGTAGGAGTGGAAATAACAGCTGCAGAGTGGGCAGACACCTATGAACACTTTAGTAGTGTATAGTTGTAGTAGCCTTACTTTCATATATCACAGTGATGAAGTTAATTGAATGCGTCAGACTTTTAGCTTGCTCATAGCATGTATGTAGCAATATTCATATTTTAACTACTTAACAGCCTCATAATTCACAGGGTCAAGAGACATTCAGAGGAAAACATTTATATAGTCATATCGCTGCTTTCAGAACAAAACCACAAAACAGGAATTTTACAAGAGAAGGAAAAACATTACTTTTAATGTAAGCCAAGTCATTTTGGGTCATTTATTTTGGCCCATTCACCATGAAATGTACACACAATGTAAAGAGATTTTATGTCAAAAACTAAAAAAAAAATCTAAATGGATATATGAGGTTCTGCTCTGACAGCAGACATGTGCAAAAGTTTGAACACTCCTGGTTAATTAACATGTTTTATTGGTTTTCTTAGTGAAAATAAATGAATACAACATCCTCAGCAAACATCTGGCCAACCATAATTATTTACTGAATTCAATATTGTGGGGATTTTTACAGATATTAAATGTGGCATAGATTTTGCACAGCAAATTTATTTCTTACTGTGTTGAATGTAGCAAATAATAACTGCATGTGCAGAATGTGCAGAAGTGTGTAGAGGGAGTGTACTTAATGGCTCTTATTTGCAATCAACAAAACATGTAATTTAACCAAGGAAGCCCAACTTTTTGTATACAACTGTGGCGTGAAACGTTTTGGCCGTGGAGCATTTTAGTTTACTGCTGTGTGCATTGATGGGTTGAAACACCATTCTTTTTTCCCCCATAGAGATAAGCACAAAGCTTTCTATTAGCACATGCATCTACTGTGTTTACCACAGAGCAATACACAACTTCAGAGGTCTATCGCTCTCAAGTTTCAGAATTCCACTGAGACACTGGGACGTTTTTCGTCCAGTTCATTCTTCAAATGACAATTAAAAACTCATTTTGTTTTCCACAATGATATCTCTCGCCCTCCTGTCCTTGCTTGGTAGTTATGTTGATGTGGTTGGTGTCCCCTGCTTATGTACAGTGTGAAAATCTACTGCCGTTGTTTCACCCGCCCAGATGCTCATTATCATGCTTGTGTTAGGGTACTTTTGTTCTATCATGTTAGTGGGTCTATTTTTGGGTCTTATCGTGGGTTGTAGTGATTGAATGATACTGTAAAGTCACCTTGCGTTTCAAAAAGGCAATTACTCGGTCACTGATGAGCATTGAGCTGCAATAAACAGCTGTAAAGCATCGGAGGTAAGCTCTCTTTACATTAATGGAGCCCATGGACTGTCATCAGAGCAGAGTTAAACAGTGACTGCAATATCCTGTGTGAAACAGACAGGAGGCTGATCAGAGTGGTGTGTGTGTGGAGTCAGGGGGGCTGATTGTGGAAGAGGAGAGCGACTGCTAGGACATCGATCGCCCACAAAACATCACTCTTTCTCCATCTACAGCCCCAATCAAACCCAAGCTGATTGATGGGTGGATAATTGAGCTGTCCTTAGGGTGTCCACGTTTCTAGCTTGCCTATTTCTCTTTTTTACTCCGTCGCCTTTCGTAACAGGAGGACCTCCCGACGTCTGTTCGCGCGGGCTGCAGATAGGGCCGTGGAGATTATACCTACTCAGGCAATGTGATAGACCACCACCCTGTCCAGACTAATTAATCTCCAGGGAGAGGCCACCTGCCGGCCCAAAGGGCAAGCGCCCTTGTGTTCTTACTCTTTTATCTGGGGAAAACATTTCCTGCTTGTTCTCTACTGCCGATGGTACCTACATGAGCATTGCAGAAATACAACAAAATGTCTACCACCTAATGCTTGTACTTTGCTTTGAGTGAACAGATGTTTTTTCTTTTTTTTCTGGGCTGCATTGAGATATTTCTGCCCACTGTAGTTCACATGCAGTTCATTCTGAAAAGTGGGTTTTGTAGACACAGAACAGAGGGGTAAACTCTGACCTCACAACTGTTTGATTTGTTTAAGATTCTTCAGGAAACAGTTCCCTGCATCACAAAACATTCCACCTAATATGATAATACTGGTCACAATTCAGGATTTTTATTTTTTTAAAGTAAAATAGAAGTCAAAATTCTTGACATTTTGTTTTAAGATCACACTGTAAGTTTTGATTCCATATGTACTATTTAAATAATGATAAGAGAGACGCAGTACTGTGATTTTTTCATTGTTACACAAAACAGCTCCAGAAATGTATATACAGTATACACCCACCAGCCACCTCATTAGGTACGCCTCCTACATTTCCAATATTTAGCTGATGCTCTTATACATAATGACTTACAAGGTTAATCATATTACAGGTAGGTCAATGTAGTGTTAGGAGTCTTTCCCAAGGACTCTTATTGGTGTAGCACAGCACAGTCACCCGGATAGGGAACTGAATCCCAGTCTCCCACATGGGGTCAAAGCTCACTCGCAGCCTACTGGCAGGTGAGTGGTGTTTTCCAGTGTACCACATCAAATGGACACTCATTGCCCGTTTTATTAGGTCCATTTGGCATACAGATGGACTTTGTAGTTCTACAGTTACAGACTGTAGTCTGTATAGGTTTCTCTGCATAGGTTATAGTTATCAAGCCAACAGCGTCCTGTGACCACTGATAGAGGACTAGAGGATGGCCAACACAAACTGTGCAGCAGCAGATGAGCTGTCATCTCTAACTTTACATCAACGAGGTGGGCCCGCAAGGCAGGAGTGTCTAATACAGTAGACAGGTGGACACAGTGTTCAGCAAGTCCAGCAGCGCTGCTGTGTCTGATCCACACGTACGAGTGCGACACCCACACTGACACACCACCACCATATCAGTGGTAGAAACCACCATATTCAGGAAGAAAAACGTGCTCCTACATGGTAAGTAAAGCTGATCGAGTACTTTGCAGCTTCAAACAGGTGATTAAATCTGTCTGAACACATAATTTGTCACTATTTGCTATTATTTTAATATGTGGAAAATTATCATGGAAATTGGTGGCATATTGGCAATAAAACAGCATACCAAGCATTTTTGGCCTTTTGGTCACTAGCCCTCCTAAAGTTGGAATGGCAATGCCCCTTCAATTCTAGAGCAAAGCTTGAGAAAAGCCCTGGTAGTGACACTGCATAGAACAGTCTGTAAATAGCTCTGAAAGTGAAATTGCATTTAACAATTGGAAAACTGTATTGATTTTAAGCATGCAGCCACATTACAACCACCATAAAAACTGCACAGTTTTCTGCACAGGCATATTTGGCTGGCTGTTTCTTTCACCCGTATGGCCAAAACTTGGCAAATTGGTTTCTGGCAGACAAAAGCATCAGTATGACATGAGGGCAAGCTGACGTAATTTTGCATTATATTTAAAATTAGAATGTCATTTTCGCTTGATAATGGCAGTGTCATTTGAACGCACTTAGAGCATATTTTTCAGACACATGTCTAAATTGAATTGATTTTGTTATTTCCACAATGTATACATATTCCTTATAATCTTACAGGATATGACAGCAGTCCCAAGTGTTATTTGTTAGTTTTCATGTAGTTTATTACAGATACAGATACACCACCAGGAAAAACAGGAAACAGTGCGTGTACATTTTTTGTTCATCAGTCTACAAAAATGTACACACAAAGGTGCAATGACCTAATGAAATAACAAGACTGAAATTAAGAGAGGATGTATTCAGTCAATGTAACATAAAACAGAACTGCAATGGAATATAGTACAATTAAATTCCCAAACTGAAGGTACTGAAGGGATGTGACTTGAAGGAAAGCACCTCAGTTCACTATCATTTTTTGTCTGAGAATTTGCTAAAATACTAATCAACAGAGTTTAAAAGAGTTCGTTTACTGGGATTTTGACACTTTCTCTGTTATGGTGAGAATGTAGCCACATCAAATGCTGTTGAAGTATAAAGTCACTTTACTGAATTAGGAGACAAGTTCAATTTCTTTTTTCCCAAGAACAAGACATAAGATTCTACCACAAAGCCCAAAACATCTCTAGACATTCCTCTGTATGCACACTTTACATACTTGCCTCATTATGTTACATTGTTTCATCCCATTGCTTTCCCCTACACCTAATTTAAATTACGCTGCACACCGCAACACAAATCATCCACAGCAGAAGCAGAGCGTCTGGATCTGCTCGGCAGCCTCTCCTTGTGCCACTGGCGAAGATGAATATGAACAAGGGACACGGCACAGGGCAGCCAGAGAGCGGATATTCTAGTGTGTCGTTGTAAGTTGTGCTTGAAGTGTGCGGGGAATTAATTACAAAAAGGCGGCGGCTTCGCTCGCTTTCCACTTCATCATCGGTGCCTAAATCTGACGTGCCACTAGTCTCAACATGCACAGCACAGAAGCACGCTAAAAACTAATCATGCCCCAGTCTGGCAGCAGCAGACTTCTAACTGTGTTTTTATGAATCCAATAATAGGCTATTCCTCACCTATGAACATTCCTGGGGCCACTAACGCTTACAAAACACTGGAAACAGTATTTGGCAACAGTCATATCTTTGACATACCTGCTGTGTCCTATTTATAAAGTCCAGGTGGCCCGTCTTTGAACCCGCAACATAAGAGCAGTCTATGCCCCCACGGAGAGTAGTTATTATTCTTGAGCTGCATTTCAGCACAGCTGACGGCCGATCAGTGCTAATAATTCAACTGGCCACAGTATGGCAATTACTGTCCATGACATCCCCTCTCTCCCCACCTGTATCTCCCCTCTGAAAAGGCAGTGCATGGAGAGCCAACTGGATGCAATTAATCAGTTTGTCAAGAGTTCCCCAACAAATGGCCCGGCCTGCCACAACAATGCTGAGCGATGGTTATCTTCACTGTGCAACTGGGCTGGAGAAGTTTTATTCTTTCCTTTTATCTAGTTATTTACTTGCCCGCTCCGTTTCACAGAACAAATGGCAATCTCTCTGGTCCACTGCGCCTGCTCACTAATGAAATAATTGAAAAGCGCAGTAATGGAGCAGCAGGATCATTTCTTACCATTCAAACAAGAGACAAGGAGGCAAGAGGAAACTTTAGGCAAATTAGAAACAGGGCAGCCGTGTCCACCCGACTCAGAAATCACTTCCCACTTCTTTTACACTCATCATCAAAAGAATAGTTGAACCCAAAAGGAAGGGTTGTATTGCAGTGCTGCTGGGAAAGAAGATAAAGGTTACCAGGAACAATAAATTATGGTAAATTTAGACTGATATGGGTAATATTCATTGTGCTACACATACAGAAGTAGTGTGTCTGTAAGGCATCAGAGCACCATGTTTGCTAATGCAACATGCGTATGTCTTGGCATGGAGTTGTAGAGGTTCCTAATCCATCCCATGCAGCTTGAATATTCTCACACAGTTCCTCTAGATTATGCAGTAGAGGTGGAGGTGGAGTGACATTAGGCCTTCTGGATGTGTGTCGTGTGACAACAAATCGTTCATCTTGGTGTGCTCCACACACAGATTTGTTGGTCGTCTTCACGAAGACAAAAGTGGGACTCATCACAGAAGACATTCTGAGTCACTCCATGAGAGGCTGGCAAGACACCATTGTAGTCTTTGACAACGCTGACATGGTGTTAGGGCCAGTAGTTGTGCATGTAATCCTGCGTCATGCAGCCGTCTGTCACTGGTGCTGGCATTAACAGGGTGACTTATAAAAAGCATCACTGCTCGCTAAATGTCCGCAATCGTGACTGTTCAACAGTTACGTGGTGAAATTTGAGTCATCGTTAACTAAAAGCTGATGACATCATGAATAAAAACCACACGAGAAGGAAATGCTTCACAACATGCAATTTCAAAAATCTGTGATGAACCAAGCATGACATACCCTTTCCAACAAACCCTAGATCATTTGGGAATATGGACTGAATTTCACAAATTTCTATCCACCCAACCGAGAGGTCCAGAGAGTAAACCAACTTCATCTAAATGACTGCATTAACTTTACCAGACTACAGGGCATTATGCCCCTCTCCAACAACAGAGGTAACAACATTCAATATCTGCCCTTTGAAGTTCAACAAAGCTGAATTTAGGGGTCACTAAAACTGCACATTTCTATGCCTTTTAATTGATACTGCTCTTTATGGCAAGGATTATGAAAATGCAAGTTGCAGCTTTTCACCTCATTCTACTCTGGAACATATGAGAAACAGCAAGCTTTGATTCTCTCAGGCATGGTGAACACTATAGCTGTAGTCTGTTTAGTACCATGTTACAAATGTATTTATTTTAAGAGCTTCACTGGCAAAGTAAGCTTATCCAAAATAGGGTTTAGTTTAGAATAGATGCTACTGCACAACATCAGCTTCTGAATCCTGAATCTTAAGCCCCCTTGCCCTGCAGTTTTCACTGCTTTCAGTTTCCCTGCTAACATTTCATAGAAAGTATTGGTTCTGATCTGGTCAGCTGTGTTGTGCTGATGTACGCTGGCACAGATATAATACTGAAAGTGTAGTGCGTGGGACTCCTGGTTCAGAGCCTCTGATTTCAACAGTTTATTTTAAATGCAGTAATCTTGCCAATAGATTGACATTAGTGCTGCTTGCGTTCTAGCACCATGTCAAGCGCAGATATTCCAAGGAAAACAGAGAGCTCAGAAAACATCACGATTCTTATATTACATCCTGCAAGCAGAACAGAGGCTAAAAAACAGTAACTTGAAAGATGGATGAGGCAAACATAAGATGCATTGTAGTACAGTATACAGAACTGAATAGTGTAGCAGCCATACTCATTGGCCATTTTCTCAGGTTCACTTACCATACAGATCCACTTTGCTGGTTTTCTGTTACCAGATATTCAGGTGGTGGGCCATTCTCAGAACAGCAGTGACACAAAGTATTCAATTACCAGCCACTGTAATAAAAATCCTTTTCATGTAGCTTTACCTTGCTGCTGTACAATTTGTGTTTGTCTTTAAACCTAGTGCTGACACAGATGTGTGTAAAGACCCCAGCAACCTCACAGTGTCACGTACACACTACAGTGTCACTGCTGTGGCATGAGTGGTTTACCATCCAAGTAATATCTAGTCAGCAGTGGCCCTAGAGGGGGGCTTATTACAATCAGGTGTATATAAAACACTGGCAACTAATGTTGTTTTTACACCAGGCAGTATGGGACTGTTACAAATCCGTGATCATGATTTTGTTGTCATTTCTGAGCCATTTGTCATTTGTGGATCTGAATTTATTGCATATGATGTGATGCAAATATCTGTGCATTTGAAACACATGCATGTCTTTTTTTTCTTCATCAGGCCTCACTGGATACATTCCACAGTAAACGAGAGCACATACTGCACCGATTTTTCATAGTAACATAATGACTATTCAAGTCCTGATCACGATTTACCTTGTACTATTGCATAAAGAGAAGAATTCCTTGTCCCCAGCTAAATTTTGCCTGACATTTTTAAAGAACAGGCATCATCTGAAAAGGAAAGAGTTAATTATGGTGTCCTGCACCATCAGACTGCTGAAAAAGCCTACACCCAACTTAATGCAGATAGAGAGTGGACTAAATCAACGTTATATACTTTCCCTCCCATTCTAACATCTTCTACCAGAGGCAGTTGGCAAATGTATTCAAGATCTGGGGACAGAAGAACCAGCAACAGTATGTGTGTGGCCTAAGGGTATTGCACACAGACTTGTTGTGTTTACACATGGGTTCAGACAAATTTCTCTCAGCTGCATCTACCCAAGGAGTGCAAGCTTGTCATGTACAGCGACAGGTGTTGTGGCCAAAACAACAACTGGAGGATGCTCAACCTGCTCATATCCCAGCATTACCTTTCCCAAATCGAACAGAAGTTTGTGTTCTCCGGCCATTCTTTTCTTCCATGCAATTACACTTCCTCTGTAATTAAAAGAAGAACCAAAGTGTCTACACTATACACACCTTCTGATGTTACAGAGGTGATCAACAAAAAAAAAAAAGATCACAAAACCCATTTAAAGTCATGGAGATGAAGTGTGATGACTAATTCCAGTCCTAAACAACCCACTGGACGACAGATCACCTCAGTGAGGTGGTACCAGATAAACCAGGCAGTGATGTCTTCCATGAGTCATCCTGTTAGTGCCAGCACTATTGACAGACAGCTGCATGATGTAGGACTACATGCATTCAGACCATTACGACAATGATGGATTATCGCAGGACACCATTAGGAACCTCTATAACTCCATGCCGAGATGTCTGGCATGTTGCATTACCAAACATGGTGGCCCAACGGCACACTGAGAGACATTACTTCTGTATGTGTAGCTCAGTAAATATTGCCCACGTCAATTTTTTCATAATTTATTGTTCCTGGTATCCTCCTTCCCAACAGCATTGCAATCCGGCACCTATTCTTTGAATGATGAGCGTGAATCTTAGGATTTATATTTTTATGAAAATATGTCATGCGAAGGAATTAAGACATAACCCGTGCCTCAAGTACCAGTGTTTGTCAGACACTCTCCAATAGGGACATATGAGAGTCACTGCCAATCAAGAATGAGAGGCACCAGAACCTGAATATTAATCGAGTTAATCATAGTAATAGGCTGTGATTAATCATAATTAATCTCAAGTTTTAAATACTAGGATTTCTTTGTATTTGCGGCAGGAGATAAAACAAATACATATGTGGAGCTGGAATAAATGTTTGAAAACGGGTTAGAATCATTTTTTCTTTATTACAACATCGCAGCTTAGTTATGATGATTTCTGAATTAGAATCTTTTAATTTGCTGAATAAGAAGTCTCGGGGTGTGCTTGGCATTGCCTACAAAATCCAGAATGAAATGCAGAGTAGTATATATGTGTGAAATGTATATATGAAATAAGAAGAAGAAGAATAGATTAATGGTCAGTAAGGCAAAGGGAAAAATAGCCAAAAAGAAAGTGCAATGTTTTATTTCATTTTAATTTCTTATCTAATTACTAACATAGCCAGCTACATAGGTTGTAGTCTAAAACTGAGCTTGTCCGATTTAAAAACACAAAAAAGCATAATGAGAGCTTGCATTTTACAGGCATTAATTATCCTCAAAAACTCTTACGTTTATATCATAGGGATGTTGTATGTTAGCCTATATTATGTGAGCTGCATACCTGAACATCTCAAGAAGTCAATGTCACTCTGGGCAGTGTAGTGTTGTACAGAGATAAACACAGTGGGAAGTACAGTCTAAGGGCAAATCACAGCAGTCCTAAGGTCAGTTGAGCACCAGTCACTGCTGACTGTGAAGTCTCGTCGCTGCTTCCACACTAAATCTCATAAAGCCCTTCTGAAACTTTTAAGGACCTTTGTGTCCTCGTACTAGTTACGAACATGATGGGTGCTGATAACGAACTAAAGATCTGAAGCAATTGTGTATAGCAATGATTGCTAAGAGGTGCTTGGAGGGTTGAGAAAATAAGGCTGATCTTGGCAGATTTTGATGGGCCTAGTACAGTGACAGTATTCACAGAAACCAAGTCAAATATTTAAAAATGCAGCAAAATAAATATTCTGTCCCCGTTTGATTGGGTAGGCCTGTGTTAACCCATGATTGTGCCCCTGAGTTCGCTACTGCATTATCAGAGAGGTGATGTTTATATGTTTAATCTCATGAATGGAGACATTCTCAAACTACCTCATAGTTACTTATGGTCATATGATCATGATACTTATATAGGCATCTTAAAAGAAGCTTTCATAGGAGAATTAATTCACAGACATGACCTTCTCTTTGAGTTTACCTTTGAAGCAAAACTGCTTTTAAAATGCTTATATGTTTATATAAGAAGATATATCATCTGCTCATCTGGGTGAAATGGCACTGAAGACTCCATTAGAGGCCTGTGGACCTCCACTGCAGAGGCCAGTCCATCTGCAAGCGGCCCAGCAGCAGGTTAATGCAGCCCAGGCAAAACCAGCTGTGCCTATATCAATCATTAAAAAAGCTCAGCGTCTCGCACGCATCGTTGTTGCAGATGATAACTACGAGTGGGTTGATCACCCTTTTCAGCCAGAACACTGCAGGATTGTCATCTGCGACCTGCTGATATGGCTTTCATCACGAGATGGCTACCCTTCCAGCAGCCTGCAACATGGCTTCTCCAGCGATGAGCAGGGCCAAACAATGAGATGGCTGATGATAATATGGCTTCGTATTGAGGACAGCTGAGGTTGTGCCAAGACTCAAGTGGGTTTTGGTGATGGAGCTATTCATCCGCATCAATGTCATCGCTCAGCGTCTGTACTTTCGGGTCCTTCCGTCGAATCGAGGCCCAGACAAAATTGAACAGATTTTAAAAAGCAAACGTTTCCCCCTTGTGACCCAGAGTGGGGCCATGGAGTCGGTATAAGCATTTTCGTGGTGTGTTGCTACTGCTGTTCTGACCAATAGATGAATGAAATATGGCACATTCGTTACCAGCTCTAAATAATCATACCAATTCATGTCATGTCACAATGTCAGCATTGTGTAGCTGACAAAGAGGATAGCAATTTGGAATTATCACATAGCTCGTCTGCTTTCATGGCCTCTGCCTTGCAATATTGCGGGGCTAAAGATCAAAAAAGCCCAGGTTATGGAGAAGGAAATTATGCAGCACGAGCCAGCAAGGAGGATTATAGAGCCAGATATGGAAGCATTTCACTTGAAGCCCAAGCCTTATCCATGTGCAGTCAGAAGAGCCTAGTGAGACAATGGGATGGGCCCACACATCTGCGCCTATGATCCCCAAGAGGACAGAATACAAGTACACAGGTTCAGAATGCTAAACATTGTATTCCCCTGGCAGCTAGACTGAAGACCACAACTAGCTGGACATTTTGCTGCCTTACTAACAGCATGCGGACACATAAGTCCAGCGGGCACAGAGGCCTGGCAAGGGAGCCGGTGGTTAAGACTAATTCTGACATTTCTTTTAGAGGTCGTCCCATCACAGCACGGATCAATGTGCACACTTCCTTCAATTTCACATGCACCAGACCAAATAGCAAGTATGGCTGGAGGGCTATTGCTTTCTTCTACCTAGTCCGCTTGGTAAACAGGAAAGGACGTGGCCAGTCCACGCTTGCTTTCATTATTATGATTATTACTTTTTGTGTGGAAATGCTATTGAGTTCCTTTTTATTTTCCATTGTTACTGAGCTGAAGGCAATTAGCCTTGAACATGGCCATTGTAACAGATTGCCCTCATAAAACCAACCTTTATCCAGGCCTCCAGTGATGCCTTCTACTAAAATGTCTGAAGACCCAAAAGGAATGGTGTAATCTCTATGACTCGACTTTTAAAAGTGTATGTAATGCAAGGTCTAAGTGTTTGGTGCCCCTAAAATTGTGGAGTAAACCCTGTTATATATTTATGGCTCTTTAATTATGTCATTACTCTCACTGACACTGGGTTTATTAGGAGCGTATATCTGTGCTATGGCGTGTTGTTTCGTTGCATTGAGACAGTGGAAATTGCACTGGGCACTGTGGCAAAATGTCTGGCAATGCACATGAAGAGTGAAAGAGAAAAAGGGGACAAAAAAATCTAATTACAAATAATGATCACTCTCTTAGGAACGATGTTTCATACGGACTAGTAATTTTCCACCGACCCTCTGGCCTCTGGGGAAAACGGTGTTGAAATCGAGTAAGATGACAAATAAATCTCATCGCTGACTATAGAGACAAAGCATACTGCAGCACTCAACTGCTCAACTCCATTGTTCGTCTGCTATTTCCTCTGAACAATATCCAAAGAAGTAACACATGTAAAATACGAAAAACAAGACATTACAAGACAGAAAACGCTCTTCTTCCATAAGCTGCACTGTAAGCCTGCACACTTAGCTGAGCTCAAAACAGCAAAGGTAATCAGTTACTTTCATTCATTTATTTATTTATTTTTTTTTTTTTGGTGTTTACAAATTCAGATGTTTGTAGACATTCTAGAATTATGTGCATGCTGCATAGAATTATTGAGGAAGGCAACAAAGATATTTCCAATTCATGCAATTTAAATTCTGCAGTGAATGTGGAGGTGAGGCAGGAAACATGTGAAATAGCTTTATTAGGGGCAATCCAACACTTGGACTGCAGAGGTAGGTACAGAGACACAAGACAGTCATACACAAGACAAATCGGAACAATCGGAAACCATACAACAAAACAAATAAAAATAAGAACTAGCAACAATCACATATCCCAAGGATAAGAAACCATTTTATAAATGCACAGGAACACAGAAATACTTCACAAAGAGCAAAACAGCATACACAGGAGATCATGAGTCCAGAACAAGCTGTAGGAGAGAGTGATAATGAGTGGGCAGAGCCAGTGACCCAACAGCTACAAGTGTGGATATTCAGTGAACAGTGATACCCTCCATGAGTCCTGTTAATGCCAGCACCATTGGCAGAAGGCTGCATGACGCAGGACTACATGAATGTCACATTAGTTAAACTATGGCATGACGCCATACCGAGAGACACTACTTCTGTATGTGTAACTCAATAAATATTGCCCATATCAGTCTAAATTTATCATCATTTATTGCTCCTGGTAAATTTGACCTTCCTTCAAACAGCATTTCAATCTGACACTTCCTTCTGGGTGCAACTATTCTTTTAATGTATTATTAAATCTGAAGCACCAGAATGTAACTGTCGCACCCTTTAAGCTGGAACAGCAAAATTGGTAGAGGAAGCTGGTGAACAGGAAGCTGTGAACAGGATACAGTATGTATCACTGCAAAATAATTGGAATACAGACACCAAAACTTGTCATTTTGTGTCAGGTGTGCTGGATTTTGGGGTATACCATAAGCTATATACTGTATTTACTATTCATCATTGAAATATTTAGCATTTATATTCTGTGTAACTATTATTGTCAGTGTTTATTAAAAACATCCATGATGAAGAGACTTGTGTTCCACAAACAAATGTTTTTGCCATGTTCCCTAATAAACGCAGCCTTGCTGCAGAATGTTTTATCACCCAGGCTGACTGAGGGGGGCGTATTATAGTCAAGCCATTATCTCGATACAAATGAGAGAGTCTGTGGCTATCCAGAGGGAGGAGCCAGGGTGGAGTTGGAGCTGGAGTGAGCCAATAAGAAACCTTAGCCTAACATAGTATTGGCCAAAATTAATTTCGTTTGAAAACAACTGCTAAAAATAACACAAATAAGAAGGACTTGACAGGTAAGTGGTCTTAGTGCTGCTAAGGGGTCTTAGGATGCAGCAGCACACTGTGCTGTGAATGAAAGCAACAGGTCTCCAGAAGAGATGGGAAAGAAAGTTAGTGAAATATATCATTTCATAACCTGAAGCTCATGCGACATGACAACAAACCCAAAAGAAACAAAATGAAGGTTTTGAAATGGCCTGGTCAAAGTGTTGACTGGAACTCCACTGAGATGCTCAAGCAGAACCTTAAACAAACACTTCATGCTCTAGCTCTTCAAAGTGGCTGAATTCTGCAAAGAAGAGTATGTCAAAAATTCCCCCGGAGCTTTGTGAAAGACTCATCTACAGTTATAGGGAGTGTTTGTTTGCAGTTATTGCTGCTGAAGGTGTCACAACCAGTTATTAGTTTTACTGCTTCATGGCACGGGTGAGTGATATAGATGCTACAAAAGCTTTATTTCCTTCAGTAAATGGAATCATAATTCTAAATGTTTGTCAATGCTCGTGTTCACCACGTCTTCCATTTTGTATGAGGATCTGAATCCATTTTAGTGTGAAAAATAAGCCAACATAGATGGAAGCATGAGGGGCAAATACTGTTTCATGGCACTGTAAGCATGCTAAGCTGTTATATTCGTGCCTAGGTACACAGCTCCCATAAAATCACAGGTTTTGTCATCGAAACAGGGAAGTTTGTTTTGAGCAAGGCTGGGCTACTTTAACTACTGCAGAGCAGGACTGAATAATCACAATACACCTTTCTCTTTTGTTCGCCACAACAAAAGCCTGCTCATCTGATGCAGGGATCCGGCATCCCGCTGTGCTCCATTTGCATCTATGCAATCAATGGACTACACTGTGATCACAATACATCATTAGACGGAGGGGAGAGAGGCCAATCACCTCGGATATGAATGTGACGCTTTCTGTGCAAGATCCACGGGGAGAGTTCCTCACAAACATGGCAGGAGCGCGACAATGAGGCATAAAAATACACTTCTCACTATGTCACGGGGAGAAAACCACTTCTCACAGATATTCCACATGCAGAGAATAGAATTCATCCCAGCCCAGAAAAGGGCGCAGCAGACTATTGGGAAAGCATTTCACACCACATTTTCCTGAGTAACAAACGGAGAGTTGGGCGACACATACTGAAAAAAATATGAAACAGTGGTGTCAGTCACCAAAGGCGTTATTTGGGGGCAAATGCATCTGCTGGCCGTTATGCATGGTCCCAGCCAAGCGTGCCGAACTGCCAATCACGAGAGAATGAAGTGAAACTGAGAGGGCAGGACGGGCCACGTTCACCCCACGGTTGGCATCACTCCAATTTCAGCTAGGAGGAATTTCTACGGGATTAAGAAGGAGGGCTGTAAGGTAATAGTCGGCCACATGCCCAGCACTTCATCATGGTTAAGGGCACCAATTTGCCTGCTCATCTACAGACAGTCAGGTCCAGAGCCAGATTCGTGTTCAGGGTTGGCTAGCCACACATTAAACAACTTAAATCCAACTACTCATGCCGCTGTTCCAGCCGAGCGAGTGAGGAGAGAGAGAAGCCTGAAGTTTATTTTAAAAAAGATTAAAAACACTTTAAGTTTGAGGAGATTGTGGCATTCTAAGAGGAACAATAAGATGGACCTGAGGTAAAAAGATTTCTGGATGACAGATTGCACTTAATGCGAAACGTTCACAATTGGTGTGTGTGGCCTTAAAGTTCTGGCTGATATGAGGCCATTAAAACACAATGAGCACACTCATTTAGGGCCCTGGGAAAAACTCATTTAGGTGACTCGCGAGTGTGAATTCAAGGACTGTTTGCTCTAATCGATTGGCTTCACTCTTCTGATTGAAGTCATTGAAGTTATCAGTGAGAAGGCAGGGTGGCTAGCCCATGCAAGGTGATGACACAGCTAAATCAATTGCCTGGGTAAAGTGCTTCACATGAAAAGAATATCCACTTTTGTGATTCAAAGGAAACGGTCCCGAAATGATCTCAGACTAAATCCCTGTAGGAGGTGGAAAGAACGGCTGGAGATTTTCAGCAAACCAGTGGACTTAAAAGCTCAAATTTGGCAATGAAAGCGACCTCCACTTTCCGCATAGTTTGTTAAACGGGGTGAATAATTGCGCCGACTTCTCATTGAACATGCACCAATATACTTTGTTCTAAATCAAATCGTCCAGCTTCTTGGGTTCCTTGAACATGCTGTAATCTGGGCTAAACACAACTCTGTCACCCACAACGTTTTGTAATCTCTCATTTTACGATCGAAATGACTCGGAGGCTCCATTTACTGCTGCTGCGCAGTCCATTTAGAGGCGAAAATAAGCAACCTCAGAGAAGACTCTGACCGAGCATTGACATGCCCTCATAAACAGCCCAGCCCTCTCAGGACGGTGCCTGTCACATCAGTAGCCTTCAGCTGAACAGATTTACAACTACTTTATAAAGACGCCCAACTTGTTGGATGGATGTGCTCCCTGCAATAGGCTATCGTGTGCTTGGCTTCCGAGGCAGGGTTTCCACCACTGTGCTGCTCCTCTGGCTATTTTATGTCAGTGTCTATTAGTGGTGAGAGCAAGGGGGAGGGCTGCCTGAAGGGAGGGAGGAAATGTCATAGCCTGGTAGGAATCAGCCCCGCTGCTGGGAGGAGAGAGTGCACCGCATTAAGCTCCCTGTGATTAACCGATTCTCTGCGCTGGTCTTAATAGGTTTCCACAGGCTTGAGAATATTGAGCAAATACATTTAAAAAATAGCCCCGACTAGCCCCCTATCGCCACTGTATGAAGGGCAGTATGGGCTATAGAGTCAATTACACAGAAAGCCAAAGGTTAAAAAGGTCTGGACATAAGATGAGAATGTGACACCTGACATTGCTGATCTGTTGTCCATTTGAGGCTTCCTTTGCTTGTGTTATCTACAGGAATTACAACATACAATAATGATAAGTGTGTCATTGTGTCCTTTTTTATTCTTTGTCCTTGTATGTTTGGTTACAACTAATGCCATATTCCTTATTTCCAGGGGTAGGAATTGCACTACAAGTACAAAGGTATGTGGACACCCCTCCTAATATTTGGTATAAATATTAGCCAAGCACATAGCCATGCAACCTGGTAGACAAGCACTGGAAGTAGAATGGGTCATACTGAAGAGCTTAGCAAACCTAACATGGCTTTTATAGGACACCTCCTTTGTGCAATATTAATGTAAAACAACATCTCAGCCACAAAGCGCTAACTCACTCAAACTCACAGAGCAGGGCCGCCAAGTGCTGAAAATGTTAGTGGAATTAAGCCTTGTTTGGACAGGATTAGTTTTACATGGTGAGGTGGAGTAATGTCATTTTACTACACAATGTCTGTAAAATTTAGGACTGATTCACACGGGATAAGAACTCTTGGCATAAACGATGGGATGAGAGTGGCTACTTGATTATGCACTGCACTACCTCCAAAAAAGTGCATAACACGTGTCTTCTTGGTAAACATAGCACCATCGAAAGAAAAGAAAACACACAACTGGACCAGGGCTGAAACTTTGTTCCTACTTTCAGTTTGGGGTGAACATCGCTCCAACAAAAACAGTTTAAACAAATGGTACATAACCATTCAGTCTGGGAAGCCATATTTTAGGAGGTTTGCCACAGACTTAAAGGACCCGAGGTATCTGTGCCATGCACAACGATACTAAATACCTCCTCGAGAGCCTCCATACTGGAGAAAAACTGCAAAAAAGTTATTTTTTTTACACAGTCTGATGGAATGTTTACAAACGTTCGCACAGGATTACTATAACACAAGGTTATTTTTGTGACTCGTTTTACAGAAGACAAAAGGCTCCAGAATCTTTACTGATGTGGGAGTGCACAGTAAAAATGACTGACATGGGATAATTACATTATCCCACATCCACATATAAAACTAATCCAGTCCAAATAGGGCTTTAGTTACAGAAACAAGGCAGTAACCAGAGTACATGTGTACTATAAAATAAGGAGATATGCTGTTTCCCCTGACTGTAGGAACATAGCTGGGCTGTGCTAGCTGTTAAATGTGAGGTCAGTAGTTTAAATTTCCAGTCTCTCTGATTGTGGAAGCTACAGTGAAGTTTTCGGGGAGTTGGCAGTTGGCAACCTCAATATAGCAATGTCTCTGAGACATAATGCTTAGCTATGTCACAGGCAAAATTTGGGGAACTGTATGTATCTACTGTGTGATCGACTGGCGATCTGGCCAGGGTGTTTCCTGCCTTCTGTCCAATAAGCAGAGGGAAAGCACGTGCCATGTGTTGGAGAGATAGGCGGCAGCTTTGTCTCTCCACTGCCACAACACCTTTACCTTTTTAGCTAAGGCTTTAAAGTAGACTACTTATTACAAAATTTACAAAACAAAAGTTACAAATAACTTCATATCAGCGTAAAATGATACCAATTTTATCATGAGTACAATTCATACTTAGGTTACATTCATCTCTATATCCATCCCTAGTAATTTCACTCTATATTCCTCAATACAAACAATTTTAAACACAAAATCTCCACCTTTATCTGGCCCTGTATGGAAACAGCAGATCTTCAGCCTCCTCGCCGTAGATGTTAAACCAATTTAGAAGTCATTCTCACTGTAGAAGGTTAAAACAATTCTGGCAGACAGCTCTAGTAGCCCATTGCTGACACTCTGCACATTTCTTCCCCAGGATTAGCCGACGGTAATGGAATATCAATAGAGGCCTCATTTGCTGTAGATAAAGGGTCCAAGTTCATAAGAGCTGTCTGCATACTCCTAATGTATGCAGAGCAACCTCACTGTGTCAAAATATTCCCCTGGCATCCGAGGGCAGACGCAGCCGTTTTCTGTTTAAGTTTTCCTCCCATTCAGAGGCAACAGAGTGGAACATTGTGTATTAAAACTGCACACGGGGTGCGTCCGCTGGAGCAGGCAGTTAAATATGAAAATAAAATGTGGGGCGGTGCGGGTGAGTCCCCTATAGATAAAAGTCTCCCACAGCGGCCGAGAGCATGCCGATGGAAATGGCCCAGGGTTAATGAATATTGACACAGAATAATCTTTCCAGCCAGGTCGCAGGTGCAGTCTCCAGGCCACACTTAACTCACTGAATCTGACGAGAACAGATCAAAGGCGGGGTGAGGGCGTTATATCCACACCCCGCGCCACAGCGCCTTTCAAGAAGGCAATCCACACTGGATCATTGTAAACACAAGAACACCCACCAGGACGAATATTGAATCCAAAAACTTTTTTGTTCGCCCCCCTATCCAATTTATCTGTCTCACAAACAAAGAAATTCTGGCAAAATGAAGCAGATCTTCCAAAGATCACTCCTAGCATAGCAATTAGAAAACCCAGAATGTCAATAAGAAAATCTGACAGCGCACAGAGAGGAACTGAGCAAATTAGGCAAGTGCCCAGTGACAAAAGCAGGGAAAAAATGCTTTGTAAAACATGGCCCCTGTAGGCCAATTACCATATTCACAAAAGTCAAGGTAAAAGTACAGTACACAAGACAAGGCACGAAATCAATTCAGCCGGGGAGACACTCAAACAAGTTCATAATATTGGATGGAGCGGCAAAAACCTCATTAGATTAAGCCAACTTGGTAAAACAAACACTGTATGTGTTCTTTGTCGTCCTTTATGCTTCAAGAGACTATGCAAATTGATGTCGCCCTGGTGCAAACTGCACAACTGCAAAACAAGGGGATAAGAGTGCCAAAATAATTGTGGTTTCACTGGGGTTGAAAATTGAGCGACTCGAGTGGAAGGCCCTTCTAATGCTGCTCCTGCACATGGCGCATTTGAAATGCAGGTTCAGACAGCTTTGGAGAATGAGTACGTGTGGGAGTTTGTTAATGACAGCCTGCCTATCCGCTCCGCGCACCCTTCCGACCACCAAAAGCCTGGGCCTGCCTGCTCCTCTGGCCACTTACCCAGCACTGCCTAATGTTTTGACAAATGAAAGGTGAAAGAGAATAGGTAACAATACCGCCGGGGCATGTTCCCAAGTTCAAAACTTACAAATGCAGTCAGGTCAAATTAACACAACCCCCTAGACAATGGATAGCACACAACGGCAAAGGCCATCAATTGGGCCCACAAGCAAATGTATGCAAGCTCATAAAAACAGCTCCGAGGGATTAGTTAATACCCAGTATGTTGGAGCTGACACCATTTGCATAACTATACTGTGGGTTTCACTGTTGTGTTTATAAGTTTGCCACTGTAGACCCAAGGAGTTAGGCGGTGGCTGTAATTTATACCCCTGGTTGCTTGGCTCCAGAGGAGTAAGCCACAGCTGCTTTATTAAGAGAGCCAATCTGCTGGTGATTAATTAATTTCTTTCAGGAGAGACAGTGAATCTCTGGTGTAAATTAAGACTGAAGTCAGACCAGGCAATGGGCATGCACCCCCTTTCAATCGCAGCTTGCCAGGTGGCCATTGTGCCATTAGTACCGTTCTTCTGCCACCAGTCAGTATGAATACACGTCTGACTACATTTGACAGTGGATTGTAAAATATAGATAGTAGCTTATTATGTAGACAACTATTGACTAATGGATAGTGCTACTTTGTGCACTGTATATGTTTAGGGGATTTGGAGACCTCTCTGTTGAAAATATGTAATAACGAATGTGTAATAATATGTGGAATATCACTTTATAACCCCATTTAGAACTCTTAAGATTGCAAGCATAACAAAAGAGTGTTAAAGAAAACTGGAAAAGTCTTCTGAGGATGTAAGGGAATTATAGATCAGTGTGATGTTTATATGTAATGTTGCATGATGTGGTCCAAAAAAAACAGCAAAATCTGACCCTGCACATTTTGATTTTCATCTGATGATTCCAGGCAGGGAGACTCTCAGCAGCACACAGACACCATATCTTTGCACGACTCAATAATCATTTTAACTAAATTTATAAAATTTTATATATTTTTTTATTGATAAAAGTACATAAAGCACATTACTACATAAGGTTTACTGTTCAGCCAATACAAGGACTGCAGTGCATAACTTAGAAGTTCTTAACTTATAGATCTGTATAATAGAAAATTGGACTTGCTAATGTGGTATGCAGGGGTCATTACTCTTATTAACAATGGACAATGGCTGGTTGCTCAGTAAGTAAGAGTAAACCATTAACTGTGGCAGTCTGTAAGGGTGTAATGATTCACAAAATTCATTATTTGATTTAATACTATACGTTGGTGCCACAACAGAAACAAAAGAATGGAAGACAAAAAAAAAGCATGGAAGAAGATCTGCCATATGTTGTTATGCTATGTGTCAATATTTGAAACAAAAGTTAATAGTGCTTAATGGTGTTCCAGTCTAACACACTAGGCACAAGCCAATGAGCTTGACATGATACATCGATGCAAAATGATACATGATATATTGTGCTACATTTTAATATGTTGCAATATGTTGTACTGTTACATCCTTAGTATTCTGGTATTAAATTAGACATACTGTACACCGAGATATCATTTTGTCAGGGGAAGCAATCCAGCAAGATTTATAATAGGAACTAAAAAAGGAAGCTTTTTCAATTGACCTTTTCAATTGATCTCTCAAAGCAGCTGTTGCGAGGTTTGACAAGCTTTACAGATCATTGGCTAATGTACCTTTCAACATACTGAAAAATGGTACTGTAGAATTCATTGTTTTATCAAAGATCAGAAATTTTGAGTGTGAATTTCCCTTATTTTGTGTTTATGTAAAACATCACACAATAAAAATAAATAGAGTTTTCTTGGTTAGCTCAATTGTCATACAATTAAGATTCCAGTTTAAAATGCTAACCATATGGGCCATACAGGAGTATGTTGCCACTGTGCTAAAGTTAGCTGGATTGTTATACAATTGTACTAACTTGAGCATGGTGGCAACATATCCCTGTATGACCCATATGGGTAGCATACCCAAGACTGGAGTCTTAATCTTATAGAGTGCCTCTGAACACCATTCTAAATGCATTCTTTAGAATGGGAATATTTCTGTAAAACCTGCCCAACTTTTCAACAACTAAGGTAATAGAACACTTTAGGGGATGCAGCACGAACAGGTCAAGTATTTAACACTCTCACGTCATGAACTATAAAGACCATGTCCAAACAAATCACCGGTGGTATTTTAACTAGACCGGCTTCTCTTGACCTGCAAAGTTGGAAGGAGATTTTGGAGAGCTGCTGGCTTTTTGTACATGTGTATATCTGTGTAGTTTGTATAGTTGAGTAGTTTGACCTTCAGTGCAATTAAACGTCTGAGTACACTAATCAATACAAATCCAGAGAGATTATAGGGTGAGGTTCAGGGCCATTGTTTGTTCATTTCTTCTATTAATGTGCCCTGTGCTCTCAGGCAAAGGGCACTTTGATAAATATGGATACCACATCTACATAAATTAGCTCCGAAAACATGACTGCTGGAGGTGCACTACTTGGCCACATAATGATTAGGGGGTTTGGTGTGGGGGGTAGGGGGATCCAAAAACACATGACTCTAATAAGCTCCAGCTTTACTGTAACATTTGACCTAGCATGGCTGTGTTATATATAAGTAGCATATATCTCCTTCATGGTTACTCATAGCTAAAGTTCACCATAGTTTAGAACATAAGTCCATGGGTAGATTCCAATCATGATGCTTTAACTAATGATTAATAGCCATTTAAATAAATGGCTGTTGAGCTTCCTAGCTGTCAATGCTTGCTGGATTGTTGATGATTGTTAAAGCTAATCGACTCGGGGAAATAACTTTGGTCAGCTCAAAGATGAAATAATGTAATTACAACAGGCCAAATATCAGGACAAACAATGCTGGAATATGTCAAATATGGAGCCATAAATTGCATTTTTATAAAGCTGAATAAGGATTATTTTGCTTCCCATGTCATGATGAATATGATTAGCATCTGATCTTATGCTTGAATCCATTAAGTCCTGCTTAAATACATTTGGTAAATATAGGTCAGAGCGTCAATTATGAAATGTTTGCCTTGCAAAAACTGACAATTAATGTCACCCATGGAGGCTGGAGATAATTATTATTAATCAGCATTGAGGAGACTGATGAATGTGTAGAAGCCAAGAGGCTGCAGGATTTGTCTCCTGAAAGCTTGAACTACTGCACTAGCCTGCTGTCTGCTCCCTCCCTTTCTATAGCACTATAGGACCCCTGGCGCTTTGATGTCTAAAGACATTACTGCTCTATGCTCTGACTTCTTTACCTGTGAGAGGTGAAATTCCCCCAGCACTGTTACAAAGGCAGAGTGGATATTGTTAAATAAATTGGACCAAACTGTTGGGACAATTGCAGATTCATTAATGAAATGGTTCAATATTCTTATGCAGAGTGAACCCCTATGCTGTACTTGCATATCCACTACTGAATTTAAAATATGAAGCCAATGGGAATAGCAGAGCTCTGAAGCACCAAACTAAAGAGTTTCCCTTTTCCCCTGCATTAATACTACAGCCAAAACACAGACGCACTGTCAGTAAAAGCTTTCGTCATTGATCTAATGTCACTGATTAATCCTTACAGACATCAAACTTATCTCATTTACTTCAAAATAGCAACTTAATGACAAATCTCTAGGGTTCTGAGCCTTAAGCTATTCAAAAGAGGTGGGCATTAAAGCTGAAGCGTCGCAGGCTCAATTAAACGCTCAAGGCTGGAAAGCCTGTGGCTTTGGTTCCATCCAGACGTCTGCTATTGCAAACAAGCTCCCTGGTGTGGTCCTGAAAGCATTGTTTTTGCTGGACCTCCCTGTCACTTTCAGCCCAATAATGCCAGGCATGGCACTGACCCCGAGGGGTAGCAGGATGTGTAGAACCCTTCTCTGATTACAGTAGACCAGCTCTGACTGACCACTGGCTAATTGGACACAGGAAAGTGGCACAGCACCAGAGGGCAAGCGCAGAAACAGGATCAGAGGCTCCTTCCCTGCTTCCCTTCTGAGGCAGTTCATTGGCACGGCAATGTTGTGATGCTCAGCATCAATTACAGGATGACGGCTTGCCTCGGTCTGCCTTTCTGGTACAGTAACTGCAATATTCTCTGTGGGAAAACGGTTTGTACAGCAAAAGGGAATAAGTTTGCTTTGCATGAAATCAGCGTGTAAACTCGTTGCATTAAGTGCCTGACCTCCTACAGCTCGGATACAGCAGGTTTACCACATATCTGTGAAGAAAGAGGGTGTAGGAATGTGCATGTGTAGGAAGAGACCATTTAGAGGCATTTTACAGGCTTGTGCAACAGAACAAAGCTATAAATAAAAGCAACGCAAATAAGAAGCTAGAGAGAGAGACAGCGGACATAAGGACTTGGAAATAGGCACCATTTATTATATTCATCCTAGACGCCGCTTAATCTCTCCAGCAGACCTCTCTGGACTCCACAGCAGTTGACCCACCCCTCTAGGAGTAATACAAGACTGAGCCATATGGTGCATGATAAAGAGAATACACTGAGAACAGGGGTCTGCTCTAACTCATCTCAACTAAAGCAGTTTCTCTCCAGAGAGCTGGTTATTCATCACTGATCCTGAATTCTATATGTTCTATAATTCTATAAGTCCAAAAACAAAGCCCAACTTGGCAAAGTCTAAGAAAAATACTATTTTTTTTTTTTTACAAAATTGAGACGCAAAAAATATACTTTTCTTCTCAAATCCATTAGGATGATACTCAGTTTTTGGCACTGGGTTCGTGATTTGGTATTCTCACAACATTCATTCATTCATCTTCTGAGCCGCTTATATCTCCTGGTCACAAGGGGTGCTGGAGTCTATCCCAGTGCTCATTGGGTGACAGGCTGCCAGTCCATCACAGGGCAGACACACAGACATACACATTCACTCACACATTCACACCTAGAGAGCAATTTAGCATCTTCAGTACACCTTACTGCATGTCTTTGGACTTTGGGAGGAAACCAGAGCACCTGGAGGAAACCTACACGGTACAAACCAACACGAGGAGAACATGCAAACTCCACACGCAATGTACACTGGACGCCCATGTCCGGCTTCAAAACTAGCCCCTTCTTTCTGTGGGGCGACAGCGCTACCCACTGCACCACCATGCTGCCCATTCTCACAACATTTTTAACAAAATTCGAATGGCAAAACAATGCTGATGCACATCTTCATGCACGGTTTACTACTGAACATTGTGAATATGTGGATTACTAGTTTCAGGTGCTAGTTGTTTGCAAATCGGGTGCTTAAACAATACATTTTCATTGACTGACATAATTATGAATATCCATTCTACTAGTTACTAGTGTAGTGTATAGGTACTTGGGAACTCAAGGTGCCAGTATTCAAATAGTGTTATAACTACAGTACAGTTGTGGCTTGGTTTTAGTGCTAACAAGGCTAACTCTTGTAGCTGTTGTTTGCAAGCTCCAGAAACAGCAAAATTATACTTCCCTGACAAATATCATGTTGGCACATTGTCCACTACTGAAAACAAAAGACCACTTGTAAGAAGACAACTGGTCATCATCACCATCCCGTGTTGTGTCGGTTAGCTCTGTCTGCTCATTGGCTAATCGAAAGAGCTTGGTTACATGAAAACTACCAGTTTCCCTCAGCTAATTTAGAATAACAAAGCATGTTTTAAATCTATACCTCTGTGCACTAGTACATTTTTGCATTTTCCCCTAAAAGGTAAGAGGGTACTGTAAATTGCAAAATGCAGAGCTTTAACTTTGAAGGAACTAATACTAACTACTAACTACTAACTACTAATAGTTACCACACAAGTGAGTTATATTGGTTTCAATGTCAGATAACAGCATAAGTCTGCTGTAAATATGGTCAGACATTTAATACTTTGATACACAAGTTTGCAAAGCGACATAAGTGTAACAGCTCTGAATGGTGAGCTGACTGGACTGTAGTGAAAACACAGAACCATGACCCTGTATACTCCTGGTCAATTCATATGACTAGAATCTGCACACCGTCCTGATAAGATTTTAGTCACATATACTCACATTCGGCAGTCAAATGCATCTCCTGTTAATTGTGTGGTAGGAATATGTAAGTCATTTTGTCAGGCAGCAGCCAGTCGTTTATCTGTCCAGCCTCTTCTGCAGTTTGTTTTGCATAGCAGTTTCTGTCCATATTGATATTAAGCATCTTGTTTCGTCTGGTCCTATGACCATGTGCGTCCTTCATGATTATCATCTTCATAGACACGAATCACGTGCCCAGTGATTTATGTTTCAGTTGTACTGGGACAGATTTTGGTTTGTTTTGTGAAGTCCAGATGCATTTACCCTTCTATAACATGTGGCCTAATTGCATCACAGATGGCCTCCTAAATATGTTTAAGCAGTTCTGCTCTGTGGCTTTAATGTAATGTGTTAATGGCAAAATCCTGCATGACACACTGTTCCTGAGCACCAGCATGCATTGACATGCTGCATAGTAAGTGAACTTTCTTGAGGAGACGAGCAGTCTGGAAATGGATAAGCTTACATGTGCTTTATTATTTAACAAATAAAGGTTTACTGCCTAGATCAACAGCTTTAAATATTATCTTCTCAGATGCAGCATAGAGGAAAATAGCCCCAAGTCAAAGCTCATTAACAAGACTGGATGGATACTTGACAAAATTGCTGAAAAACAGAAAACATTGACCTCATAATTGACCACAGGGTTGAATCAGCATATCAGTGAATCACATAGCTGGGCTTTTAAGCTACTGCAGGCATTAAGAAATTGTATTGTATACAACACATTGTATTAAGGAAGAATTGTGTTATTTGGAAACCACTTGTGTTATGCTGGAAACCCAGAATCTGCATCCCTAAGCGATTCCCAAAAATGCAAATCGTTGTCTTTCTTCCTTTTTTCTACATATTGTTGCCGTCCAAAGAAAATCTTCAAAAAGGTAACTTTAGAGGAGAGAGCAAAAAGTTCTTTACTTTCAAAGTAAGTCTATGTAAAGAGGCTTTAATCGAAGCACTGTAGAAGCATATAATTGTTATTATTTTGATTTTGTTTAGTGATTTTCAGTCACTTTAGCTTTGGCTTTTTTTAATCTATTTATTGTCTGACTAAAGAACCTCACGGTCACGATCACTGAAACTTTCTACTGTTTACACTGGACCACAGTCAGGCCACACAGGCAGGGGCCACTCAGCTAATTGGGGAGCTCATTAAGGTAATATTTAACACCTGCATTAATTAAGGTTTGCCTGAGTGAAATAGTTTTAGGTTTTTGCAGTGTCAAAAGTTTTGCTAGAGAAAAGCAACTCTTAATTCTGTGCTTGCTTTTAATAATGCATTTAATATCTTGCACATCGCAGGTATGGCATGATAACATATGCAAAACAAAGTGGTTTTAGAAGCTTCATTCATGTGAGAATTAAGCTGAACAGGAAAATATGTTTTACAGGTAATATTTTACTGTGATTTGATTTTGGGATGTGAATGATTAACCGATCAGCTTTTAGTCAACAAATAAACAATTTTCGACCACTAGTATTGATGCAGTAATAGTTTCTTTTTGAATAGCCAGATTTAAGTCGAGGAATGTTTTTTTGCAGGGCACAATTGGCAATCGGTTTTCCTTCTGACGAATTAAGTGTGCACCGGTAGCGTTTGGACCACATTTCAAGAGATAAATAGCATCTGTAATGATGTTCCATTGTCAGAAAGCAAACAACAGCCAATGGTAAGACAGACAACTGTTCTCCATGGTTTTGCTACATGGTTTTGCTTGATGTGCCACTGTAATGAGACAAAGCTGGCCAGAGTAATAACATTTATGTCATTTATGTCATTTATGGTGATGGAATTCTGATCATATTGTAGTGACCCACTACAGGTTGGCACAGGACTGGGGTTGGCCTGATGGAAACGCCAGGAGGATCATGGGAAGTGTACACTTAAAGTCTGCATTCCAACATGATTCTTCAACCACAATATCTTGCGATACAGAAGTAAATTTCAGTGTCATTCATGTGAGTGAAGCGGTTAAGTAACCCAGTGTCATTAGTGTGTTGTGTTTTGCGGTTATGTAATTAAATTACTAAAATAACTATTAAGCAATAACTCTTTAATTTGAAGCATTACAATCAGAAAACATGATATAAATGATGACAGTCATGCAATTAGCATAATGGGGAAAACAACTAAATAATCGATAAGAAAGTAATAAAATAGCTGTGAAGCAAATAATCATGGGAACAACACATGAACTGCATTATTGTGCTACAGAAAGGGTGGAGCCCTTAGGTAATTAGTCAGCCTCAATTGTGGAAGGTGCTTCAAATAAAGCCAAGTACAATACAGTTAAGTCAACTAAAGGTAGTCATTTTCAGTTATGATTATTTTAGGAACAACTAATTCATATGTGAGTATTAAATATGGGATGTTATTTACCCTTGTAGAGGTCTACGGGTAGAAGTGGGCCAAAACACTTAGACAGCATATGGGAGCGGGACGAATTTTAGCTGGAACAGGATTTAAAAACTGTCCTGTGCAGACCGCTAGCATATGCCCTCTAGTGTCTGTGTTTAGTGTTGGGGGTTGGTAACCGTGAGGGTGATGTTCAGAGCTATGTATATCCCTTTTATGTTTTAACATCTCCAATACACCTTACTGCAGATCTTTGGACTGTGGTAGGACACTGGAGACACAGGGAGAACATGCAAACTCAATGTTGCCAATTTTGAGTGGTGGCATATAGGAACGGGACGAATTCTAGCAGCAATGGGATTAAAAAACTGTCCTGTGCAGACCACTAGTATATCCCCTCCAGTGTTGGTGTTTTGTGTTGGGGGTTGGTCACAGTGAGGGTGATGTTCAGAGCTATGTATATACCTTTCTGCTGGTGTTGAATGAAAGACCACTTACTCTCAGCTGAATCATGGTATCATCAGTGTGTCTTGCTCTAAACTGATACTCCAAAATTGTACTTTTTAATATGTGTAGGCATTAATAAAGAATTTATTTGATATATGCACTCACAAGTGTGTGTGGGCACTTTACACCGGCTTAAAATGTAGCTCAGCCAAACAGATTTAAATTGATTACTCACCAACTAATATTGCCAATTGCTCAAAAGAATTTGCCAAAAGCTGCAGCTCTAATTTCTATTTAATGAAAAAGGTATTGGGTGTTTTGTGGTTATGTAATTAAATTACTAAAATAACTACTAAGCGACAACCCTTTAATTTGAAGCATTACAATCAGAAAACATGACATACATGATGCTTGCCAGATTATTGCTATTTGATTGACTGATTGTTTGAGTCGTAATTTCACCCCAATCAGAGAATACCAAAGCAACTGAAGTTTCAACAGTCCATCTTATTGAGACAGAGGGGATGAGGTGAAGATCACTTCCTCTCAGCAAGCACCATCTCAATCTCACAGCACAATTAAAGCAAGTCATTACGTGTAATGAAATAGTAAAGCTCTGTCCTGCTCATGCTAAGGTTTCCCACATTAGCTAGACACCCTCCAGGTCAGGTACGTGCCTCCTCACACACATCTCTCCACAGCACCTCCTCTGAGAATAGCCACCCGTGTACAGCGGCTTAATGACTGCAAAGACCAGCAATACACAGCTCACACGGAGAGTCACGAATTGCAAAACTTCAACAAAACATTTCTGAAGCTTTTCTTTTATCATAAGTATTTCATCGTAGTGCAATCATGCGCCTACCCACAAGTCATTTAGAATAGTATTTCCTTGACGTGCTAATATAAAACGTTTTATGCCCAGAGGAGTAATCTGTCCATAAATAAACATCCAAACAACAAGGAAGGACTGAGGTTTCCTGTTGTAGGCACCCGGTCAGCTAATTATGAGGGGGGGGCTAAGATTGTTCAAAACCAATATGAGTTTGCCCTGGGCATCCATTACTGCCAGACCCCACAGAAGCGCTGGTGAAGGTCGGCTTCCTCAATCAGCCCAGGCCTGTTATCATGTCAGTCCAGAAATCATGAATCGCAAGAATGTCAGATGCCTTGAACTTCTTAACCCTGCTCCATTATTGCATTTTAATTTGGTTTAAGAGTGCAAGCAGGGCACAGACAAATTATATCAAGTTAATTATGGGACCACGCTTATAGAAAGCAACAAAATGTGCGTCAAATGCACCTGCATCTGCAGTACACGTGGCCTAAAACTGCAATTGTGACACTCCACAAGTGTTTATTTCTCTCCACAACCATGCCAGGGTAAATTCATAGAGATGAAAGATGACATGCATCTACTTTAGACTTTAGAGAGACAAAAATTGTTATCTAAGATAGAATGCCCCAAAAAGATTAGACACTCAAGAGAGAGTAAATAGCTGCAGGACAATGTGGAGATGTGTTTACTTCTGCCCAGAAACACACAACACAAGCAGATATTGAGAATCTAGTATTTTGTCTTGTAATACAGCAGCTTTTTAGCATAAGAAGTCTGCAGGAAACAATACTGGCATTAAAAAAACATAAAGATGACATTTTTGGTATTTTTTTCACCTTTTTGTTTTTGATTGGTGCCATAAAGAATAAATTCTGAATTACATCAAATACTGATATTAAGAGTATCTAAAATATTATAAATAATTGTTAAATGGTTCTTCACAGATCTATTCTTAAATTCTTTATGGATCCCTACTTGGTAAAGTAATAAACTATAAGGTTCTGCAACTCAGCTATGCTTTGAACCCAGCTCTAACAAACAGCATTCAGGCAAAACAATGACCAAATTACAAACAATTACTATATACTGCTGACTTTGTTAGCCAGTCCTAGTTCGAGTTACCATCCTGCTGGAAAGACTAGCATAGACTAGCAAATCTGGTCACCAGCAAAATAAGCAGGTGTGTTTTTGATGCTGGTATGCTGGTCAAGCAGCATGGTCATGTTGGGTGGCCAGCTATACCAGCACCAGTCTGAGCTGATATCCTTTATTCCCAGACAGACAGGCCACACTAGCTCCCTAGAAGGCCATTAACTAGCTTGGTACATAACTATATAACCAACTAATATTTAACATTAGATCACAAAAATTGGTTCATTCACTTATACTAACTTCAGATGACTTTCACATTTCTAAGCCGAACATCTGAATAGTGCTAGCTTGTGTCATGTGCTAAATCTAACTTACCATGTTTTTTTCACCCAAATGTCATCCAGCCTGTGTAGGCAGAAGGTTCTTCGGGGTTGAAGTGAAGGGTCATGGATAAGATAATTATAACTATATAACTATATAACAGGATGATGTGTGGAACCAAGGACAGGTTCTACTTTTGCTATCACTCTTTTAAGTTTTAAATAACCACCACACACCTGGTCTTTTTTAAACCTAACATCTTAAATACTTCAGTTCAAAGCTTAACATTGAATTGGGCTTGGAAATGTGACGCAGTCTTGTGGGTGATTCCGTTATGGCATGTGAGCAAGTCAGATGGTGTAATAGTTGAATAAATCTCCCTTTCTAAAAAGTTCTCCTTGATTTTGGCTGATCTGAATCCCGTGGACGACCAGGGTGCTTTCTGTGTGGAGTGTAGATGGTGTCCCCGTGTTTGCGTTGTTTGCCCTGTGATGGCCTGGTGGGCTGACCAGGGTGTTTCCTGCCTAATGAGGGCTGGGATAGGCTCCAGCAACCCCCACAAACCCAGGAGGATAAGCGATTTAGATGATGAGTCAGTGAGTAAATGAGTGAGTGAGTGAAGCCCATGGGCTCACTAAATATGTTTGCAGAGCTGACTAGCATGAATATCTACACGACTACCAGATCAAAGATCAGATCAAGGAAAGCACATTCAATTATTCAGACACTCTTTATAAAGCGAGTATAATGTGAGAGTGCAAATAAACATCAAGCTCATTTTAAAGATCCAGTCATATTAATGGATTAAAACTTTCAATATGGCTTAGTGGATTTATCACGCTTGGTTTTAGCTACTAACTCTAACTCTTTACAAACACCTCATAGGCACCAGAAGGTAACTGGCATTTACCATGAATAGAGTTGAATTTATGCCTCATTATCTTTCTAAATGCAATAAAGTGTTACTGTTACTTTAAAATGATCATAAAGAGCTTTTGAAAGTTCACAAAACCCTTAAAATTGGTGTATTCACCTTCCCTAAGTAATGTATTTATTATTTGTTTGGAATGTTTATATTCTATAGTTTTCCAATAACACCATAATTACAATGTTATGTGGTTAGGTTCCACGCAATTTTTTAAGCAATTATTTATTGGATTTTAACCTGTGTCCCACATTTTATGCACAACCCTTCACAACTTCTGAATCCAGAAGAAAATTTAAAGTTATGATTTTAAAGTTATTAAAAACACAAATGAAAACTGAGTAATATGCTGCTGCTTGTCTCACTCTGACTGGTCTCACATGATGACCATCATGGTTACGTTAGGTGGTATTCTACGCATGTGTGTAATTTTGGATCTGATCGCTTATAGTGTGCATGTACATGGAGATTTTCAGCAAATTGTTGAAAAGAGTGATCGTACTGTCACTGTCCAAAGAAAAACAAGTATCTCCAAAAGGGCAACTTTACAGGAAAAGACAAAAACCTAATGTAATTTTAATGTAAGTTAATGGAACCAGACTTTTTTCCAAACAATTTTGGGCCATTTCTGTTGATCCATTCATGAAATGTTCACACAATGTAAAGGGCAGCTGCTGTGTTCAAATGATGCAAAAAAGTAAAAAATGACAAAATTTGATTTACATGTTTTTTTTGGATAGCAACAATATAAAGACAGTCCAATCTATAATCAGAATGGATTCAATTGGATTGGCAAAAATCTTTTCATGTAAGCAGAAGCAATATACAAGATAGCTGCCATGTTCAAATGAAGTAAAATCGGAAAGAAATTGATTGTTCTCCTTGGACAGCAATGATATGTAGGCTACTCATATAATTATCTTTAGCCTGCTACATTAAGATATGGAGTTTACTGGAGTAAGACAATAACCTAGTGTCTAACACACTGATCAAAAGAGCTTTAGAGTCACCACAATGTGAGAGATTTGTATCAAGTTTCAGGTTTAAATGCTTTTCCCCAGTAAAAAGAACCTACTACATGATATTAATGCTTTTCTTAGAACCGTACACCCGAGCTACGAACCATTTAAGAACTCTTGTTCTTTTAAGGATGAATTAACATGAGAGCAGGTTGTCATGTATGAAGTTCAGGCTCACAGAGTAAAGACATGAGTCAGGGCTAGAATCGCTTCCTCCCCCTTTGTTTTGACAGGCCCTGTAATGAGGTCCACTCTTGTCTGATCTGTCCAGCTCAGACAGAACTTTGAGCTGAGAAAATGGACAAGCTTTCAATCTTAAAGTTTCTGTGAAGTTTCACGCTGCCGCTTATAGAGCGAGAAGCCCCAGCGTCTCAGGGAGAGGTGATAAAAGAATCAAACTCTCAGTGTCTATGAGAATCATTAAGTACACAGATCGTTATGAGTTTTACAGCTTAGCTTTTATGTACAGACCAGGTTTTACACTGGGACTATTGTTAAGAGATGACATCAGCAAATGTTAAGTGGCCCTTGAAGTCTGCAGAGGCGTCGCGTCTATAGAAGCCTTACACTGACAAGAGATTCAAAGCCGGCACTGTCCTCCATATTCGACAGTTCACCAGAGCACCAGAGGAGCACATGACGCATGGTTCCCATGTCAGAATACAGTGCTATGTGCACATGTAGAATGCTAGCGGGAGATAAAAGAGCCTTCTCTTTCCTTTTTTTTTCCACTCGCTGAAATATTGAAATTCCCATGGAAGGGCTGTGGGATTATGACGGGGGCAGCGGCAGTCTCCTCTCTGAGCTGACAGTGATAGCAGAAACATGACAGTAGGTTGTCTAATTAGACCAGTCAAGCATCCAGTGAATTCAGGGTTTTTTTCCCCTCCTTTTTTGCTGGTATTACCGTTTTCCAATTAGTTTTAATCTTCTCTCCAGTTTTATATGTGGTTTAAACACAATAATGTCTCTAATAAAGCAGGAGATTATGAAACAATGTTCTCACCATATAAATTCCAGTGCTCTAATAAAACCGAATAAATTCCAGTACGGTAATAAACCTGAGTTGTCTGCATGAAAAGTAAGCACTAAATAATAAGAACAGTTACAGGAATGGTCAGTAGTTAACACTGAGAATTAGCCAGCAGAGGAATGTTCTCCCCATAACATGAATGCAGCGTTTTCACATGAGCAAGAGAAAAGGCTTATCTGCTGAAAGAGGGCTTTTCAATCTATTGTCAGCTCCTCTATGAAGGCAAAACATACCGAAGGGCAAATTCTAACAAAGCCACACAGCACTTGGTATTCATACGCACCAGCTGAGAACGGTGATAGCATACTTAAACACAGGCTGTGTTGTTGCATACCAGATCGGGTTGATTTTGTGTGTCTGTGTGTGGAGGTGGGTAGGGTGGGGTGGTGGTAGAGATGATGCAGTTTGCTGTACTGAAAGAACAGTATCAACAGCATCCAGCTCAGAAGAATCTCCCTGTCCATGAAAGAAACTGTTTAATTGTCTCATTTCTATGGATTGGGAAAATGGGAATTCCATAATTAGCTATCAGATGTATCTGTGGTGCTATTGTAAATTCATTGTTGTCGTGGGGCAAAGATACAGGCTAGCATTAGTTGAATCTCAGTGGCACTGTAGGAGTGCATGCGGGGGAGGGGGGGTGGGGGTTGTGGGGGTAGGACAGAGTTTGTACCTGTCTGATAGAGTGCCAACAGCAATGTCACCCTTCCAGTGTCCCCTCTGTGTAAATGTCCATTGCTGTACCCCAGTCACTTTGAGAAGAATGAGAATTTGGTTGTGAACAATTACAGTCAAATCGGGTTTTTTGTGTTGAGGTGTCAGGTTCTCTCAAGCACTGAAACGTAAAAGTTCAACTAAGCAAAAAGTGATCGGGTGGTCACTATGTATGCTAAGGGCACTATCCAGCCTACTTTTCTATCTTTCCGCCTGGGAAAAGAGTATATATGAGTATCTCCATTTTGCCACAATCTATTGCTGGGGAAAAAAGGTTTCTGGAGATTTACGTGGGCTTAGGATATTTTATTTGTCCTATTCTAGACATAAACAGTTAATTACAGAGTTCTGCTTTGACAGTTGCAATGCTTTTGAGAAGCAACAAACAACAAATTACAGTGCAAGTGTAGTCATGTGGCTTATACTCATATATCACAGCTTGCTGCATGCTAAGAAAAGTGTTTGAGTTGTAGCAAAATAAAGAGTAAGACAATGATAATTCTGGCATGTGTTGGATCTCAGTGTTTTCATGATACCATTACAGTGTATAAGTTCAACAATTCTATATATTGTTGGTGGATTTTGCCATTTGTAAAACTATTTGGTTATCATCAGGGGGATATTGCAGTAAAGGTCAAATACCTTTAGTGTCAGATTCGGGTGAAACAGGACGTTTGCAGGAGAGGCTTTTTGAGGATTTATTAAAATAAAACACAATGCAGGGGCGTAGTTGAAAAAACAGGCACAAGGTCAGGAAAACGGCAAACATACACAACGAAGGGCAATCCAATATCGAAGTCAGGAAACAGGCAGAATGTCAGAAAACCAAAATAACAATGAGAAGAGAGTAAGAACAACACCAACATGTAGTAGTTCCAAGACTACACCCCTCATGTATAATCTTTGTCTTAAGGAGGGTGAAACAGGCGGTAAAAACTGTGTGCCCAGATACTGTTTTCGGACAAGAGCTGAGACTCAACTGCGATTGCCTTGAAATAAACAACTCACACCCCTCAATCTTGTCTCCTGGCTCTCACTTCGGTGCAAGAAAGAAAAAGATAAACTTCACTTGTTTTAATATTGCGACCTACTCTACTAAGGCAAGCGAGTTGAGGTTTTTAGGGGTAGCCAAAATTCCTACCTGCGCCCCTGTATAATCTACACTGTGGCTATGCGGTCTGACCGTGTCAAGCACAAAGCAACTGAACTGGCATTATACTGCCTTGGCCTCGGCAATCTTGTGTTACTATTAGCTGCAGAGCTTTTAAACTGCCATAGATATTTTGGTGCATTTTGTTATTCACCGTTACATTTGCATCACCCACAGCAAAGCGTGCCAGTAATGCTGGGTTTTGTGTTTTTGTGTATTTATTTTTTAAATCCCTCCAAATGTTTGCATTATTGATCAGGAGAGCTGTCACCCGCTCCCAAAAAAAAAGGCATTTAGTGATTAAAATTTAAACAAGCCCAAAAATGAAGCCTGGACTTGGTGAAGAATTGTTGCTTAAGCTTCTCTGAACGGCTGCCGAGTTTGCAACCATGGTCCTTTCTGAAACAGGGGGCTCGCTTTGCACATGGGGCTCCCTAACTAGCTATTGAAGGGACTGTCGCATACTTCCCTCTTGCATCGTCAAGCCATTACTTCTCTTATGAATTTAATTTTCCAGCCCTTGCCCATATGGAACTCTTGTGCATTAATTATTCTGTACAAAGGAGCTGGAGAATGGCATTCAGAGTTGGATGATGAGTCATTCTTCGCAATCATGCAGTGTGCACACACTACCCTGCTGGCTCATCAAATACTTTTGTCAGCTGATGTGACATTGATGGCATGTGTGGTGGCCATTCCAGAAACAAGCTGCTCAGACTATATGCACTATGTCCATTCCCACAGAGTGCATAGTGCATATGTAGACTGAAAAGACTGCATTTTTAAACGGGTAGAACACAATGAAAAAACACTAACACTCCGGTGTTGGTATTGATCGACAACTCTATTTGGATTTTCCTTGTTTTTGTTGTGAACGCAGGGTAGCGCCTGGTCGCATAATGCACATAATGCAATGTAATAATATAATAAATATTGAATGGGTTCTGAAAGCAGCTCAAGGCAAAATGAAATCTTTAGCCTTCATTTCCTCACAAACCACTGCCTTTATAATCACTGGTTAATCAGATTTGTTAAGCACATATTTGTCAAGGCACGCCAAAGGTAAACATTGCTGCAGTGGTAATGTGCAAACGGCTAAACCCATACTGGCCTGCCAGAAGGCACTGTGGTATTTCAGTAAAGCTGCCAGATGTACCTAATCCATTTGAACTCTTTCAACACTGAATATTCAGTATTTAACAGCACCTTCCTATGTAGCTAATATCTAGGATCCTTACAGTTGTGAGGGTATTTTATGAGCAAAAAACTCCATATACCTTTTTTCTATGAAGCACTGTGCTTCATTCACCCCTATAATGATGAAATACACTCACCACAAAAAATAGTTGCACCCAGAAGGAAGTGTCAGATTGCAATTCATATTCTGAAGGCAGATAAAGATTACCAGTGACAATAAATGATGATATATTTAGACTGATATGGGCAATATTTATTAAGCTACACATACAGAAGTGGTTTCTCTCAGTATGGTGTCAAGCCATCATGTTTGCTAACACAACATACATACGTCTCGGCATGGAGCTGCAGAGGTTCTTGATCATTCGCATGTCTCACGATGTCAAACCTACATAACAATGTTCATTCCTCTCGGTTGATTCCTTCTGGGTGCAGCTATTTGTGCAACTACTATTTAGACAATGACTGTATATTGTTATACAGCCTATAACCAAAAGCATATGCATTTGATACATCTTCCCCAGAACCTTCCCCAAACTGCTCCAAAAGTTGGAAACATATAATTGTCTTTGTATGCTGTAGCATTAGTGTTAATCTTCAGTGTTGACACTGTGTATTCCAGTAGATAGCATCCTCTTGGCATCCACCAGCCCCAGATTCATACATCAGACTGCCTAAAAGCATGATTCATTAATCCAGAGAACACCTTCTCCAGAGTCAACGTGCTTTACACCACTTCAGCCTATGTGCGGCATTGCGCATAGTGATTTTAGGTTTGTGTGCAGCTGTTCAGTCATGGAAACCCATTTCCTGAAGCTCCTGACACACAGTTCACACATTTAGACCTCTGTGGTGAGGGATGCAACAGAGGATAGGTCATTTTTACACACACGTAAGCATTTGGCAGCCCCTCTCTGTAAGTTTTCTTGGTGTACTACTTCATGGTTAAGATGTTGTTGCTGCTCGTAGACACTTTCATTTCACAATAATAGCACTTCCAGTTGACCACAGCAGATCTAGCAGAGCCTCAGTTTCACAGACTGACTTGTGACAAAAGTGGCATCCCATGTTTAAAGTCTCTCGGCTCTTCTGTACCTCAGTAGTGTTTACTGATGGAGACTGTGTGCCTCTGTGCTTGATTTAGATTAAGACATTATTTGTCATTGTAGGCATACAACAAAAGTTTGTATGGTAATTCCTCAAACTCAATAGCAATAGAAAACAAAATAGTAAAATAACACCGGAAAACAAACAGTGAGATAGCACAATAAATAAAGGCGGATGAGGTAAGTAAACAGTGCGGCAAGTGCAAACAGTGCAGTATAACAAAATTGGAAAAACACACACACACACACACACAATGAGGTAGAGTCCTATATCTATGTATAATAAATAAGGCACTTGGTCAGAGCAGGTAAACCGCGAAAGTGCAAACAATGCAGTATTAAAAGGTATATAACACAAGACTTTAGTTAAACCAACGCAGTCCTCAGTGCTCAATAGCTACAGGAAGCTGGAAGTGATGGAGGCTTCTGGGGGGAAGAAGCTGCTCCTCAGTCTGTTAGTTCTGATGGCTTTATATCTCTTCCCAGATGGCAAGGGGACAATCAGGCTGTGGATTCCTTACTGATGTTGCTAGCCATTTTGTGTAGACAGCTAGCATACACTGTGTCCAGGTTTGGGAGCACAGTCTCCACAATCTTCTGTGCTGATTTTACAACCTGGGCCAAGATCTTCCGGTTCTCAGCGGTGCAACTGGGATACCACACACATGGAGCTTCTGTTTTCGGTTGAATAGAGTCCGAACCATCGGCATTCTCCACCCCATCACCATTTATGTGGAGAGGGAATGGTATGGTCTTCTGGATCTCCAAACGTCCACAGTGATCTGTTGTTTTTGTAGTGTTTATGTAACCCAGGTTAGAAAACGCTGAGAAAAGAAATGGCTTTAACCCATGATGCAGTCACAATCATAAAAAAGAAAAAAATTTGAAATTTGATTTTTATTTTCTATTATTTCAAATAGGAGAAAAGCCAGGGATTTATGCACAGAAAGACACATCTGACATGTATATGAAAAATATACAAACACACAGCTTTAGGAATAAATTAGATTTATTCGGTTTTCTCATTGGTTGGGTGTGGATCTAGCCAGCCAATCATATGGTTTGCCAGTTGCGGGGATATATATGTGTACGTGAAGTTGTGCTGAAGTTGCGATGCTGTCTCTCTCGGGACAACGCGTCAGAGGAAGCGCCACTGACTTTGAGCTGTCCTACCGGGAAAAACAGAGAGATGGTTAGAAAGATTAGAGAGTTAGAAAATCTTCCTTAAAAGAAAACTGAACCTTGAAATTCGTGATACTTACCTGAGGAGCACCAGCACAGTGAGCAATCCAGTAGAGTGAAGGAGGCCTACTTTCATACGTACCTCTACAGCCTGGGAAGCTAAAGTGGTGTTTGCACTGGCTAACGACGCCAATTGCATCGATAAGAGGCCATTTTACCCCCCTTAAAACTATGCTAAAATAAGCTATAGTAGATGTCGAACTAAAGACCTGTTTTGCATACTATGCTGTTTGAAAGAAAAAACGAAATAAAACGAAACAAACAGCGAAATAAAGCTAAGCTATGCTAAGCGGAAAAAAGTTAAGCTATGCTAAGCGGAAAAAAGGGCTATTTAATGCAACTTTGGTAAATTCTAAGATGGGTTGAGCTAAGCTAATAGCGGACTTGTTTAGCCTCACAACTTTATCTTCTTGTAGCTCTAAATGCCCGAAATACTTAGGAGGTAGTTATTTTTGTGACATATGGTGATTTAGGTGTTTTTGAACGAGTTGTTTGCGTTTGAGGGAACTTGAGTTTTTGTTGTTCTGTGGCACATGTTGCTGCGTGTCAGGAGGGATAAGCCTCACAAGCTAACCAGTTTTCATGTAATAAACCTGTAGTTATAAGGGTGATACTGTATAACTGTATTCTTGATGGAATTATTAATTGGATATTTGTGAAATGCAAATGTGTGGTATGAGAAACTGTAATTGTTATTTTGCAAATATGTAAACCCGATTTTATTATGTGACTGAACTTAATTCTAACAGTGAACTATGGCCTGTTATAGGTCAGTTTTTTTCCACCATAGAGTTTGGATTTCTTCTTGTTGGATGTTCGATGACGAGCCTACTCCGGACCAGAACCTAGTTTCGTTGTTCACCACTGGACAACGTGCCTTTTGAGCTGAGAACCCTAGCAGAACTTTTACTTGAACCAAAACCAGTGTGGTTGGAGATTAACTTAGCTGTTTTACTTTTTTTTTTTGCGCACAAACTGGATCCTTGTTGAGGTTACCTAAAGGAAAAAAGGGAAAGACAATTAACACAACTGTTTAAAGATTTGGTGTTCAACCTCAAAACGCATATTGAACTTGGTCAGTTGTTCTGAAGCAATTTAATTTGTTTAAACCTAAAAACTTTATGTATTTTTTTTTTAAATCACATTTCAAGGGTAATTGTTTTATTTAACCCCTTAAGGAATTTATACATTAGCCTAATTCTCTCATACCCGGGTATCAGCTAGGTACTAGCTAGCTAATTCATTTAAGGTACAAAACACTGTGAGTGAAATTGTCTACATATTTTTTTTTCTTACCTGTTGCAATTAAAAGGAAGCCTTCTTGAGCTTTCAAATATATTCCGTGGTTCAGAAGTGGTCTTTTGCAGATTGGTTCGTCCTGACCCTATAATCTGTCTGGTGGCAGTTAAGATTGGCCCAACTCACCTTGTTCCTATTGTAGTAGTGCAGTGGTTCACTGCCAGTCTCAAGTCTAGTTTTGCACACCCGTACAGCGTGTGCTACATTTAGGACCAGGTGTCTGATTTTGTATGCCTGTAATGGGTGTGGCTAAAATGGGTGTGGCTACAACACTTAAACTCAATAAATAGGAGGAGTGTACATTTGGCCTTATTTTGTATGATGTCAGTATTACCAAATATATAAATAGCATGTGCTTCAATACAGTTCCAATACATTTATTTGTGCGTGTGCAGAGAAATGAAGGCCGTACAGATCTGCATGTGAATCTACATACAGTCAAATGCTCTTGAGCTAAAGCGCTTTGCCTTCTATATGAATCAGGAACATCTGCTTGGCTGATTTTGAAGCACCCCCACGGACATCCTCCAGCATTGTAATCAGTCATCATGTCAAAACAACTGCAATTTCCTAGATTGTTCCGAGCAGGCGTAATTAGCTGCAGGAGCAGTGTCACATGCAGGCTGCCGGCTCAAACCTCCGGGTGCGAAGCGAGGCTGCTAGCCGCCAGCTCATTGTCCCTCGTCTCCTCCTCAGCCAGACTCGTCCATCACGCCCAGAGACAGACACAAGACAGAGTTGGGCCACTCTGAAGCCAAATTACACAACAATCACACGAGACCTCTCCAATCACTACCTTTTTAAGCCAATTTTAAACAATCCATCTAAGAAGAGTGGAAAGGGGAAAAAAGCATTCACAGTTACTGGAAAGAGGAAATTACCTGGAAACGACTATACAATTATTGTCATCTCTTTTTTTCAGATCTCTGTGAAGAAGAATACAAAAAAAAAAAAAAACAGGCATTCTGAAGCTAATCTGTTTATTCTACCAAAATAAAGCCTCGGGTTGATAAGTACGCCATCTGGAATTTCCCCCTGCAGAGAATGAGAATGATGTGCCCTTCAGAATGATTTGAAGATGAGAGCAGATCAACTTTGTCTCGGTAAAGATCAATCCCTCTCAATATGAGATAGGCCTGGTCAACAAGAGGTGAAGCCCATAAACCCATCAAATACCACCCAGATCAAAGCAGAATGGAGCAGAGAGATGACCCAAACCTCCTTAATACGGAGCCATAGCTGCAGAGCTGTTAGCTTTGGATAATAGTAAGTGAAAGAGAATGATTCAGCATAGTTACCATTTTATCCTCCATAAAAGAGAGTAGAATGTACCACTTTCATGGCTCCTATCATATAATATACTTATGTATAAAGTTTTACATGTTTTATACATGTTTGTGTGATCCAGAACTAAATCTAAAACTTGAAACTAGTGTAAAGCCTTCCCATACTTTTGAACATGGTGTGTTTCTGAATATTATCATGCTTGTATTTTGCCTGGTAGTAGAATAATGATCTCACTATAAGTTGAGCATTAATACTGGAACAGATAGCACTGAGATGTTCTTTATTGATGAGATCTGTCTCAACGTAAAAAGATGACTGACTGCTGGGACAGTGCGTAATGGACATACGAGACACGGATAAACCTGTGACACTGAAAATGAAGATAAAAGTCCAGAGAAAAGAAATATTTATTTAACTCTATGCAGCAAAAGAATCCCTCAAGACCACACCGCCATTGGCAGTGCAAACGAAGAGTTCATGGAACAAGTGGGATATCTTAGACCTGCCAGGTTGATCTCTGGATATCAAACCAGCCAGCCGTGCATTTCACTTGCTGAAAAGAAGACTCAATTCAAAAGTCCCACCAAAAGAAACAGTTGAAATTGGCGGTCTCAAAGTCCTGCCAAAGCACCCCTGAAGAGTAAAACAAGAGTTTGGTGTTGTCAGTGGGTCACAGTTTGATTCTATCACTGCTTCTGTAGGATTTGTCACTGGAAACTTTTACACTACTTTAACATCCTCTCTCTCACCTAAAACAGGGTTATAATGGGAGCATATATATGTATTTATATATCAACATATGCTAGATCATGCTCGTTGTTCGAGCAGGCAATCACTAGAAATGTTTGGAGAAATGATACAGAAACAACCAATTCAACTTTTTATTGATGTTTTATTGATGTTTGTTGGTTCTATTTATAACTATGAGGAGAACCATCTATATTGAGCCATTTCATGCTTACATGGATCTTTGCATGGTAAAATGGTTCTTAACATTTATAGGGAATGTGTTTCTTTATAGAAGTATCGTAATATAGAAGAACACTTTTTGGTGTTACATAGAATCATGTTAGGGCCCTTTAGAGTGTACCCATTGTTGAACTTCTGAACTACCCACTGAGAACATTCATTTGTGTAATATTTGAATGCAATGTTTTGCTTATTGAACCTTTAATTCGTTAAGCATTAGCTTCAAAGTCAACCCATAGTCCTGAATTTCAGTACACACAGTTTTCCTCCATCAAAATGAATATCCCATCTCGAAAAGGTTCATTGAGTAACCTACGAGTTGATACTGTAGTAAATATGTAAGGGTATGAAAGGAAAATTAGTTAACATTCACACTGTATTCAACAGTGGCACCTTTTCAGTATGTCTCTAGCTGACAAAAGTGACAGAGCAGAGCTATCAGAGCAATTAGATAGAGCTTATGACAGATAAGCCTAAAGGATCTGAAACTCTACAGTTGTGAATAAATCAGCTTAGCTGTAATAACAAGCTATACACTGTATAATACAGTCTACAGTATGTAAAAATGTCAGTAGCAGGATAAAATGTTGTGCATTTATTGTGTATGTTTTTCTCTGCAACACAAAGTCCCATGTATTAGAGTCCACTCTTGGTCTCGAGACTGTAAGTAAATGGTCTTGTCTCAATTTCAACATTATTTGGACTCTATCTTGTCTCCGCATCAGGCTAAGGTGGACTCTGATACTGCTGTTGAGACAATTAGATCATTAGAAACGGAACTTGTGTTCATTTTTTGCTGAAAATCAACAAGATCAACCTTTAAATAGAATGAAAACAGTCCTTTCATCATGGACGTCAAAGTTCAAGTTAAAAGTTCCAGGCTGTGTGCCTCATTCATTTAGGAGACAGCACTAGATACAGTGTGTCAGGATTAAGAAATTAACAGAATCATCAAACAAATCCCCTGGGAACATGAATTAACTGCTCTCCATTCCCAGCACCTTACTCACAGTCAGTCCCATGTTATTCTACTGTTAAGAATAAATGTATTTAATTCAAGCAAACACTAAAATGTTTATTAAACACACTTTTATTTATACAATTACAATAATTATCACCATTAACTCCATCAGTATGAGTAGTTGTAGTGTTGGTTTGTGGTGAAAAAAGAATTGCCAAGCTCTGACTAAGAAGTATGTCGTTAAAATTCATATTACGGGACATTTTTTCCATGCATCACCTAAAAAGAGGCCCCTTAGGTTTTCGAGACCACCTAGCAGAAGGCCCTCAGGGTATTTGAATTTGAGACCCCTGCCCTACATGGTTAAATAAAACATGTTCTCTGCCTGTTGAGAATCTAACTGATCCTTTCCTGGGTGGCTTAACTTCTGAATATGTTATGAAGAAGAAGGGACATAGAAAAACTTGACTTTTCATCCCTGTGCAAAGAAAAACAAGTATCTCCAAAATGGCAACTTTACAGGAGAGCGCAAAAACCTCATTGAATTATAATGTAAGTCAATGGAACCAGATGTTTTTCCAAGCAATCTGAGCAATTTCTGTTGGTCCATTTATCATGAAATGCTCACACACTGTAAATGGTAGCTGCTGTGTTCAAATGAAGCATAAAAGTAAAAATCGACAAAAATGGAAATACATGTTTTTAATTGGACGTCAACGATTTGCTTATCAAGTTGGTGTAAGACTATTATCTAATAATAATGAACAATATTTTTAGGCTTTAGATTATTTAATGATATCTTGCATGCTGTATTAACGTAAACATCATATTGTCTCAGTCTTCACGCATCTAGTCTAGTGGTCTTGACTACAACACCACCAAGTGACAGTAACCTAAAAAACTGAGATCAAATTAACACAAATGTTCCAGTAACCGAATCAGTCATAGAACACTGCTTTTAAAATGAACATAGTTATTGTGCTGTGAATTCAACAGGTACTTGCATGTCTTTTTATGTCTCCCTAGTTTTGATATACAACTATGGTTTCTATGCTCGCTCAGTCATAGGACAGATGTTACCGTGTTGAAAATTTAACATTGCAGAAAGAGCTCCAGCATAAATGGGCTCAGCTATGATTAATGTGTGAGTCAAAGATGGGGCAGAGGGGGTGAAACTGAGTCACCCTAGTGCGAGTAAATCATAGGCCTGCTGATGTGTTTCTGGGTCATCTTCAGCACATCTGCACATTCCAAGCATCTCTTTGCAGCTCACCATCCTTCACGTCTCTTGGAATTACATCATGCGGTATTTCAGAGAAGGAAGGTGTAAACACTTAATGGGGGGAAAAAGACGAGAAACAATACTGAGCAGCAGGTGATCTGAAGCTATTAAAGAGGACTGAAATATTAACGCCATATAGTTTTCTGATGCACATTAGAATATTAGAGGAACGTATGGTTTGCTCATTAATAACATGCAAGACAAGGTATATTAGCTTTTCATTGGATTCACCTTCCCCTATTAGGGATGTTGCCAACATACCCAAAAGCAATGACTCATCAACACAATTAATATCAATACGCACCCCACATTAAAGTTGTTTACCTGTAGTACACGCTTCATACTCCAAGATGCTCTTAACATGAACATACATCCTTAAGACCAACAACAACTCTAGTAAATGAGCATGTTTAGCTATCCCCCTGAGATCCTCCTTGAATTGGCCTGGAAAGTTCAGGCTGACAGCATGTCTCATTAAAAGCGCCGAGTCCATCACCTGTGATATTAATAAGCCACTTTGCTTTCAAAAACTGCACACGCAGCGGTCACTCCATACAGCCTCCCAAAGCAAAAGATTGTGAATTATTAAATCATTAAAACAATGACTACAAGTAGCTCACTTGCTCGCTGCATTATTCATTACAAATGTCTCGAAAACAGCCCTCATAGTGCCACAAACACTGAGGTTATTTTTAAGCTGGCAAAATCAATAGCTTTTGATGAGGTCGACTGCATGCATTAGCAGAGTGAATTTGAAAAATGACTTGCACACATGAATAAAATACATGTCGGAATAAATAGACTTAAACATAGACACAAACAGCCCACATATAGGAGGAAATATGCCAAAACATACTGTACACAAATGCACATAGAGTACAATCTGCCAAAATAGCATTGCACAACCTGCTGCACACTTCACCACAAATACACAAAGAAAGAAATGTACTAAAGTATGCTGCGCAAACCTCTGCAAATACACAAACACAATGTATGAAACACTCTGCACAGCCCCCACAATTACACGTAAGATAAATGTACCAAACATTGCATACCCCTCCACAAATGCATAAGAAATGTACCAGAGCACCACACAACTCCACATAGAATAAATAAAACCAGACAAATATGCTTCACAAACATTCACAATACACATACACACAAGACAATGTGCCTGAAGTCTGCAGCTCTTCACAATATTTCATAGAACACAATGTAGCAAAACTGTGAAACGTTACCCATATACAAAGAAGAAAATGTACCACAAAAATCCAAATCTAAAACGCACATAAAATCAAATGTACCAAAACATGTAAAGTAAATGAACTAAAACATCCTGCATGACCCTCTACAAGTACATTCACATTTCACAACCCTTCACAAATAAACAGCAGAAAACAGAGAAACTGCTATGTATACACATGGAAGAAAATGTGCTGTGCAAACCTCCACAAAAACACAGAAAAACATATTTTAAAACATGCTACACAACATTGCACAACACCTAAATACACATACAAATAGCAAATACAAATAATAAAATGTACCAAAAATGAAAAGCTCTACACATATAGAAAACACATAGAAACACATACACATAGAAAAAAGTACCACAAAAATTCTACAAAACACACAAAACATGCTGCATAACCATCCACAACTAAACCTAAAAGTTAACCAAAATATTGCACAGCCCTCAGTAGACAAAAATGAATAAAACATTCTGCACAAGCCCCACAGTTACACATAGAAAATCTATAAAAACACAGAATAAAATAAAACAAAATATGTTTCAGTCTCTACAAATACACATAGAAAAAAATCTGTACCATAATACACTGCACATAGGAAAATGTATCTGAATTGTGCAACTCCTCACAAATACACAAAGAATGTACTAAAAATACACAACATTCTGTAAACACATGTATAATTAAATAGATCAAACATGCAGTGCAACCCCCCAGAAATACACAAAGAAGATTATATATGAACACATCCGAATGTACCAAAATGTACCAAATCACTCTCGGAGCAATCGGAATCGGAGCAAGGCACACCGCTGTGTCCTCAGTTAAACTTCACATTCAGTAATTCAGTAATGTGATCTGACCGAAGACACAGTGGGAGCTCATGTCTGGAAGGGGCACAAGTCTTGCTATGGGATAGCTCCAGTGTCACTGGGTCAAAGACTTTCATCTAGAACTCTTACCCCAAACAAGATTACGGTCATTAAGGCTGTGACTTCAGTGTCTGCTTTCTCACCAGACACTCGGCAGCGATCAGTATGAATTACCATCAGATCCTCCTTGCGACTATGTGACAAAATGGAAATGCAGCCAATTTAAGCCCTGGTCGGGAACTAGGCTTTTCATGTGAGCTTCGAGAGCCCATGAAAATTGCCAGACAGCAAAACATAAAGAACGGTTGCGACAGGAGAGTATTAGTCCAGGCAACAACAACAACAAAGTTAATGAGGTGAATTCATTACAAACAGCGAGGGCTTCATGCAGTCAAACAAATATAATGTAATAATATAACCAGTTGAGCTGCAATTAAGCGAAATGTCTCCACCAATGGAAGGAATAAAATGTATGAAACACTTACAGTTTGTTTTAACACTGTTTTTTTTTTTTATTATACTTATACTTATGTATTTTATTGTACGTTATATGGACAAAAGTATGTGGACACTTATAATCCTAATTATTGAGTTCAGGTGTTTCGGGTACACCCATTGCCCATTATACAAGTGTATAAATTAAAGTACATAGCCTTTCAATTTCTATAGACAAACCCTGGCAGTAGAACTAGTCAACCCAGGATGCCACTTTGGCCTAGTTACTTCCAAACTGCCTCTGGAAGCAACATCAGTACTGAACTGTCCATCAGGAAACCATTCATGAAATGGGTTTCCGTTGCTGAGCTGCGGCACACAAGGCTAAGATCACAATGGCAAGCAACGGCTGGTATATCGTAACCGCCAGCTTTACCCTCACAGTGACCAAGCCCCAACACAAAACACCCACACCCTTCAACTCAGTATAACGCAATAAGCACATACGCATGCCTTTAGCTAACAACCAACAACTTGTAAACAAAATTAAGGTCACTTTTGAGGAGGGTGTGCACATACCAAGAGGCTTTGTGCATGCCCGTTGGCATTCCATGCCTCCCGAGCTTTACAGATGCAGAGCGAGTCAATAGCGGCTTCTACTGACTGCTTCCAACTTTGTGGCAATTCCTGTTATAGAATGACAGAGTCCCACCTGCACAAAGCACGGGTTGAGAAGTTTAGTGTGGACGAACTCACCACAAGCCCTGACCTCAACCCTACAGAACACCTTTGGAATGAATTGTGATGCTAATTTTGAGCCAGGTCTTCTCATCCAACTACAGTGTCTGACCTTACAAATGTTCTTTTGACTGAATGGGCACAAATTCCCAAAAACACATCAAAGAATCTTGTGAAAGAAAAGTCTTGCCAGAGAAGTGGCAACGATTATAGCTGCTCTTTTGGGAGTGATTGTAAGGTGTGATGTTAATGTATCCACATACATTTGGCCATATAGTCTACTTTGTTGTCAAAAAATGCATGATTGTTTTCACATTTCCAGTATGATTCAAGTGCCCGGAAACCCTGATTCTTTGATTCCTCTAAGACATGTTCAGTGCCCTTCTTTGTATTGCACTGAAAAGAGTTTAGCACTTGACAGCATCATGACAGTAGATGCATGCATGGGTGGCATGATTAGATTCCATGCCAGAAATTGTAGTAACACCTCCACTGAGCACATGCACCAGCACTCGTTCTACCTTTCTCTTTTCTCTTTCTTCTTCTGTCTCATCCTGAGGCTTCCCTCAGTCCTATTCTGTGTGTGCCTTCATTTCTTTCCCCCTCTCTCTCGTCTACAGGAATCCAATAAAAATGCCTCAAAGTTGATAAAAAGCACATTCTCAAATCCGATGAGAATACAGCTAAGGCCCATTATTCACTACATCCCATATTTCAAACAGAGCGTCCCTCTGCTACAAGAAGTGCTTATCGTAGTTGTTTTGTTCCTTTGGCTTTGTTGTTGCCTCACATAGCATACAGTACAGGGACACCTATGCCGCCCCATCCGTTATCAACAGAATAACAGCCATCCTGTTGCTTGGAAGAAAGACAGGGCCTTAGGGATCAGGGCTTCTGAACATAATGAAGATAACAAAGGAAGAGATTCTGTACTGATCTTCACCAACGTAGGATCTAAGTTAGGACATCTCTACCCAACCAAACAAGAGCAAAGTGTTGGCAATTTGATTATCCTAGCACATGCAACATAGATAACAGCATTAAACTAAAAAGTTATTCCACCTTTATACAGTCTTTTCAGATAGCACCCGTGGCCTGCTCTGCTAGCTCTAGTATTAATTCATTTGCTGTCAGAGGGGTCCTACTTTCACTCTGGAGCTGGGTGAAAAGGGACCCCGTGCACTCCTGCTTTGAAATTGGCTTCACAAGGCGCCATAAACCTTAACCCAAAAATGCCCCCATTTTTCATGTCAGCTTCTTATTACCACTAGCAGCCTTTGCTTGAAGGCCCAGAATTGGACAATAACAATATCGCAACAGAAATTTTCCAGGCCGAGGCCTAATCTCCTTGATGTTCCATCTGAACGCTAACCTCTAAAGCACTGCTGCCAATGCAGGGTACTTCACATGTTATGCTTTAGCGTTGTTCATCTGTTGTTCAGTTCGCATGATAAAATGGTGAGAGAGGAACTGTGCAGTGGTAAAGGGCACCACATTGGTAATCAGGCCTTTCTCTTATGTTCTCTGGTGAACTTCAACCCTGTGGAGAGCAGCCAATGTCATCCAATCATAATAATGCACAAAGACAAACAAGTTGTAGGGTTCAGAGAGTTTAATACCGCTTAACACTGGAGGTCACAAACTTTACAAATGGCTGCATTAGTGGAGGGGTCTCAAACTATTGGCCCCTGCACCACATCCAGCCTGTTAGACAGCTACATACAATCCCTTGCATATTAACAATTTATTCTATTCATTTTACTTACATGATTAATTCAACCCAACAAATCTTGTTTCTTTTTTGTTTTTCTTCTTTTTCTATGGTTTGGTTCACACGACATGACCTATATAAAACCAGCTTAGCATGATGCTTATGTAGTTAAATGCAAAAGTGGCACACTGCATGCAGGTGGAACCACTCAAATGAAAGTTAACTTCCCTACTATTCTAATTATTATTCAGATTATTCTAATTTAATTACTTACGGCTGTTTTTGTGGATCCATTCACGATTAAGCTGTAGATGCACTAATGTATTATTAATGAATGAATGAAATTATCACACAAATCCACAGAGAGCAGAAGTTACTGCTGTACTTTGCACCAACATGTGTTAACCTCACTTGCATTCAGCAGAAACACCAATGCTATCACAATGAGAGTCAACTATAATTCTACTGTTAAATGCGAGTTTTATTATTATTAAACTGTAATACCCTATATTGCCAAAAGTATTCGCTCGTCTGTCTTCACACACATATGAACCTGAGTGACATCCCATTCTTAATCCATATGGTTTAATATGATGTTGGCCCACCCTTTTGCAGCTATAACAGCTTCAACTCTGCTAGGAAGGCTTTCCACAAGATTTAAAAGTGTTTATGGGAATTTTTGACCATTCTTCCAGAAGCACATTTGTGAGGTCAGACACTGCTGTTGGACGAGAAGGCTTGGCTTGCAGTCTTCAGTCTAATTCATCTCAAAGGTGTTCTATCGGGTTGAGGTCAGGAGTGTGGTCTTCCACACCAAACTCGCTCATCCATGTCTTTATGGACCTTGCTTTGTGCACTGGTGCGCAGTCATGTTGGAACAGGAAGGGGCCATCCCCAAACTGTTCTAACAAAGTTGGGAGCATGAAATTGTCCAAAATCTCTTGTTATGTTGAAGCACTGGAACTAAGGGGCCAAGCCCAACTCCTGAAAACAACCCCACAGCATAATCCCCCCTCCAACAAATTTTCCATCGGATTGCCAGACAGAGAAGCGTGATTCGTCACTCCAGAGAACACTCTCTATAGTCCAGTGGCGGCGTGCTTTACACCACTGCATTCGGTGCTTTGCATTGCGCTTGGTGATGCAGCTGCTTGGCCATGGAAACCCATTCCATGAAGCTCTACACACTGTTCTTGAGCAGATCTGAAGGTCACATAGCGACCTCAGCATCCCCTGACCCCGCCCTATCATTTTACGTGGCCTACAGCTTTGTGGCTGAGTTGCTGTCATTCCCAATCGCTTCCACTTTGTTATAATACCACTCACTGGAATATTTAGTAGGGAGGAAATTTCACGACTGGTCTTGTTGCACAGGTGGCATCTTATCACGGTACCACGCTGGACTTTACTGAGCTCCTGAGAGCGACCCATTCTTTTACTAATGTCTGTAGAAGCAGTCTGCATTCCTAGGTGTTTGATTTTATACACCTGTGGCCATGGAAGTGATTGGAACACCTGAATTCAATGATTTGGATGGGTGAGTAAATACTTTTGACAATATAGTATGTGTTACGTAAAGTAGTAATGGCATTATGCACTGTAAAAAGTGCAACTTAAAATAATGACTTCAATTTGTTAAAAGCAGTTGTCAGTTGAATAGGTGAAAAGTTTTACTCAACTCAAAAAATTACTTTGAAAAGTGTGGCCTGTTGTAACAGAGTTTATCACATTTTTTTCCTTGCATTTTTTAATCAGCTTCCCTTAGAGAAGAACACATGGCTAATGGTCCCCAGGTAATTTGATCTTGAGACTCTTGTGCTGTTCCTTTTTATTAAGCAGGCAAACTTTCCTAAACCTCCAGACCTGTAGGGGAGAATTTACTCCCATAGCCAATTCAGCTGTACATTACATAAAACATGTTAAAGGTTTATTGGTTCATAGAGGACAATATGTTGAGTAGTTCACTTCATTTCTCCTTAGAGCCAGGTCAAATGTGATAATCTCCTAAAGGGGCAGTTTCTGGTCTTGATAACTGTTTATATGAGTAATAGAGGGGATTTATTGGCATGGAGCTCCATAGCAAAAATTAATAAATAGAAAATGAGAAAAGGTGCTATTTCCTAATTTGCTCCATGGCCATTTAGATAAAGTTAATTACCAACAGGTGCCTCCAGGGTGTTTCCACTGCAGTGTGACTAAAGCTTTGCTCCATGAGGGTATATTTTAAATACCCTGCTAAAAGGGTTCACAAACTGCATTGTTCACTTCCAAATGAAACTGTGAAACTATTTCATTGACATTCCTAAAAAAATGCTCCTAATTGATTCTGGGGGGAAAACTTTATTTGGTGTAAAGCTTACATTATGTGGCGGTTGTTCAGACAGGTTCTCCAGACTTGCAGAATTGATGAACAGTAATGATTATTTGTAATGTAATTATTTGAACAATAATGATTAATGTTTATAAGACCCGTCTATTGAAAGTTTTTTTATGGTACCAAAAATCATAACCAAAATGGTTAAGAAAACCCTTTATAGCACTATTGTAAAGGGTGGATGTCTGCAAAATTATAGCTTCTCTGCAAAGGCCTCTTGAGCAAATGGTGATTTGTAGTACTACTTGAGTACTCACTGTACCTCCCATTGAACACAAAGATTCAAAGCAGCACTGGCACTGCTCACGTGTCGATATCTCTGGAGAACATTAAGCTTAAACAGCTCTCCTGAATGCAGGAACTCACCACTTTCTTTGACAAGAGCAAAGGGAAAGAAAGTGTAAAGCTTCTTTTTGTGGTTATTTCTAAACCTCTGGACAGTAGAGGCTGTGCTTTGAGGGCAGGTTACGCCACAGAGAACCAACAACAACAGAGAGATCAAATCGATCACCTGATTGTCAGGAGTGAGGCCCAGAGCCAACAGTGGCCTCCCATACTGAGAGGAGCCATTCAACCCTGACCACTCGTCCTTCAGTGGCTCCTTTCTATTCTGCCTCCACCTAATCGCCCCAAACAAAAACAATCAATACAACAACACTTAAAAAAAGCAAAACAAAGGTGAACCACCTGTCCAGCTCTTTCTTTGAAGAGAGACGATGAAAGCCCACATCTCCACTGCCACGTCACTACTTTCAGAGGCTAATCAGAAATGGCCTGCCATTCTAATAGCGACAGGCTAGGGAGGAGCTTCTGTTATATTCCCACACCCAAGATTTTCACTTTCAATTAACTGAGCCGTGCTGATGCCTGTCTCCAAAGAGTGAGTTTAAATTTAACAGGGAGCAGATTATACTAAGCGTAATTGGTTTTAGCACAATTGCCTATCAGCGATCGTTTGATTGACACCCAGCAAATAAGATAGCCGGATGGAACTCATTCACAGAAATCGCTGCAGACCTGTGGTTTAATTCTCCACTCCAAGGGCTCCTCCTCTCCCCTAGACGTTTGGCGATCCGAGAGCTGTCACGGGAGCGTCTACTGAAACGGCTTCAGCCGCTCAGGATGGTGAGGCAATTCACACATTAGGTTTCCAGACAGGGAGGCAGGGCTAGCTGTAGACTGGAAGTTTGGGTAGAAGGACGTGTGTGACAGACTGGCCGTGTCAGATAGCTGGTGGACGGCCCAGCCTGAGTCTGCCTCCCGGGAGCCTGTCAGTCCGTTGACGCTCCAGCGTGACACTTCTCAGCAACTCCCCGGGGAAAGGCCAGCCAACAGCACCACACGTTACCAAGAGCGCACAGCGGCAGCAGGCTTACAGACGCCTTCTCTTTGCACAGAGACATTGGAAACCAGTAAAAAGCTACATCCCCAGCTAATAGGGTTCTGTATAGTACCCAAAAAGGTTTTAGGACTTCTAACCATAGCTGAACCTTTTAACCCTTTCCTGACTTATGAAGCATATGATAGAACCATGCAAACTGTGGTTAACATTTTCGCACTGAAATTAAATCAGCAAATATCATTATTAGGAACTGACAGCGGAATGAACCAACTGCATTTGGGTGGAACCACTGTTGTGAGAAACAATGTCACTGTTGCCATTAGTCTAGTTTTTCTTGGTTGAGTTTTGAACCAAAGGCCTAGCTCTAATAGCCATGACTCAACACTGGAAAATCCTTTTTCCCCACTTATTTTCCTTTGCTTTTCCCATTCCTATGCATGTGGATTATCTTATTTGTAATCTCCTCTGTAATATCCCCTGAAAAAAATGGAATTAGAAAACTAGACATAGTAAAATATATGAGCATATATTTTCTGTGTGCTTCTTCTAACGACATAAACGCAATCCCATGTTGCCTTTTATTATTGTGTGCACTGCAATAGTTTGTAAATGAGAAGAAGGAAGGGAATTCGGAAGAGAATGTAGATTGTTAAGCACTTATTGTTAATATGTTTCATCGGATGCCACTGAAGTGTACAGCATATTTCCATTTATATGTTGGTTTGATTAAAAAGGTTGTTTGTAACACCAAGAAAACTAACAACAAATGACTTTTTGGCTTTTAGATCACATTCTTTACATGATGTATGGAATAAATGCAATAACATTGTGCCATTATTATTGGAGAAGTGTTGAACAGCAGAAAGAGAGGCATTTTAGACCTTATTCTCATGCCTGTTAACTTGAATAAGATGTCACATACTGTGTTTATGTGGTATTCTCACATAATTGATAAGACTAATACAAGCTCGTTTTGCAAAAATCACACTATAGAAAATACTGTACCTATATGCTGGGAAAATGATGGCGAATGAGCAGACAAATCTACTGTGAAAAGCTGATAACAGACTAACTAAACGGTGGGGCTTTAATTAACAGATATGTCATCTCATACTGCCAGAATTTCATTTTCATTAAGCTGTTGCATATGATGTACCATAGTGATGAAAAACAGGGTCAGCACTAGCAGAAGAATAAGCTCCTGATTAACAAAGGGCTATTGAATTGAACGGCCTTTCCCAGGCCATTCAGTACTACAGACTCACTGTTCTTTACGGTTTTATGTTTTCCCTGCTTTAACCTCATTCAGTTCATCAGTTAATTATTAAGTCCTTTAAAACTGAGTTGAATTAAGCCTATTAAAGCTGAGGGATCAAAAAAAACCCTCTCCTTGGCAACTGATCCTTGAACTGGGACTGAGGAGCCTTGTCAGTGGATGAAGCTATGCTTCATATGTATTACGTACCATACATCTATTGGGAAATATCAAATAAATCATATAGTACTTCAGTGAAGAGAGCAAGAAAAAGAGGACTGCCTTTGCGCTCACCAAAAGCTGAAGTAGCCCTTAGAATGTGTAGATATTGCAGGCAAAAACAAAAGCATGGTGTATTTTGCTATTAATTATCTTAATTATATCTCATTTCAACAAGTGGAATGAATTGCAGTTGGAACAGCAGAATCAGCACAAGACTACAGGAGGCCCTAAGCAAGATTGTACTTGGGAGGTATTAGTCCCCTCAGATAAACATGGCAAATCTTTCTATTTGGTCATTTAAACAATTGTTAAAATATATAAATGCATTACATCCAGGTGATATTGACATTTCACAAAAATATGATAAACAGGTAAAGCATAAGTTAAACTTAGGGGCAGATGTGCCTAAAAGACAAAGACAAGGCACAAGTAAAAAGAACTCTGAGATACACGTCATCCCTTGTGTACTGTATGCAGTAAACAAATGTTAAATCTTTATAGTGTTTAGATACTAAGCACTGAATGGACTTGGCCTGTAACTCACTCTCACATGTTTAACAGCCTGTTAATTTTCCACAAGGGGGTGCTATTAGCTGAAGGTTTTTTTTTATGAAGGTTTTTATCACATTGTTTTAAAGATTCAGTTCAAACACATGTTCAAACAGGTTGTGAGAACAAAGATAAACGTAACTGATAATAAAATTGATGTAATTGATTTCATAATAACATACAATCTGTATCTGATGAGCTCATGTTCTCAGGACCAAAGAAGAAAAGAAACAGACTGTTACCACCTCGAAAAGTCTGGGTCTGTAATGGCATGGGGGTGTATTAGTGGTTAACTTGCACATCCTGAAGCACCATTAATGCTGAAAGACATATACACATTATGTATTACGCAACATCTGCTGCCTTTCAAATACCGTCTTTTTCAAGGACGCCCATGTTTATTTCAACATTCTGCATTCTGTATTACAACATGGCTGCCTAATGAGAGAGTGCCAGGCTGCTGTCTCCTATTGAAAATAAGGGATGCAAAATACGGGGGCAGTTCTGCAGCTGAAGATTGGTGAAGAGCCGCAAAAAAGATACTCTTTCAAAACTGGACCTGTTTGTGTAACATAGTAGTAAACATGCTACTGTCCCAACATTACTGGAATGCGTTGCATGCATTATATTTAGACAATGGATATGTTTGCAAAAAAACTAGTTTATAAGCTAAAATGTGAATGTTTTTATTGTTTACAAGGTCAAGAAGAATTAGCTATTTTTTGACATTTCATGTACTGAGCCAACTTTTTGGAGTTGGGTTTACACTACTGCACTGTGTGTCATTTGTATTATGACAAGATAATCAGGGAAATGCTCTGTTTTGACAGCAATACCAGGTCCTACTGGCTCAGAACAACCTTTCCTGATTTGTCCTGCTGATATTTCATGCTTCGTATGTTGCCTCAGATACAGTATAAAGTGTGCAGCAAGAAACCAGAGTTTAACTCAGCTAGCCTATTGCTAACAGCCATGAAAGGCATCATAACCCAAACTTAGTCTGGTAATGAGTAAGTTGCATTAATGGTGCCTTAGTAGGTATTATTATCATAGGATAACTTGACCATAGACTGACCATAGACTTCTGGTAATTTGCGGTTGATGTATCACCTTCTACAACTGTAACTATGTGCATGTAAAAACATCTTATTCTGAGCAGATCATACTTGGTAATAAATTGGGGTCCACCTTAAATAAATAATATTTTTTGTTTGACCAGAGAGACCCATTAACGATGTATATCTAATAAGAAGTCTAATAAGAAAATGAATATTTACTTTTCGTGATGATGTAAAGTGGAGGTCCTGGGCAATTTCCTTTTCCGCCTTTAGTTAGCACTGAGATGGATGGGGCTGAACGATATGGGCAAAATATCTAATTGTGATTTTTTGGGCTAATGTTGCAAATGGCAAATGGAATTGCAATGTAAAATATGATAATATTTTCTATCACTAGTCTATAAAGACTAATGTGTCCGCCATTTTTGGTCTGAGGCTTTAACACGCCAAACAGATTAACTGTTAATTAGGGTTGTGTTCATGTACATGACACATGCGTTTTTTTGATGGGTCTAAATCATTTAAAGTTGGTTTACAAGCTCCATGGTATTACTTTCTACCACTGAGAAGAGGAGATATAGGCCATGATAATATAGGCTATTATAATAACTGTAACTGCTGCAATTTGAAAATTGGACTCAAATTGCGATTTTGATATAAAAATGACTCATCTTTCAGCTAGAGGTGGATATGAGATTTGGACGTAGAAGATCGGACATTATATTGAAATGAATGGGAAATTATTGTTTTACAGCTTTGCAAAACAACAACTATCCTTTCGCCTTATATTTGATGCATTTACATCGATACAAACTTCAGAAGCTGTCAATGCGGAATGTAAATTGAATACAAATGTAACTTACTATTATGTAATTAAACATGTAATTACATAATCATATTTGAGTAGCGCAGTAAAGCAAAAATCTTCAAAGGGATAAGACAAATAAACAGAGGATGCTGCAACAACTCTCCATAATGTACTTTATAGCGCTCTAATGAACCCTCTAACAATGTGGCCGACTGCTGGTCTACGTGCAGCTCTAAACAAACTCCTCCAATTTAGGCTCTTCTTAACGCTTACAGCCATCTCCTTTTCTCAGTGTGAAGAATCCATTGGTGTCATGGGCGACTCCGGTTCTTTTCATCATCCTGATTTAAGAGCGGCTGTTATGGGCACTCTCGTCTCTGCTCTTTGAAAATAAAGATGGCCAGCGGAGGATAAAGGGCATGTTAGAGCCGAGAGTTAGCGCAGGCAGATATGTCATGGCTACTGCAACATGGGAGCGAGATGAAAGCCATGCCAGACTCATTAGGAACCTTTTTTTTCTTCCATTTGGTGCATGACTAATGGAGTGCTCTCAAATCGGCCGAGCACAATGAAATGATTCCCATGCAAAATTATCACCCCTCACTTTGAAAAGAATTCACCTTCTGCGTGAGAGCAATGTTATTAGGGAACTGGATATAGACTGTTATTGTAAATCTCTCTCAAGTCGGGCATCCGGCACAGCCGGGTTCGACAGACGCGGCGGGCCTGACAGTACGAGTCCTCGGATCATAATCCATTTTAGTTTCAAAGGAACTCTCCATCTAGGGAATAGAATGAAATACAAGTACAAAAAAAAATAATAACTTGGCCCGCTGCAGATTTGTATCGCAGAGGAACATTGCGCAATAGACAGTAGTGAGGGTTTCGAACATACCATATGCACTTGAAAGGAGAGTGCAAATTAATGAGGCCCACTGGCTCCACTGTGATGGACAGTATATCTGGAGCTTGCTTTAGGGGATCTGAGTAAAAGCATACCATTGTAGGAACATGCAATACTATGAAACTCTTATTTAAGATCACAAAATGACTATTAAACAATATAAGACTATAAAATATTCCAGATAACCTTCTGAAAGTAAACAGTGGATTATTTAATGGTGTATAAGCCCTTAAGAAAGTCTGGGGTAACTACTGTCTTATTACAGCAGTATAAATGCTTTGTAAGCCTTGTTGTGTACGGCAAAACTGTTATGTGGCTGAATCTCTCCGTCTGACCAAACACGGTCATGGTTTAAATTTGCTTAGCCTTGATCAAATTACAAATAATAAACTTTTAATTGGGTGAAGCCCTAATTGAAAATAGCTGACTGCTGATTGCAATTACATCAGTTTATCTTGATTCTTCTCAGTCGTAGTGAAATAAATTAGATTAGCTCTCACCCCATCAGTATTTTTCAAGGCTGGCTTGGCCAGTGGATTTGATATGAGGTTGGTCTAGACACATGTCTCCGAGGGAGGTGGAGGGCTGGAGACTGCCGCTTTATCACATGGCAGCTGTCCAACTCAAACAGAGCACTTGGGGATGGCAATTCGAAGAAGCAGATCACACAGTGCTGCAGATAAACTTTGAAGTCTTTGGGGAGCCTTCTCGTCTTATGTGTCAGGCAACCATACTGGATGAGTAGATAAGCTCATTTCAGAGCAGGAGCTGAGACCAAAAAGGCATCTTTTTACCCACTGTTTAAGAGAACAAAGATGCATCATCACACCGATTGAAGATTATGAGGAAGAATGGTCTAGCTCTCCTCCTCAGGTAGGAGTTCTGTCTTACTGGGAGAGCAGGGATAGATTAGGAATGGAACAAAAATAGACTTCCAGACTCCCTATGGACTTTCTTTCCAATGCAAAACACTCAGGGACATCAAGCTATCTCTAGCCATGACTGCAAATGATAAGTAAGACGGCTCTTAATACAGAAGCTGTTTGAAAAGTATTACAAACCAAGATAAAGACAAGATGAGGAGTGGAGTCTAATCACACCTTCCTATCATCATCTTACTTGTGTATTTCCTTTGGTTTTCAGGCTAAATGTTATTGGTTGCACAATAAAACATATATCTGGTTATAAATCAAAGCTGAAACCACATTTTAGACTTTTAACAGACTTGAATTGTAGATTCAAATCCCTACAATATTGTTATTGTAGACTACTGTAGCTAATTTTGAGCATAACCTAAGCATGCTAACCAGTGCATGACAAGCAAACAAGAGAAAATATGTTAAAAAATATCTGTTTTGGTAAAAACAGTTGATAATGTTTAACACTTGTTGCCAGACTTTGGGACACATTTGCTTCAAAACAACGGGATCTAACTGCTTATCATGTGGCCACAAGGGACAGGGATGCAGTCTTACTTCCTGCTCTAAAATGCAGGGCTGTGGCTAAAATGGATTAAAACTCTGTGGCTGCATCCAGAAACTTTTGCTACTGTTCTTGTTTTTCCCCTCACTTCACACTGCTCCTCTCCTACCTTGGAATATTATAAAGGAATAGAGGAGATGAAAGGAGAAGGAGCAGGGGTAATGGAGAGAACTAATAGAAACTGGGAGAATGAGACTGATTCCTTTCTACATCATTACATTTGAAGTTGGATGTTGATCGAATGAGTCTATCACAACATTTACTTTAAAGCACATCCCTAATACTCCTGTATCCAATCACAGCTACTATACAGAGCCACATTTACATTTGGGTGTTTTTTCCAGTTTACTTTTTTTATACTATGTACAAACTACACATCCTCCCTGGGCATGTCGGCAATGAGGTTATGTCAAAGTCTGTAAAAGACTTCCATGGGTATCATACGTTTACGTATCATGCATTCATTCAGTGGAAGTCACTTCGGCAGGTGTTTGAAGCTGCTTTCCTCGTGTACTCCGATATTCCTACAGCTAATAAGATGGCATCATGAAATCAGTTTCTAGGTTGCAGAGGATAGGAGGAGGATTGGTACAACTGCAGTAACTTTCAGGGTTTTTGGAGTCTGCCTGTGTCTTGGTAGTGACATGAAAATCTGGAGTTTTCTTTAAATTAAACTCTGTATGATGAATCTACATCTTTCACCATTCACCACTTAGAAAGTAATAAAAAGACAATTGAAAAAATGTTTAAAGCATGATAAGTATTACGCTCATCATTAAAAGAATAATTGCACCCAGAAGGAAGTGTCAGATTGCAATGCTATTAGGAAGGAAGATAAAGGTTACCAGGAACAATAAATGATAGTACATTTAGACTGATATGAGCAATATTTATTGAGCTACACATACAGAAGTAATGTCTCTCAGTATGGTGTTGGGCCACCACGTTTGCTAATGCAACATGCCAGACATCTCAGCATGGAGTTGCAGAGGTTCCTAGTGGTGTCCTGTGATAATCCATCCCATGCAGCTTGAATATTCTCACACAGTTTCTGCAGATTTTGTGGTAGGGATGTAGGTAGAGTGACACCAGGCCCTCTGGACATGTGATGTGTCACCACAATGGATTCATTGGTCGTAATGGTATGCTTGCATGTAGTCCTGCATTGTGTAGCCATCTGCCAATGGTGATGGCACTAACAGGATGACTTGTGAGGGGCATCACTGGTTACTGAATGTCCGCAATCGTGGCTGTTGGGTCAGTTGGGAACAGTGATAAGGCGAGCCCCTGCTTACGTTATATGCACAACAGAACGTAAAACTTCAATCATTTGCATGTCTCACGAAGTCAAACCTACCCACCAACTTTCATTGCTGTTGGCTGATTTGAGACAGATTGAGTTCCACACCTCCATCCACTGGTTTTTCAACTGAGGTCGAATTAGTTTAAGGTTTTAGTGACAGGCCCTGAATGCTTTCCACTGTGATTCTGTTTATCACATTGTTGGCCTTTTAGACATCGTTAAATGCAGGCATGATGTACCATGAATAACTGACATCACAGCATAAACTGTGGTAACTCTCATTTAATTAAGATTACACAGAATCATTTACCTTGAGCCTTGAACTGATTAGAACAAGTCCGTAGAAAATTGCAAATGAACTTGTCAGACTTCCTTAATTTTTTGACAGGTAACAATGGTAGTTAATTGACATGTCCACAAAGAGAACAATGCACCTATTCTGGTTAAGTTCAGGACAAACCTGCCTACCATTTTTACAACCAGGACTGCTTATTGTTCGTTAATAGACTTCCTCCAGGTCTCTGGCTCCTTTACCATCAGTTGTCTATCATCTTGATGAACAGCGACATGTTATGAACAAAGCAATGACCACACTTATTCAACAACTGGTATAGACCTGGCAAAAAGGAAATTCACTTAAGCCCTGGAGCTCTTGACTGGAAATGACAAGGCTATATAACATGCACTGTATTGATTTTCTCGCAGAGTTCTGTGGCTATAGCCTACTGGCCTATCATAAGCCACATGTCTAATCCACTCAACTGGCAGATTGCAGAGGACTTCAATCTGGATCATTCTACTAGATATGCTAGATAAATAAGTACTCATTCTGGTTTAAGAAATTATTTAATTATACATTTTAGATAATCAGAAACTCTAGACAGACATTTTTTTGTTATTCAAACACAGTTATAAAGCTGTAATAGGGCCAACATACTTAGGTTTCTCCTTTTCATGGGGCTTCTACAGAAACTATATCAACAAAGGTTATATTTTTGGTATAATATATTTGCCTCACATTATTTTCTATAAAAGAAGGTAAAAAGGTAAAAAAGAGGAAAGATCTGATGTTTTTTTTAGTCATAGAAAAAAATTAGTAAAATTGTACTCCTTCAATTTCTTAGAAATTTTGCCTTTTACTGTAAATGAACAGCTTTACTAGTTCAGCTAGTTATTCTGATATACAGTGTTTTACCACAGTAACAGCATTTACAAACGTTAAAATAAATGCAAATGTCTGTAAAAAGCAGGTAAGCATTGGCTTTTGTGAATTTACATTCCATTTCAGATGGTAGTATTAAAATACAGTGAATTATGGTTTATTTACATGCATTTAACTGTCATGCTTGCTGGTTCTCCTCTCACCTCCGATCTCCTCGACTCCATTTTCTATAACCCACCACCCGATGACATCACTGACAAATGTCCACAATCCTCCAGTCCCGATCTGTTCCTCCCCAGAGTAATAATCACACACACCTGTTTCTCATAGGCTGTTTGTACAAATACTCCTCTCTCACACTGGCTCATTGCGAAGTATTGCCACTCTGTTGTGTACTGAGCGTTTTTTTCCTGTTACTCATTTTGTTTGCTGATCTGGTTTTTGACTTCTATCAGATTCTCTGTTTACTCTGTTTACCCTTTTGGTACCTTTGCTGATCTGACTGTTTGTTTGGTTTTGACTCTTGCCTGTTTACTGACCTTGTGTCCGCCTTGCTCTTTATGTTCGCTTTGCTCTTGTTGCTGCTGTGTCTGACTACAAATCTGTTAAATAAACCTCGCCTTGATTTTAGCTTAGCGCTTGTCGCAGTCTGTTTGTCCATCAACACATAAACTAAAAATGTGGAAATTGGTATTGACTATTATGTTTTACAATACATTGACAGAGGAAAGAGTTTATTCAAGACATGCACTGTAAATAAATATCCAACAAGTGCACAAATGTTTGAGAACTGACATTTGTTTGTTATTCAAACACAGTTATAAAGCTGTAATAGGGCCAACATACTTAGGTTTCTTCTTTTCATGGGGCTTCTACAGAAACTATATCAACAAAGGCTATATTTTTGGTATAATATATTTGCCTCACATTATTTTCTATAAAAGAAGGTAAAAAGGTAAAAAAGAGGAAAGATCTGCTAATTAACAGTAAAAATATGTTTTTTTAGTCATAGAAAAAAATTAGTGAAATTGTACTCCTTCAATTTCTTAGAAATGTTTGAGAACTGAAAATTTTTATTCAGTTTGTCTCATAAACAAACACACGATTAGGATGTACAGTATAAGTCACGCATGAGATAAATGACCATCAGAAGTAGTGAGCGTAAATGTAATATAATAACGTTAGGTAAAAACTGATTTTAAGCTTTACCCATAATTAATCAATCTGTCTGTCTATACAGCAAACACTACCATAAACAAAGCAGCTTATTCACTGTGTTAATGTTATGCTAAGTTTGTAGGTGTAATTTACTTCTTTTTATGAACATGTGAATAGACATTTCCACATTTCCACTTTGTCTTTCCATCCATCTGAGATGAGCTTGGGCTCAGAGAACTCAGCGGCATTTCTGCAGAGAACTAATGTGTGGCTTTCTCTTCGCATAATAAACTTTCACATTGCAATTCTTGATGCAGCTCCTGAGCCCATGTAGACTGAGCCTTCGGTGAACACTCCTTTTATACACAGTCATGATCCCTCACCTGCTATCCATTCACCTGTTTATTAGGTAATGTTTCAAAATGGTAACTTATTTTTTCTATAAACTTTTAGTTTTCCAATATATATTGTTTTCCAATATAAATTAGATTTAAAATAATAATAATAATAATAATAATAATAATAATTACAAAATACAGTTTAGCATGACAGCCAAAACAAGCAAAAAACGTTTTGTCGGTTGAATAAAGGGTTAAAAGAATGAACAAATCACAGGTTCTTGTTTTTAAATGTGTTTTTCAGAAAGTCCCTACTTTTCTGGAAAGGGGCTTTGTAGAAGTAGCTCTAGCAGTAGCTCTGTGACAGTTGCTTCTCTAATGCCTTCATCCCCTTTCAACTGCATGCTTAGCCTCATTTTGCTTGACTTTATGCTGGAGTCCAAAAGGCTTACATTTACTCTCAAATCAGCTGAGTGTCTGGTTTCTCTTTTTTTGAGCCACATGCTTTTAACCATCTGCTTGAATGCTGAGTGTACACTGGATGCAGCATGTGGTTTTTTTTCACCATGGCACTGCTGCCCACAGCTGCTACCCAGGAGTCAAAGCTTGTGCCCTTGCTGTCAGCTGAAAGCTCCACAGCCAGGTAGACATCTCAGTGTACAAAGCAAAACACAGCATTTCTCTTTTCCCACAGAACTGCATTTAACACACACACACACACACACACACACACACACACACACACACACACACACACACACATACACACACACACACACACACAGATATACACACAAAAGCCTGGACATGATCTGAAGTCTCTAAAAGCAATTTGCTCCTGAAGCCTCAACAGAAGAGAAAAACTTTTTTTCTGTCCTGCTTCAGTAGAATAAGAATCAGTCCAGAACATTTCCTTAAAGCGGTGGAAAGGTTCACAGCGTGTGGAAACTAAGTCAACCATCATTCTCCAAACCCAAGCAAATAAACGGCAGTGGTTTTTTCATTGGTAAATGCACACTATTAAATTCCGTGTCATTATTTACAGCTTTCTCTGTGTTTTAATAGCAGATTCGAGCAGCCCAATTACCTTCATGATAGCCAGCCATAAATGGCTATTCTCTGTAGTGAAGCCTTACTTTAAGCAGCGCATTCTGAAGCTTTATTATGGGCTTTTTCTTTGCTTAGTGAAGCCAGAGCTCTAAACTATTTATTCACAAAGCATTAAGATTTATTCATTATGACCTGTATTACTTCATAACTGGAGATATGTTGTGGGAAAATCAGTAATATTTGTATTATTAGCTGTAGTGATGCACAGTAAACATTTGGTTATGCAAATTATTGAGTATAAATCACCACCTAGTGTACAACTGGCACCACTAGATTCTTAAGTTTTAAGTTTATTGCTTTATTTGAGTGACTGGTTATTTGCATATTACTGCTTTCATTTGTATGACTTTGAGGTAATATTAACATGTATAATGATCTCATTGTATTGACAGATATGTTTGCTTGTTTTAAGCATATTTCTTACAACAAGCAAGATTATCTCCCAAAATGTCCAGATTAAAGATCATTTTACAATTAGTGAATATATGCAAACATGTTGGCTTTTAAAACTTCACAAAAACAGTACATTCAAGCTGTTTCTGCAGTTCAGATACTATATACGGACTGTATGGACTGAGGAGTGAAAGAATCACCACCTAAATTCACATTGTACTAGTGTAAAATTGGCACCACTGGATTCCTAAGTTTTAAGTTGTTGCAGGTTTATTGCTTTATTTCAGTGATATATTATTTGCATATTGCTGCATCATCACTGTAAAATGAGTTAACTGACTTAATTTGTATGACTTTTAAGTGATTTTAGTATGTAAAATTATCTTGACAGGTATTTTCACTTGTTTTAAGCATATTTCTCACAACAAGCAAGATTATCTGTCAATATGTCCAGATAATTTCACTTGTCATAGTATGATTTTTGCAGGTCTTTTATTTTAGAAAAACTGATTTACTGAAAACTTCTTCAGCTTTTAGCTTTTCTTTTTTCTTCAACTGAATTCAGAATATGTAAGATATCTTAAAATATAAGTGGCTTATTAAATGCTTTTGAGCTGTAACTAGTAAGGAATTCAGATTAATAGGATATGCATTTAGATGTTAATTCAACATGTTGCATAGCAAGGTCTTAGCGAAATGATTATTGTGTATTATTACTAATAATGATTACTAATGATAATTTTAAATGACATGCCTCCAGGTAGCTAAAAATAAAGTTAATAAAATTAATAACTTTTAAAGTTAGTAACTTTTAGTGAATAAACCATTTACAAGTGTATGATTAGGCTTTACTGAACAAAGAAAAAGAGCTCACTAACCCCCTCATATGTGTTTCTTAAAAATAAAGTCCAACTTTTAGTGAATAAAGTACAACTACAGTGTAAGCATGTCTGAGATAAGAATTAGCCACAGCACAAGAGTAGAATGCTTCCTTCTGAGGACATCGCCTGTTCTTTGATCGAACTTTATTTTCTGCCATTCTTTCTTTTATTAGACATCAGCCTAATTAAATGTTTCTGATTCAGGATGGTGTGTGTTGTAGGTCAAAAAAATACCTGTTGTCAAGTTTCACAATTAAGCTGTCCATTACAGATCTGCTGGAGCATAGGGTGAAACAGAGCAAAGGTCTAAGGTCCATTTCACACAGCTTCACAGCTCTTCATCTTTGAGGACATCTGCTCACCTTCTTATTAACCTCCATCTCACTGGTGCTCTGCTGGAGAAAGCACAACAGAAGAAGAGCTTTAATTCCGACCTCACTGAACTTGCTGGCTACAGCGAGTGACAGCCTATGGATCGTCAAATGGATTGGGGGTCTTCTCTCGCTGACGTTTTCCAGGCGAAAGCCAAGTGGAGAGTTTCATTACGGTGGGAAAACGAGCTGCAGAGGATGAGCTCTGTTTACACTGATCAAATGCTGGCCTAATCAGCAGAGCATTTCCTACTGATGCGTCTGAAGTGCGGAGACTGCCTCCCGAGAGAACCTTTCAACACTTCCCAATTAAATCACCCAGAGTCCATGTTGCGCTGAGCAGATTCATTCTTCATAACAGCCATCCACACTGAGCACTTTGCGACAAGCATTACAAGCACTTAGTGCTGTTCTAGTGTGTAACAGATGTTCATCTTATCCTCAGCTGAACACAAACTGATAGAGGCTTTGTTCCATAACAGGCTAAAGTCCTGAGAAAGAAAAAACCTACACAACTTTTCGTTCCTTAAGTTCTTCTTCTGATTTGTAGTCATCGCTGATCGCAATTTTGTGCAAGCTTAATGAAGCACTGTCAATTTTGATATATACAAGGTAATAAACTAAAGCTGAGCCAGTTTCAACATTCAGTTCAGCTAGAAGAACGCTGGTGTAAAATGTCCTCTGTTCTGACTGAGCCCTGGTTGCTTTTGCTATGCCTAGAACTGTCACTGATAAAAGTGCTTTGGTTTTTACTTGATTTAAATGTTTATATTGCTTCCACATTAATAAAATATCATTGCTGTCCATAGAAAATCAAGTATCTCCAAACTGGCAGGAGATATTTGATAGAGGTTCTGTTGGTCCATTCACAATGAAATTTTCACACAATGTAAACAGCAGCTGATGTGTTCAAATGATGTATAAAAGTAAACATTGACAAAAATGGAGATACATGTTTTACTTTTGACAGTGACAGTATATTATACCAAAATAATTTCATCTTTGTCAGTTTGTTTTCTTTTGGCAGTAATATTTTACTAAAATGCATTTTTTTGCATCATTAATGCAATGCATTTCATTCAATGCATTTTTCATTGACCGTTTTTAACCTCTCTCTTTATCTGTTAGAATGAATCCAGCTATTTCTGTTACTGTGCCTTTAAGACTGATACATGTAAATCATCCCTGTTCTACAGTGCTTTGTTGAAAAAAGCAGTCCAGACTGAAACACTCTTTGTAACTTGACTGTGAATGGGTAGGCTAAGCACACGTTGAATCACGTGTGTAAATAGTAAACAGTAATTTCAAGCTGTTTTTGCAGCTCAGTTGCTATATACGGACTGAATGAACTGAGGAGTGAATGGCACATTTAGGAATTTTAACAATGTTTACATACTCCATCAAGTTCTTATTTCCAGGGAATTTTAATTTTTCATAATCAGGGATGGAACCTAACTAATTACAAATGTTTTAGAGTTGAATTACGTATAAAACTTTTACATGTACTTGAGTTGATTCATAACAGAGGACTTTTACTTTCATTTTTATAAGCACTGCAGTGTAGAAACAAAAATGATTTTTGGCTTGTAAAACATTTAGAAGAAAGTCTGGTTCAAAAGATTTCATTCTCATTGCCAACCACAGCACAGCAGTGCCCAGCTCAAAAACTATAGCTCAGCCTTGATTGATGTGACAACAAATTTATGAAAAATGGATGATAAGATATAAATGAGGAACATAATTTGCCCAATTTGTCATCTTTAGTCATTTTTTGTTGGTCTTCTTTTATCTACTTTAGTTGTTATTTCAGAATGACAAGTATGAAATCTACTTAAACTTAAAAGCTGATGCTTATTTAATTAGCTCAATTAATTCAATGTCGAAGGTGAACTAATAATTATATTTCTAATGGAATAATTTATCTTAACAGTATGCTAAATCACAGCTACACTGTGTAAGACTTTGCAAGAGTGCAAGAGTTTGGAGACCTTTCTGGTGGAAGTGTATAATTGATCCCAACGAGTAGAAGAACATTTTATAACATGGGTTTTGCCCTTCCCTGAGTGGATGAATCTAATGACCGAAAGCAAAGGATATTCAAAGAGAACTTAATCAAAACTTGGTGAAGGGCATGTCCTCTGAGAGTATAAGTGATTATCTACTACTGTCATCATATCTTCACAAGTACAATTTTGATTTTGTAGTTGAGACCTCAACATCAAGCCAAACCTTCTTTTTGAACCCGTCTGTGATGTTAATAGATGATGTGGTCCGAAAAACATCAACCCAACACTTTATTCACCCAGCTTTAAGTTATTGTTATGGCTTTACAGGGAGACTCACAGCAGCACACAAGCACCATATTTTACCATCAGTTTTTTGCTGCCCAAATTAAAACAAGTACCTCCTTTAGCGCAGCTGTACAGGGGAGGGCGAAAAACTCTTTCAATTTACTGTAAATCAATGGAACCAGACTTTTTTCTAAGTGGTTTTGGGCCATTTGTGTTGGCCCATTCATCATTAAATTTTCACACAATGTAAAGAGCAGCTGCTGTGTTCAAATGATAAATGAAATGTAAATATCAATAAAAATGGAGAAGCATGTTTTTATTTGGACAGCAACAAGTTTTTTTCTCCAATTCTACTTACTAATCTAGAATTTGTTTTTCCTACCTGTTGGTTTGGGCATGTGTGGCCTTTTTTAAATGTGGTAAGTAAATTTGATTCCTTTTCTCAGTGATTGGAACGTTGAAAAAGTTAAAAAAAAAAAAAAAGTTAAAAGTTGAATGAATGTCCTTTTTGTGAGGTCATTTAATTTCTTCTATTAGCTCAAACACCCTTCCACCGGCATGTTTTGTTACACTGATTTGGACCCATTTTTCAGATGGACAAGCGTCAACCAGTGGGGCTTATCTGCCTCATTAAGGACAAAGCTGCCCTGGCAGCACATCAAGTTTAGCTGTTTGGAATGTGGAATGTGGAAATAATGCGAATATATCATTGACTTTGTTTTTACTGACAACAGTGAGATTCCTGTGGCCAGCTGTGCTTCGGGAAACAATGGCACGAGTAATAGTGCCTATCATTAGCCAAACAACGTCCGATACAGAGTGCGTCCATGCATGGCTTCTCAGTCACGCTCTGGCAAATATGGCTGCTCGTCAGCTGGCCCTGTTGACCTTTGTTGACTTGATGTCGCCTTTTTTAATAATAACAGATTTCCAACTGCTGGTCTCACCATTGTTTTCATCCACGGCACTGTGGTTTACCTGGTTTGGATCGAACGCCACCTGCCCGCAATCTCAGGGGAGGGCTGAACAGAGAGGCTTTTGACACATGAGTGATTCGCAGCAAGCAGAGTCATCTGAAAAACTGTAGCGCGCCCAGGTCGACGCAGCAAGTGCACATGCTGTTGCCATTCAAACAGCATCAGGGCAGCTGGCACAGGGACACCTTTAGAGGAGAGCCGTACATTCTCAGCTGCAGTTTCTACCACTGTCGGCGAGGACTGCTCTTCAGAGTTCTACTTAGCCTTGGGTAATGTGTTGAACATTACACTGAAGCATTTTTGTTATGGTAGGGTTTATTCGGCATGGCACATGGGTCTGTTTTCCTGCAGCCGGTTTGGAGAGGTTGAAGGTAAACACAACATAGGATGACCTTGTACTGGGCATTGCTTACCTGAAAGAGGTCAGACACTATGGTGTGCTGTCCAGCCTCATCTGCGGGGCTTTCAGAGAGGATCCGGGCCTGAAACACAGGACACAAACAGACATGAAAAAACAAGCATGGGCCTGAGGAGATGTTGCCGGCTGCCACAGTGCTCCAGCAGCAGAATAAACACGCTGTGCGCTTGCATAATAGAGGCCAAACGTTAATATCCGTGGTAAATGTCAAGCATAGCCCGTCCGCTAGAACAACTCCTGTCCTGCCAGGCTTTTTCATGTATGCACTGGAAGTTTGGAAGCATTTAAGTTTGATTTTAAGTATTTCCTCCGCAAAAACCTCAGGGCCTGCATGTTCCTTTTGTCACAATGACACGGAACAGAGTACAGACCCACTACAAGAAGCCATCTACAAGAGCTCACTTCCTCTGAGGATTCCTTCTGGATCAACAAGCAGATGAGGCCAAACTGATATAATAAATGAGACATGATGATAATATACAATGATAATTATCTGAGGGTGCTCCCTTTTGATTTGAGTTATTAGTTATTTGCATGATTACTACATGATTAAACGCAGAATCATGGATGCCAAGGATTAGATTAGCTCTCTCTAACCTGTAGAGTGGCAATCAGCGATCCCAATTAATTGTGTACATTAAAGCCTATGCTTCACTTAATATGAGCTTAATATGGAGGCACAAAGGCTGACAACAGTTTAGCTATGCATACTATACTTGCCAGTCAACTAGACAATGTAGTGTTGTATTTTGCAATCTGTTTTTCTTTATTTGGTTTCACTGAGGCCTGGAATACTGATGAATTACACTATATTCCTCTATATATATTCAACAGAAATCCTTTCCCTGAAATTAGGAGACTTTGTATTTTTAAGCCTAAATTGTTATTTTCATTTAAATGTATTTTGTCCAAAGAAAAGCAAGTACACTCATCATCAAAAGAATAGTCGCACCCAGAAAGAAGTGTCAGATTGCAGGGAAGGAAGATAAAGGTTACCAGGAACAATAAATTATGATAAATTTAGACTGATATGGCTAATATTTATTGAGCTCAATATTTATTGAATGCAACATGCTAGACGTCTTGGCATGGAGGTTCCTCATGGTGTCCTGAGATAATCCATCCCATGCCGCTTGAATATTCTTACACAGTTCCTGCAGAATTTGCAGTAGTAGTGAGAGTGGAGTAATACCACACTTTCTGGACACATGACAACAAACTGTTCATCTTAGTGTTGAACATGGTGCCTGCACACACAATTAGACGGTCATCTCCACCAAGACCAAAGCAAGACTTGTCACTGAAGATGACCCGATGCCATTTTGACTCACTCCGTGACAGTTTGACACGACGGCATTGCCGTCTTTGGCGACTTTGACATGGTGTTAAGGACGTCGTAAGTTCTGTGTTGTGCAACTGTCTGCCAATGGTGCATGACGTGGCCACTCCGCACATGTTGGACAATTCGTCGGTTCTCTCTCTGTGTGCTTTACGTAGGTCTCGCAGATCCTTCATGTCACTGGTGCGTTGCCTTCTTCTATCCACTGCAGCCAACAGTGTGCTATGGTAGTATCCACATGATCGGTATGGCGTGCACTACGTCGATAAGACCATCCCATTTCCCGGAGCCCTATGATGAGACCCTTCCAATGGCTCGAATTGCTTTTGAACTCTTCTCTGAGGGATACTTCGCCTGCAAAGGATGCTACCACCAACACAACAGCACGAGTCACAAAAATGGAAAGCACATGCAACAGGATGACCTTATATAGTCAGTCAGGTACAACGATAAGGCCCGTCCTTGCCTACATCACATGCGCAGCCGAACGTGAAACTTGAATTATTCGCGTATCTCATGATGTCAAACTCACCCACAAAGTTGCATTGATTCTTTCTGGATGCCACCGTTTTTTTCAATGAAGAGTGAGTCTATCTCCAAAATGGCAACTTTACAGGAAAGGGCAAAAAACTAATTTAATTTTAATGTAAGTCAATGGAAACAGACTTTTTTCCAAGTGATTTTGGGCTGTTTCTGTTGGTTTTGCACATTGTAAACGGCATGTACTGTTTTTCTTTTGACAGCGATGATATAAATAAGATTGCAAATAATTGTGCTTATACCATTAGAAGTGCACTCATTAGTGCGGTAGGTGAAGTGTGTGGTTTGGGATGCAGCATTAGACCAGCCAGTGAGATGCACTCAACAGTTCGGCAGCTGCAGTGTCTGATTATAGCTCTGCTGTGCTGCTTATTAGCTGCTCATTAAACATTTCCAAGCCTAAATTTAAAGATGTATTAAGGATGTATTAAGGTAAATGAATGTATTTGTTGAGGTAAACTGTTGTTAGCTTTGTATTCATCAACTTCTTTAAAAAAAACACACTCAGTGTAACTGTAGTTTTCATTAGCCAAGCTTTGAATGACCACAGGCAAAAAAACAATAGGGGTGCTATGGAGGAGTGGAACTAAGCATCGGTGACAGTGTGAATAGGTCAAGGCAGCATCCTGCATAACACTGGGCCACTTTATTAGAATGATGGATAACAGCACTGCCCTCCTATTCGTCAAGCCCATGCTGGGCCATTGTTTTCAGTAGTAAGAAATAGTGTACCTGTAATTCAGAAAATATGTGAAAATCCAGTGCAACCAAAGGTGTACTAGGATTTACAACACTGTCATAACAATACATGACCATGATATAAAAATTATGCACAAGGGACAGTGTTACCATAACCATTAGCCGCAAACCATGACAACCTTGTTATTAAACACACCCCTTACATAAAGGTTAATTAGGCCCAGTATATATACTGAGGTGCAGCAGACAGCACTACCCTGCTGAAACTGAACACTGTTAATGTGCTACTGAAAGCACTGGGCTCTACATTTTCGAAGCTGCTCCCGCCATGTTTTTGGACAATATTTTTCTCAAATATGTGGCTTTGATGGGGCAACATACACCCATCAGCCATAACATTAAACCACCTCCTTGTATGTACATTCACTGTCCATTTTATTAGCTCCACTTAAAATATGAGGACTATATATGGACTGTAGTCCATCTGTTTCACTGCATACTTTGTTACCCCTTTTACCCTGTTCTTTAGTAGTCAGGACCCCCCAGGACCACCACAGAGCAGGTATTATGGTGATGGTGGATCATTCTCAGCACTGCAGTGACACGGACGTGGTGGTGCATTAGTGTGTGTTGTGCTGGTGTAAGTGGTGTTTTTGTTTGTTTGCTTTTTTGTTTCTCTGTGGTGCAGTTTCTCTTTCAAAGTGATGTAATGAGCTGCTGATTAGACATCACTATGATGTGCAAATCATTCAAAACCTATATTAATTTGAAAATAGTATAAAGACAATATATCAAATGTTAAAACTAGAAATGTTATTGTTGTTGTGTAATGCTAAAAAACACTTGGTGGAACATTTCACACCTAATTAGATGTGGTAAGACGGAACAAGTCAGATACTTGCAGAACAATTGAGATTCAAGAGACTCAAGTTGTAATGTTAAAAGGACAATCCAACAACAAGCTGATGTCAAAACCAAAATGAGAACGGTTAAAGCACAAGAGGGACATCAAAGAGCAGTACAGTACCAGGCAAGGGATAAAACCAGAAGACAATAAGCAACAATTAGATCAAAAGGAAAAAGTCAAAAACAATGCTTAATACGCACAAGAAAATAGTGCCAATACTTTATCAGGAAGTAGAGGAACCAACAGTCTTTGTAGAGAGATGATGATGAGGTTCGGATGTAGTTGATTGGAGCTCCGGAGACACTGATTTTATGGTGGAGAGTGTCACATGATCTCCCAAGGCATTCTGGGAATTGGAGTCTATAGAAGATTACAGAGTCGGTGTAACATTAGGTAAACAGGTCACAGGTAACAGGCCAGTAACATGACGGGGTATAAAAAGAACATCTCAGAGAGGAAAAGTCTTTCAGAAGTAAAGATGGGGAGAGGATCCACTCTATGAAAGACTGTGCAGGCAAATAGAGCAACAATTCAAGAATAACATTTCTCAGTGTAAATAGCAAAGAACCTCAGGGTTTAATCATCTAAAGTACATAGTGCAATTAAAAGATGAAGAGAATCTGGAGAATTCAGATTCATTTAGAGAATGGTAAGTCAAGGTGCTAGTCAGTCAATATACAACTCAGGTGTGTATGCATGCATAGCACTCACACATCTGATTTATATTATAGAATACTGCAAGATGAGGAGTCAGAGGACTTAGACTTGAGTCCCCACAGTTCACAGTACTGTATAATGTTGACCAGCTGTGAGCTAGGTGGGATTACTAAGTGTGGGAGCTATCAGTATTGGCTATAACACCAATATCAGTATAATCAAGAACTGAAATCTGTCAGCCAAATTTTGTGCTCTTGTTTGGACAAAAAATGGCAACATTGATATGTTGTTAAGGGCAGTCGTTGTAACTGTCTACATGCATGTATTCCTGCATCATGCAGCTATTTGCTAATGGTGCTGGCACTAACAAGATGACTTATGGAGGGCATCACTGCTCGCTGAATGTCCACAATTATGGCTGTTGGGTCAGTCAGGAACAGTGATAAAGCCCTTTCTTGCTTACGTTGCATGCGTGGCCGAGCATGAAACTTGAATACATTTGCATGTCTCATGATGTCAAATCTACCCACCAAGTTTCATTCCTGTTGTTTGACTCCTTCTGGGTGCAACTATTTATACAACTATGTTTTGCTGATGAGTGTATAGAGTGTACATGATAGTACCAGATGCCTTAAACTGGTCACAGGCAATTCTTGTAATCAAGCCTAATAAAATACATGATATAACACTGTATTATTGTAATAATTATACTGGAGAAAGTGTAGACTTAAACATAGGGGGTATTTGTAAGCTCTTAATCCTATTCTACACAGTCTTGATTTAAGTTAAGATAACTAGGCCTAGGTCTACAAAACCTTCTCACATACCTTTAATCACGTTTCATATAGCAATGCTAGAAATTCTTTATTTAAACTAAATAATCCTTATAAGTGAAGTTTTACTGTCTTAGAATTTAAATTTTCTTTAAAGTTTACCTCTTTAGTTTTGTACTGGATCTACATGGCTAATGCAGATGCTGAAAGCTCACAGGTTAGCATTGTGCAAACTGAGCTAGAGTTGGAAAAAAAAGTCACAACAGGGTGCTATACCACAGTTACCCTACATGTAAAACAAAAGATTGCAAACTATTTAAACAATGTCTCAGGCATCAGGCAACACATTCATAACCATTTTGTGTAAAAACCTTCTATGAGGCAGCTTTGTAGACATCAAACGATTCAGGCAGTTGGTTCCAATAACCATCATTGGGAATAATTCTGACCCAGTTTCTCTAAAGCAGTGCATTTCACATTAAACAACTCTGAATGACTTTGTTTAAATTGAAAAATGTAATTATGCACAAATGTAAAAAAATCCGTGAAATTCCCTGTTAAGTAATCTCAAACAGAAATGCAATCACACCATCACAGGCAAAACAACTCCAACGGCCAAACATAGAAATAACTGTTTTCTTTAAACAATTAACTAGCTAGCAAGATAAAACACATAGCAAGCTTTGTTCCAGCAGTGCTGCAAAATGAGTTAAAACATGATGTGTTCAATTTTCTATGTGAAGAGATATGGTTAGATGTTAGCTGGAGGGTAGCAGTTCTTCCAAGTTATGGTTATCATAAGATCATAAATACATTGACTGGTGGTAGAGACACTGCTTCTTCCTGCTGAAGGAAATCATTCTTCAGTTGAAATGTTAGCCACAAAAGAAATCTAGGAAGACCTTGAGGACTAATGGGTACTGTGTGCTTCTTGCTTCTAGACCTAGTATCTGAGCTTGAGACTAGGCTCCACTATAAAATAATCATGCAAGCCTATCGTGTCCACCAGTTTCAAGCTTTAATGTTCAATAATGTGCACTTCTGCAGCACGTAAGCTCAATTCAAAGAGCCCAATAGACATAAATGGTTTTCACAGAGCTGGCAGTACTGCATTTCTCTAAGTTCTGCTCTTGAACTCTTGAAATCGGTAGGTTAACTCGAATCAAATATTAAGGCAACAAGCCATGAGAGGCTGTGTTACTGTGGTTTTAGGTGTTCTTTGCCATGATAAAATTGCACGGCATCAAGGGCTTATTGCTTTTACAAAATGACAGGAAACGTAAAATATGATAAAATACACAATCACAATAATAAGCAATATAAACAAATACTGTAGAAAGACACTTGTAGACATGTCATTTCTTTAAAGTATGGTAAGTAACCATGGACTGTTGAATGAGGAGATGAACATTCACCTCTATACTCTATACTGTGGTCATTTCATGAAGTTTTTTTGTTTTCTTTTTGTCATATAATAATGAACAGATGATAACAAAGCACTAATTTGTGCAAAGATCTTCACTTTATAAGTACTTTTTGATCACCAAATTACCATGGCAAGTCTTATATAGCACCAATCCAGTGACGTCCCTCTTCCTGCAATTGGAAAAATGGCTCCCTGCTCCCTACATAGTACACTACATAAAAATGTAAATATTGACTCCAGTATCCCATGTTTAGCTAAAAACATAGTCTTTTAGGGTTTAGCCACTTCCATACTTGACACATAGTGGACTATTTGACTATTTGCACAATTTTCTTGTTTGAAACTATTTGAAAGTGGAAACGTACATAGCACACTATTTAGGGAGTATGAAGGCATTTGATATTCAGCCTGCGTTTGACGCTACTTCTGACTGAAACACAGACATTCGAATATCACTGAAATGACATTCTTTGTAATATAATATAGTACTGTTTTACAGTGAATCATGTCATAAGTACTTCAATTCAAGCCTGTGTTATTAATAATGGAGCTGTTTAGTATGTTTGGTATCTTTTAGCCTGCTAGCTAGCTGATCAGACTCATTCTAATTAAGAAAATAAGTTGTCTCAGTTTAAACAAAAAAAATGGTTCTTACTTAATCAATAAACTTGGTTGTCCATGCGAGCAGCACTAGAGCCAAAGATTATCCCCCTCACAGCACAAGAATTTTTGTGACGTGGGACAGTAATACCGAGTTCAGGACCGAGAGGACGTCATAGGCATGGAAATATTATCTGTCTTACGACAGCTTTGAACATGGCCCAGTCTATCGGATTTTATGACTAGAACTGTTTTATAATCTTCCTTGTGTAATGTATTGCATCAATCAAAAGATGTCCATTATAAAATGTCTTATATAAGATTAGAATTACCCATTTCTGAGGACTCTTAATAGCTTAATGCATTTTTTGCCATTCTGTTACCGTTCATGGCTCCAGGTTGAACTGGTAAACCTGAACACAAAACACCATCATGAAGAGAATAAAAACATCATTGCAAAATGCATCAAAATTTCACATTTATCATGAGAGTATGTCATGGCACGAAGCTATAAACTACAAAACTTTCAGAGAAAATTATATTATAAATTATAAATTAGAAAAAGTTAGAAACAGTTAGAACAGAAACCAACAAAACCCCTAAGAATGCTGGGAAGCTTTTTGGGTAAAGACTCGACAAGACGTTTGAAGTTTGTAGGACTAGAAGTTTGTAGGACTAACCTTAAGTATCTACTTAAGATTATAATAGATACAAGAAGTAGTATGTGTTATGGGATTCGTACTGTTACTTAACAATAAGTAAAGTAAACCAAAAAAAGGTTTATAATTATGTTTTACAGTTCAGCAAGGCTCCACTGCTTCTGAAACATACGCTCATTATGTGCACCTCAATGTACCTACACTCATTGTCCATTTTATCAGCTTCACTCATAGTCTAGGTGCATTTACCAATTCCACAATTACAGACTGCTTCCCTGCATACTTTGTCAGGCCCCTTTTTCCCTGTTGTTCAGTGGTCAGAACAGATGGACTATAGCCTATAATTGTAGATCTAGACAAATAATTGTATAATTGTAGATTGTAGACAAAGAGTACCTATATGGTACGTGGAGCTGATAAAAGATAGATGTTGAATTAGAAGACAGTCATATCTACTAGGATTGAGGGGTATTGGTTAGCTAGAGTGCAAGATCTAGGTGAAACTGACAGTAGCTCAATGAAGCAGCTACTGCTAGATCACCAAGACAGCAGTTAGTGCTGAGATAAGGCAGGTTCAGCAACTCAGTGGTTCAATCTTAAATAGTTTTGCTTGCATCTACAGGAGCGCTGGAAGCGTCCTAGTCTGGAGGGCCACCAGTAGTAGCCTGAGCATGTAGCCAGAAGTGCTAGTGCATCATCAGGAGTGCTAGTGTAGAGAAACCAGCAGCAGCAGCCCAAGTTATTAATGTTAGTCAGTGTAATCAGAGCAGGTCAGTAAACCACTGAAAACCTACAGCAAGAAAGATTCTGGGAAAACCTCTGTGAGACTTTTTTTTTCAAGTCTCAGTTTAAAGGATCCATTGAAAACAAGAGAAGAAGAATCAAATTATACCAGCTGTGATAGTTATAGTTTGCAGAAAGCACCTGTTTGATGGTCACCTAATGTCTCGACGTCTTGCTAATTTTAATAACTGTATATTTGTAGTCACACATCTAAGCAAATTACGATGAATTATGTTTTCATGCTGCTTGAGCTGGCACGCTGTGTTGAGAAGGCAGCAAAAGATGAAACACAACATTGAAGGTACTTGCTTCTTAAGCTATAAACAATCTTGTTGTCAGTGTCAAGACCTGATAACCATCAAAACTGCCATCATCAGATACTTATCAGTACTTAAGGCTTTCTCTTTGAGAGAGAGGAGAAGATCAAGCTCCACTCTTGCTTCAGATCTGAAAACATTCAAAGGTGCATCTGTCAATCCTTCCACTGTAAGACAATTCAACACATTGGGTCTGAAAGGATGTGCAGCTGTCGAGCACCCATTTCTGAGACAAAGAAAGACAATTTGCAACAAACAAAGAAGCTGCTGGTGTTCTCACAACAATGGACTGTCAACCCCAGAGTGTAGACCTTAACATCACTGAACATCATCTTGGACCATAAAAGGGGAAAGTGCTTCTAAGGCTTAACTTTAGATGTGTGCAAATCTTTTGACGAGAATGGAAAGTACACTGATCATCAAAATACAGCAAATAGTGCAAACTTAGTGGGTAGGTTTGCCCTCATGAGCATGTTTGGCTGTGCATGTGATGTAAGCAAGGACGGTCGCTGACCCAACAGCTATGATTGTGGATATTCAGCGAGCAGTGATGCCCTTCATGAGTCATCCTGTTAGTGCCAGCACCAGCTGGATGGAGCGGATTATCGCAGGACACCATTAGGAACCTCTACAACTCCATGCCAAGATGTATGCATGTTGCGTTAGCAAACATGGCGGCCCGGCGCCATACTGAAAGACACTCTCCTCTCCATGTAAACTGAGTGGTCCTAATATATAAGCATAACACTTCCGTAAGCATAAGCACTTTCGTAAGTATTTCCTAACCAATCACGAGGCTAACATGCCTCGTTTGCCCTCTCTTTCAATCCGAGCAGACCTGTAGTAAACTACAGCTGACTTAGTAAGCATCTTCGTTAGCTAGCTTTCTTGCTAGCTAGCTGCGTGCTGTGTACATTTGATGGTCATTCACCCAGTTATGCCAGCATTCCATGAGTGTGCATTCCCTGGATTTTTTTAGTGCGTCCTGGACACTGTATTGTCATCTACAACACAACATAGACCACGTTTCACTCAGGACAGCTTCAGTGACTTCACTGAGAAGACGATTGTGCTAAAACCCTTAGCCTGAAGGTTGGAGCTGAACCTGCTCTACCTCTTCTCCCAGATGAAGAACAGAGGGTGCAGTCACAACGTGAGTATCTAGGGTCTCACCATCATCTGTATTTGTCTATTATTTGAATTCTGTTGGAGGACTAAGAAACCCACTGTTCCGTCATCACCCTTGAATGTAAGTTATCTGGAGCTGGAACCTCTGAATGATCTACAAACTCCTCATCAGTAGGCTCGTATCATGGATGGCTGTATAATCCCGATTCTTATGATATGTGCTGCCATCTGTAGTATGTATGTAGGGCTGATAATTTAACTATTATCCAGAACTGCAGTTCAAGACTGTGGAAGCAGTGGAAGCAATGTATGATCAGTGTTCTGGTTATGTACATTTAAATGTACCCACAAGTAGTGTACCTTTACGAACATGGGTCAAAAATGCTGTATTTTATGATATTTCTATTTTGATTTTTGTTTCATTTCAACTTTGCTAATTGTTTTATATAATATTTAGTGATATAAGTAATCTAAAATATTATAATGTTACAACAATATAATATTAAATTATTATAAATTATAGTATTTTATAATGCTGAAATATGTTCCCAGGGGCTGTTAAATGTAATTTTTCAGCTTTTCTCCTGACATTTAAAAATTCTGTCCTTGATGACTGGACCATGAAGAGTGGTCTCCAAGTTTTTTTCCCAATACTGTATGTCCATTTCAGGATAAATTAAGCTCTGATTAAGCACAGATTATCGAAGGCTACACGTCGTTCATCATACACGTCATAGCACAGCAACATCTTAAAATGTCCTATATTTGGTTTAGCCACTATTAATGTGGTATATAAAATGGTTAAAGTGCATTTTATAGTTGGGAGTGATTCAGCTAAAAGAAAGCATGTCAGACTTTGAGAGCAGAGGGAGTTCAAAAACAGAAAAGTAGCAATCATGAACTGAGTCATTTACATCCCAGGGTTCTGTATCTATCAAGCATTCTAGCACATGATTGCTATTGTGCTTATGCATTATGGGCTTTGATAATCCGCTGTGCAGCCTGCAGGGAAGGGAGAAGCAGCACAAATTAGACGATTAAGAAAACCTCCATGCTGCCTTCCCAAGTGCGCCTCATCTCAGGCTGGAACACATCCATCCTGGATGTCATGCTCCATCAGAGTTGTCATTTAAACCACACTGTGTCAACACAAGCCTCTCAGGCCGCTCCATCTTCTCCAGCAGAAGGCTGGGAACAGCCAACCTTGCTCTCCACACCTTTAAAAAATGGCTTGCCCAAAGCACATTCAGGCAATGCATCTCCAGCCCACGGCCTTAAAAATACAGGTGCCATAAAGGCGCTGTTTGGAACGATGCCCTGCTGCAGTTTCTGGGTTCTGGATTTTGTCATCACTGAAAGGTATGACGCTCGGTAGTCAGTCAGTCACATCCAGACCTTTCAAAGTGCGTCACCAGAAGTGAGCTGCTTAGGCGTGAGAGGACCATTCTACAGACAGACACTATTCATTTTGGTCTGATCTTAGACCAAAGACAAGAACACAGCTGAGCTGTTTAACATTACTTTATGGCCCTGTTCTCTTCTACAGAGATCAAACTGTTTGTCATGTTATCCGCAGGCTTGACCATCACTTAACCTCAAAGTAAATGTTTATTCATGTCAGTACTGAAAATGAAGTGATAAAGCAGGCACGCTCTCAATTATTTATTTATTTATTTATTTATTTATTTATTTGTTGTTATTGTTAACATCAAGTGAACCAGCTCTGTCCTTTATTATTTTTATTACTACAGTAATTTACATTATTTACAATTATTCACATTCAAAACACACAAACACAAAATCTATATTTATTTATTTATTTATTTTGTAATGTTTAGTACCCAAAAATTGCTACATTGAGGCTGTTTGTTTACACTGTGTTGTCTTTCTTGTATTCTGTATTTTACACAAACAACAAATGATAAAGGAAGTTGTTCATAAAATTCATTATGTGTTGAAAGTATGCTGCGTGCTGAATGGCTGTGATGATTTATGTTTCCTTCAACACATTCTCAAACATTGGCTGGGCAATTCCTACAAACAGTATGGTAACTTCCACCGCACGCTGGAGATTTGTGACATCATGGTGGCTGTGGTCTCACACATTCCCTAACGACCACATAAGAAGCCAATCCGGAAGTCACATGACTGACCTTACCTGGTCTCCATTGTGAACGCGGGTATTATTGGTTAGGAGAGTTGACCATCTGGTGAAACAACAACAACATACCTAGTTCCAAGACTACACCCCCCGTGTCCTTAAGGGGGGTGAAACAGGCTATAGGCTACAGTCTCCTGGCTCTCCCTTCGGTGCAAGAAAGAAAGAATTAACTTCAATAGATCACTTCAATATCTAATGAAGGAACTTTTTTTAGGAACTTTATTTAATGAAAGTTTTTTATGACGTAGCTTATTTGGGCCATGAGACCGCTGGGTCTGAATTGGACGTTTTTGGTCCGTAAGTTCTCTGAGTTTGCCTAAACACAACTTTGAAGAAACCTTTCAAATGAATCAAGTCATATTTCTAAATGGTGAGTTTTTATTAGAATTTACCGTAATAAATATTTCATCAGATTATAACTAAACAGTGCAGTTAGATGTTCATCCAAGGTTCAACTATATGCAGTGTAATCACTTTAGACTTTTTATAACAACATGTTCTAGGGATGTAGGAAGTAGAGGCAGTTTCAGGATTGTTTACGGGGGAATGCCACAGATTTTCCAAATTGCTGTATAATTTAGTCATTGAGATGTTAACTGAGAGTCATTCAGTGCAGTTTGATGTGAAATGAGTCAGATTTCTTTACAGTGGTGGTGATAGGAACCAGAGGTTTATATATCAACTAAATATTAATTTTTAAAAATGTAATACATTTTGGTATTTTTGTTATATCTTGATTGTTTTATGTATTTTGGAATTTTGAAGCATTTATCATGTGTTTAGTTTTCAAATAATGCTGTCCTGCGTTTCTGTCACTACCAAAACAGAGTCAGTCCATATGCCAGCCTTACTTTAGCCAGACCCCCTGCATTTTGGAGCAGGAAGTGAGACAGCATTCCTGTCCCTCATAGCCACATGTTCAGCAGTTAGATTTCATTGTTTTGAAGTAAAATTGTCCCAAAGCCTGGAAATAAGAGGGTGTAAAGACGTATGAAACTCATATTTTCTGCAATAATGTAAACTTTTATGTTTAATTGAAACTGTTATGTTTTTGTGTAAGAACAACAGTTCAGAGCTGTGTTTGCTAGTCATGTACAAGTGTTGTGGTTTTGTTAATGACAAAATGGAACATCCAACAATTTATTTCAATAAAATAAGCTTTATTAAGGTAAAGGGTCACCCAAAGCAAAAGCCTTTTTTGCTTAAAGTCCAAGCAAATTACCAGCTCGAAATGTTTTAAACTTTAAACTAATTCACTAAAATGATCCACACTACTTTAAATTGCAGTATGCCCTACTGAACATCTTCCCTTTTCATACAAACTAAGTGTAGTGGTTGGACATGGGTGGGTCTGCAAGAAGTGTGCAGACAAATTCTGAGCGGAGGTTAAATCTGCTGGAAGCAGCTGCCTCCTGATTCAAAGCTGCTGACAAAAGAGATCAATTTCATCCCTCTCCATTTGTACGGCTGCCCATACACTGGGTGAGAATGAATGATCAGTCTGTGGGCAGAAAATTTCACAACATGTCTGATTACATGATGTGGGTGTCGGGGAAAGGTCTGTGCCATATGACAATGAGTGGGGTACTAAAGGCAGAACCAAAGCTCTCTCTCTCTCTCTCTCTCTCTCTCCAGCTTCCAGTGATTTAGTGCAGTTCCGAACCCATTGAACACCCAGCAGTGATGAACGGTCCCCCATCCACGCACCACCTCCACGGCACTCCCAAAAAGTTCCGCCGCTCTCAGCAATCCACACACAGACAAACTCCGCACTCAAACAGGATGGAGTGCACAGCGGGAGAAAAGTGAGTATAGTTTCCCACTACTGTCAGTCGCTTGTTTGAAGGAACTTGAGGCAAGGCTCCTCCACTACATTAATCTACATTAGTCTCTTTGTACCCAGCCGGAACACTCTCCCTGGCCTCATTAAGAGCTGAATGCTGGAAGCACTTCATAACAGCAAGATCCATGAATGGAGCCACAGTGTGTTATCTATACAAAAGCGTGGCGCCATAAAAAGGGATCTTGGACAAAACACGGGCTCCTTTAATGCCACGCTCCTGGGAACATAACATCACCGTCGGCCATGGCTAAGAGTACTCTATCATTTTCGAAATGGCGTAACAACCATGCGACGGAGCAGAGCAAGAAGCTTTTAAAAGAGATATTTACATTCATAGTGTGCATTTGGAGCCTCCTGCTCTGGCAGACGGACTCCGCTCTGTATCCATCTCACAGACACAGCCCCACATACTGTACTTGTTAATGCATTAGCCTGCCAACCACAATAACATGTAAGGTGTGAAACGCTGCATCAGGCCAATAGCCCGAGTGTTCCTGCGCCGACAAGCTGTCTCTTAGCACCGGGCAAGTGAATTGTGAATGTTCCTCGAATAACCAGCCTTGAATTAAACTTTGCTTGTCCACACTTTGTAGCTGCATCTATTAGGCATTTTTTTCTATTTCCTAACACAAAGAATAAACATATGCAGCGAGACGCATAGTGAGAAATAGCCACACGTCCCTATTCCAAAAAATCTAAGTGTAACAGTAAATATTTTTTATTCAGATGTGACTTCAGTCCCCTTTCGGTGCTCCTGTCATCTTCATAATGTGGGTAAATAATTAGAGCTGCAGAAAACAACTGACAAAGCAAACTGATTGATCCAGCACTGAGTGCCTTTGATGGCACATTTGCATAAGCATGCCTGATTGGAATCCAATCCGCGCAACCATGGCGAAAGCGAGGCGTTTCGTGTTGCTGGTGGGCGTTTATCACAGCATCTCCTGTAGGTAGTGGGTGAATGCAGAATGCCACTATGCTTATGGTAACCCATCACGGAGAGGTGTGTACACATGTGTGTCCCTGCCCTTCTGAATTACTAAGCACCAACAGTTTATTGATCTAGGGTTTTCTCTGCTTTCCAATCAGCTAGTATGATGAACAAGTAGAAGCCATCGCACTCCAGTCAGGACCATGACTTCTTCTGAAAGTGCTTCAGTGGATTTACAAAAAGGCTACTCTATGAGTAAATGATCAGTGCTCTCAAGACTATGACCTCACCATTTCACCTCAAAGATATCAGCAGATATGAGTCAGACCTACTAGCGGCCTTTGGTTGGCACTTCAGGATATTCAGAGTACTATTCCTGGGAATGCTGCCCCAAATACACTACCAAAAAGGGTTCTCCCAAATAACAGAAATCACTTATCAGATGGGGAGGACAGTAAGCTAGCATGGTGGCTACCTGGCTATCTTGATACCTTACCTCAATTTGGTTTCTTTTCTCTGGCTGAAACGGTGAAAAAGGGGCAGCTTTTGGCACGGATTTTGTGCTGATCACGTTTCTGATTCTGACACAAGAGCAGGTACTGAATGCCATCATCTCTGCTTTCCCAAAGGCTACTATAAAAAGTCATATGTCATTGGAAAGAGGCATAGTGCTATATAAACCTGTAGGATTTGAAGTCAGTTACTTTTATTTTCACCAGATTATGGCACTCTCTGGCTCTCTGGTACTTCACCGGGAATGAGCATTTCAACTTTAAAATTCGCTTGTTGCAAAGCATTCCCTTCACCTGCAGTTTTTTTTTTTTTTTGATGACATCATCAGCGAGTAGTATATGTTGATTTGACTTTCATCTCATAAGTAAAAAATCAGAAGTCGTGCATCCCCTAGCCTACACTAGCAGTAAGGATTAGTTGGCACCACAGCGATTCCCAGTGGCCGTATGATGTTTTTGCATAATGCATGCTGGGTTTCTAACTTGAGCTGCTATAAACTGCAGAGAATCTTGAACTGTTATCTGGGAGATATTAATCATGTTTAAGGGGGAGAGTCTTACCTGTCCAAAACATTCTTATTAATACAGGAGATCCTAAGTGGAGTAGTCACTTCTCTTTTCCAGTGCAGTAATGAGGCACAGACTTGCAGCCAGATAAAATAATTAAGAATGGTCCCATCTTACCTTGAGCCTGAGCAGTTAATTGCAAACTGTATGTGCTTGTAGGCTGGAGAGAGGCCCTGGACCCATATTGTTATTTGTTTGTGTATCTTGTTACTTACAAACCTGAATAATTCCCAAGACCTTTCAGAACCCTACAGTATATGCAGTTGCTGGAGAAGTTTTGCAGTAAGTCAGCGGAAGGGCAAAGCTCAGCATTTAAAAGACAGACATAAACTACTGAAAGAGGATGAAAAGCAGTTTTTATGAGGAACTGTAATGGAGTACGCAGACAGGAGGATTTAGATCAGCTTTGCAAATGGAGCATAACATCTCCATCAGCCATGACAATGAGCCTCAGTAGTGCCTCTGCAGTAGCGTCTCATCCCAACTATGGCTTCAGGTCAAAGTGCTGCGCTAGCAACAAAGGAAAACATAAAGGCAACAATGATGGAACAAACTGAGGACGAAGAACAGACGAGCGCCCAAGTGTTCAGCTAGGGGAGCCTTAAAACTCACAATCCGTCTTAACCCAGTGGGAGCAACAGATGCCCATATGCATTTTGCATGAGGGAGGCAGAAGTGAACCTCTCAGGGGCATATTATCAGCAGCTCAAATGGAATCTCACCCAGATGTCAACCTCCTCAAATATTTACATATGTGATTATGTTCAATAAGCTTCATTACAAAGAGTATTTCAAGGCCAGCCTATTCCTACGTCTAGGCCTAATCCCATGAGTGAAAGGAAGTCCTTGCTGACAAAACATGTAGAATTTGTTTTGAGATGGTAAGATTTTCGCTGTCTCTATTTCAGACATTAGGATGTAGGCTTGGTCGTGCAATAGAAATGGATGATTGCACATTGTCCTGAGGAGAATGCTAATCATTTGAATATAATGCATATCTGCCTTTTGCCTTTACCCATTGCTGTACTATTGTGAAATAGGAGAAAGATCACCCAGGACCTAAAATTACCTAAATCTAAACTGGTGAGAGACACAAATGTCCAATTAAACAATTATAACTGAGGTACCTACTCTAACAAAGGCAGATCACAAATGGACAAAACTCAAGAAACACGTTAATTACATTTATGCTGTGTCTTTGCTGGTATGGAGCTCGGAGTGGCAGGTAAAGTGCTTCCCCTGCCATTAAATACGCGGATAATAAATATTGCACTCTTAATTAGGCAACAGGGTAATCAGCAAAAAGCCTTACTTTAGTTTGAATGGAATATCCATTCATTAGTTTTGATAAAATAAACACAATTAAGATATAAGGTTCATTCAAACCAAAAGGATTTTAGTCTAAAGCCAGATAGAAGTCCAAGTCAAAAGGTGTTTTAGACTCTGAACCAATCTGGTTCAATAGAATAGAATAGAATCTTTCTCCCAGACCGAACAGTATTAAGGTTTGATGTAAAGGAGCATTGTGTAATCTCTAAGGCTGAGGCTGCAGATTGCAGCCATCTGAACCCCTCCAACTCACCCCTCTTTTACCAAGAACCTACTGTCAGGTTTAATTTACCCCCCTTTGCATAGTGTGGGGTGGTAACTCAACAATTTAAATGTTTTATTGTTTTAATGTTAATTTAATACAGACTTGGCTTAATATCGCTACTTCCCACCAATATGCTGATTTAGGCCATCAAACCATCCTAAATATTATTTTAATGCTGCTAACATTTTACGATAAAGACATTTGCCAGCTTCTTGTTTAATTTTTCCCATTCCACCTTAAATTGTTCTGTGGCTACCTTCTGGTGCCTGAAGTGTTACAGTAATAACTGCAACACCATTGAAGGTGTAACTGAAATACTTGAACAAGAATCTGGCAAATAAAAGTTGAATGTCAGTGACAGAATGTAACGACTGCACCATTTAAAGTGGAACAGGAAAATCTGGACAAGAAGCTGGGGAATTAGAAGATAAACATCAGTGCTCGGAAGAAAATGCTGCACCATTTAAGGTGCAACAGGAAAAATTGAACAAGAATCTGGCAAATAAGAAGCTGAATGTCAGCACCAGAATGCAACTGCAGCACCATTTAAGGTGGAACAGGAAAATAAGAAGCCTCATACTTATACTGCTAGTAGTATTTCTATAAAAGCAATTTAAGCTTTCAAAAGAGTTTTATGTATGAAGCTACCATTACATATGGTAGGACATGCTGACAAGAATTCGCCTTCTTTCCACATCTTCCAACTGGTGCTAGAGGCCCGCCAAATTTAAATGCTGCTTGAACATGGCACCTCACCATGGCAGCCAGGAATAGGATCTGCCCTTATGTAGATATGAAGAGCTCATTCTGAACTAACAAAAACACAACAGTTCATAGCTAAAGGTGGTTATACACTAATAAAACCATAGTTTTGTATTCTGCATAAATCTAACACATTGTCCTTAAGTAACTATTAAGACTATTTTGAAATAGCTACATAGAAATAATAAGCAAGTATTGCAGCAGTATGAATTCAGAATTCTGTAATTGATATTATAAGCTATATATAAATAAACATTGAATATGTGTAGAATGTATAGCATTTACATCCTGAGCAACTATAATTCTCTGGCCCTGAACACTTTTGATGGCCACTTACAAATGACACTGCTAGCACTAGGGGAACAGAGAGGTGTATCTACTGGCAGCTCCAGCCTGCTACAAGGCCTGTTTCTGAGGCCTCAGTCTAGATGATGAAGGAGCCGATGAAACTGAGGTTCCCGAGGATGAGTTTGGAGAAGAGAAGAGTGCTCAATGCCACTTCGGCCTTCTCGGCCCATTTCACCTCATCCAGCTGTCCTATAATGTGCAGAGCTATAGCTGCCAGCCCAATGATGGGGCTGGAACAGCCACTGTGCAAGGGCAAAGTTATCTCCATTTGTAGCATTTTGTTAATGTCCTCTTCGATAGTGTTAACAGCTTTGCGCTCTGTAGGATCACTGCCTCGCTACTATCCTGAAAGGCCTTTTCTTCTCCATCTTTTGCTTTTAACTGTGGAATGGCTCACAGACTGCACTCCAGGAGGTGTGGGAACGCCTGGTCCATTGTTCTCTATGGGAGCGGGGAGAGAGAAAATTGGGGAGGGAGACCTTGTCAGAAGGTAGGGTGCTGTTCTTTTGTGCCAGCATTCATGCCTGCATTCTTCACCAGTCTGAGGCACCTGAGGCATCGGGGACAGAACAAACAGAAAGGTGGCAATTTGAAGCCCAAAGGTTAGCGCTCAAGGAAAGTTGTTTTGTGTTTGTCTAAGGCCCTTTTCAGTCTCTGGGTCTGACGAGTTATCTATGAAAGAGAGGGGAGGGAGGATGGACTTGTATGTATGGAGCCTATCTACCTATCACCTCCCCTTTTCTGACATAGCATTTATGTAACTGGCAAGTCAGGGAGATGAATGACTTCAAGTGCTTAATGCTAGAGGAAGCTAGCTAGCGGACTCTGCCTTTCTCCCATAACATAACTGTAGGTCCGAAACAGAGGAAATCTGTCAGCATCTGCAGCTTCAGAGCCCTAGAAAAAAACACATGGGGACTTTAACTCCATGGGAGATCTTCAGAGATGCTGAGTCCACTTGAGATTGCTACTAGTCTACTAGAGACTCCTTTTAAGGTAATCTAGCTGCTGTTCTTAAAAAAAGGTTTTGAGGGGGGAGGTGGGGGTTCAGGGCTTGAGGGGTAGAGGGACAAGTATTGAAATTTGCGATGGAGGGTGTTTCCTGCCCTCCAACCAGTGAGTGCTGGGATAGGCTCCAGCACACCCTGTGATCCAGTAGGATAAGCGGCTCAGAAGATGAATGAATGAATTAATGAATTTAATATACTTCCAGTGCATAAATCCACTTAACCTTTACACATGTAATGTACTTGTATGAGCAAAAACACTTGTATTCATAAGGATAAACAAAGATGGCTTACAAAAACACATATATAAGAAAAGAAAAGTTCTCAGAGATATTAAAATATGCTTATATTTAAAGCATATCAAAAATTACAAATGAAAAGAAATAAATCTGGTTGTACATATTTATGAAAAAGATAGATGTGCACATCCAAAATTTACATTTAGACAAACTGTGTTGAAATAATTTAATCTGGTCAGACAACACCAAAAATAGAGCTCCTTGGCAGTAATTCATGTTTGTAGAAGAAAGGGCTTTGCATATGATCCCATTCCAACAACATACTAACAGATGTGGGAGCATCATAATATGGGTCTGCTTCTCTGTAAATGGTACTGGGGAATTGCACATCATCAAAGTAAATGGGAATTAAGTGATATTACTGGTAGATAATGGTGACCTGAATCTCACTGAAGTTTATGGAGGATTACAGAGTCTGACAGGGTGACCCTTATAACTCGTAATAACTGAAGATACCGAGAGAAATGCACCAAAATGTGACAAAAAGCTAATTGACCCAAACTGCCATCTTCAGTTTTTTCATATAAATTACAGAAAATTAACAAATATGTTAATGTGTCATACAAGAATAATCTATTCTAGTTAGCAGCCACAAATTACTATAGAAAACCTCCAGTAATTTTAACCTACTCTTGAATGACTGAAGTGATATACTGTAAATTTAAATTCATAGATACCAGGACAACACGAGAGAAAAACATACTGTACATCCAAACAGTAAAATCTTTAAATTATTATTATTATTATTATTATTATTATTATTATTATTGTTATTATTAAAAATGTATCCTAAACTGAACCAATCAGTAAACTCTTTAAATTATTATTATTATTATTATTATTATTATTATTATTATTATTATTATTATTATAAAAATGTATTGTAAACTGAAACAATTACACTTTTTTTAAACCTTTCTGACTCTGAACAGTATTTATGTCATAAACCTAGTTTTGGAACTTTTGGGTTTCTCTGGATAAAAAAACTAGAAAGTCTATAGTCTATAATCTAAAGGTTCTCTACCAGGTAAACATTCTTCGTCTAACTGTATGTCTGAGAAACATTTAGGAACTTTTGTTCTGAAGTTGTTTTCCAGGAGATGTTTTTTTTTACATATACAAAATATTTAAAAAAATAAACATATTTTTACATGCTCAAATCCTTGTAACTGTAACGCATGTAGTTTCTTTCAGAGCTTCAGGCAGAGTGAACAATGCATCTTGGAAAAACAAGCAAGGCAAAGATTATGGACTAAAATTGGAAGCTCCTATTTACATTAACAGAACAGATGGTAAAACAACATTCCCTTCATGATATCTGTGATAAGAACATGGAATAGGATGGAAAGCCACATGGTACATGTGTAAAAGTGTTAATCAACAGCTTTCCTGTACGTCGCCATCCAAAAATTTCACACTGGTAAATTCTTTAGTCCAGCATGATAAGAGGTATAAATACATGTGATAAACACCTTAAGTATCATGGTTCTACCTTGGCAACTGAGCTCAAGAATCACTTAAAGCGATATTACCGAATACTGAAACAGAAACCAAACTCCTGTTCTTTGGTTTACAGGCCAGTAAAGCAGAGAAACTAATACAAATCATTCCAGATACTAGTGTTGATGAGTCCAGTCTTGGTCCAGTCTAGGTTTCAGCCTCATTTAGACTCTTGTCTTGTCACTGCCTCAGGGCAAGGTGGACTTGAAAATTGTTGACGGGACCAGCTAAGTGCGATTTCAGGTAATAATAAACTATAACTATAACTAATATAAAAAAAGATAAAAGATTGGGGTCAGGGTTAGGATCAGGTTTGGGTTGAGGTTAGGGTTAGGATTAAGTTTTGTCTTGAGATTAGGGTTGGGGTTAAGGTTGGGTTTTGGGTTGAGTTAGGCTTAGGATTAAGATAAGGGCCAGGTTGAGGGTTTGGATCAATGTTTGGTTAAGGTTAAATTTAGGGTTAGGATTAGGGCCAGGATTAAAATTAGGTTTTGGGTTGAGGTTAGGGTTAGGCTTGGGTATTGGGTAATGGAAACAACATACTAAGACTGCTCAACTGAACATATGAACAATACATCTACTTTATGTAAGTAATGCATCAACAGTAAAAGATTCAAGATTTTTAGATTTCAACGTATTCAGATGCTTCACTACTGCTACTTAAGTGATATAATGTTGATATGTTACTGATACTCTGTTAAGAGTTTACATCATCTACAAAGGACCACTCAAAATAGAGTTACCGAATGCGTTGCCTAAGACATTGTTTTACCATCGTGTGGAGCTAAAATTTGGACCTAAAATATTTAAACCCATTCATGGTGGAGAGGTACATGCAGGGCGTTATAGGGGAAAATGACATTTCAGATTTCTCAGTTTTTTATTACATATAAAAAGAAAAAAACACTTGTAGGTTCAATGGCCATTTTGGATAGTGAATAAAATGGCTGTACCTGCGGTGTAGACATTGCACCTGGTTCCTATCACCCCCCCTTGAGAAAAGTGAGTCTGTCAGTTTCTACATCAAATTTTGAAAATGAAGTGTGACATTTAAGTGCCCTAATTTTAGATGCATTTCGATTTCTTCCCAGAGAAATGCTGCAACCAAACAATAAAAATGAAAGGATTTAAAGTTCCTCGGTAAGCCTTACCATATGGCATTTTTTCATCTTCAAGTCATGTGTATGACCTTTATTGAAATTGCTTTGCATTGGAATAGGTCATCACATTGAAAGGCAAGAACTGGACTGAATAATAGCTGAATAATAGCCTCAGTTCTGTTTAGCACTTTGAATACACCAGGTTGAGCTTTTGACTTGGCTTTTATTCAGAGTTTGAACCAAGCAGGGACCAACTGCGGGAAATAGGCTCTAGTTAGGCACCCCTCACAGGAAATGCCACATTCACCAGCATGATGCTTAACCCTGCCATAATACCCACGTTCTGTGTTTTTTTGTTCTTGAGGAGTTGGCAGGAGTCAACTCTGCCACTACTGTCTGAAAAAAAACAGTGTTCTCACAATAAATTCAGTCTGGCTATTATGAGTCTTGAAAGTGCAATAATTGGTGAGTGTACCAAATGTATGAGCAAGCCCCCGCTCCCTCTCTCTCAGTCCCATTATGCCCTGCTGCACAGTGCAGCCCTATGCAGTTCTCTTTGGGATGAAGAGGACTAAATCATGACCAGCACGGAGTAACTGTTTTTTAAGGCCCCAGGAAGCCCTCTTCAGTTATCTACCCTTAGCCGAAACGGGGTCTAAATGGGAGGGACGAAAGAGCCACTTTAGTACACAGTGCCTTTGCGTGTCTGTTCAGGACCAGCAAAAACAATGCATTGCTAATGCGAATGCAGTGGAAATGCACTTTGTAATTTCAAACTGATGCAGCCGCAAAGTAAATAGAATATGTATTATTCAGTGTGCCGACTAATGAAGCCGTTCTGGCTATCTGTGTGCTGTGTAGACAAAAACATTGTTTTACATATTAGGGCTTATCTTGGCATGAAACGGTTTGTACTTTGTGGCTTCATTGCCCTAGAAAAACTTTTCGTCTTCCCTTTTTCAAACGATTAAACAAACCCAAAAAAGAGAAACTTATCGGTGAACTAGAGCTGCTATGGAGTTTGTCCCTACAAGCGGTGTTTAAGCCTTTTCCATTTTAGTAAACAAAAGAACAAATTAGGAGAGGCCAGCCAGCACGGACAAAGCTTTTGATTGACGTTCTTGACTATTAAAGAGACCTTCAGTTTATAACCACCATTAAAGCCAATTAGCTAAAAGCCATGAAAGCCCAATTAATCTTGCACTGCCGCCTTTGTTACAACCAAAGTGGAGCATGTTGTTAGAAACCACAGTATATGCTTTATATCCTGTGTTGCCAAAAGACCCCAAGGGGTTTATAACTGGATTTGTTGTCTTGAGAATGAAGCAATTTTGGGGAAAACCGTCCCTTGCAGTTTAGGACTTCTATCTATGTGCTTATCAGTCATGGGCAGTGAACTAGGTACCAGTTTTATTTGGGTTCTGTTTAAATCTCAGGTGAGGATGCGATATCATTAAGGCAAACATAAGTCGATCATGACAGAACATGTTTTAGCCAGAAACAAACAGTGGGATTCACACAAACCCAGCCCATGCACATTGCACATCGGCACAAAACTGACACTCAATAGAATTGATTTTCATCTTCCGCTTGTATCTTGTTTGTCTGTGGAAGCAAGTTGTCAATGATGAGTCGCAAACACCAGATAATTTTTCATGTGCCAGCTGCCACGTCCAAAACCCCTTGAGAAAAGAACATGCGCTCCTTCGATCAAGCTAACAAACCCTAACAACAGAGGATCCGGCGCCCAAGAAATACGACACTGATTGGGAGAGAAGTGATGAACGAACTTGAAAAGATCTTCAAATGCAATAATTTGTTTCTACAGACAATGACCAGAACTGTCCAGGCTATGGTCTTGACTGTGGTTCTCTGTGTATGAGAAAAATGGTCAATAAACAAACAAGACAGGAAAAATAATGTTGTTTTTGAACTTTGATATTGGCAGAGACTTTTGAGAGCACACTGAATGGGAAAGAAGACAAATGCATCCTTCTAATCAAGCCTCACCTCTCATTTGAAGCCCAGATGACCAATCTGAAGTAATCTAATTTTGGATATAGTCTCAAAAGAAACGGATCATTGGAAAAGACCATTATGCTTGGAAAAGTTGAAGGTTAAAGAGAAAGATGAAGTAAGAACTAGCCATTTAGAAGCCTGAAAACCCAAACAGAAGACAGGCTACTGTGGAGAAATACTATCCGTATGGTCTCCAGGAATCAGAAATGACTTAGTAGCACTTAATATTGATAAGAATGAGCCACTGTCCAGGACTTCTCAGAGAGTTCATTGCATTTCAGTGACAAATCATATTTAAGAAGGAATTCCATCTTTTTTTTTTTTTCATTTTTCTGTTTTCAGCATAATTCGGTCACTGCGATAGGGGCAGTTGTGGGCTAGAGGTTAGGGAACCAGCCTTGTGACCAGAGAGTCACCGGTTCAAATCCCTGAACTGACAGAAGTGACTGAAGTCCCCACAGTAACCCCCACTTGCTCCCCAGGAACTATGGATAGGGCTGCCCACTGCTCCAGGCATGTGTGCTCACTGCCTACTTGTGTATGTATGTGGGTGTTTCGTGTCATGGATAGTGAAACTAAATGCAGTAGACAAATTCCTCTGGGTGCAAAACACATTTGGCAACAAATGGTTCTAATATAAACATACAGAGTAGTTTGGTAAGAGAAACTCTAAGGGATTGCTGTAAGGAATCTGTGATTTCAGATGTCTGGTTCCTGTCACCACAACACAGTTCTGACTCTCTAGAGCAGCACATTTCACATCCCTCCACTCTGAATTACTTTGGTTCATCATAAAGGGGAATTCCAGCTGTCCTTACACTTCAACCATATGTCAGCACAAACAATCTGAACTTGCAAAATGCCTCTAAAAAACTTTTTTAAACATGCTTTTACATAGTTATTAGTAATTTGCTACACAATGAATGCTTTCACTGTTTAATGAAATCTTTTGAGAAGGTTTAGACCCAAACCCATTCATGGTGGACAGATGCAAGGAAAATTAGTTCAGATTTATCTCATTACCACCAGCATTATTGGTTAAAACTTTATTTGAAAACACTGGTCACTTAGGGTAGTAAATACAATGACTATAAATGACTATCACCACCACTGTAAAGAAATCGGGGCTAGTAGATTTCCTTACAATTAACACATCCAAAAAGTCTTATTTTTACACTCAAACTTAATAATGGAGAAATTTCAAAGTTCAAAAATGGAATTTTCCCTTAAAAGATTGAATTGTGCAGAAATGTTGAAAATCTGTGGCAAACTGGGCAAAACTGTTTTCAGTCAGCTGACTAATTGCAGGACATTCCCCCAGCATCCCTCCAGTTGCATTTTACCTTTGAAAGCAGGCGCTCTTTACTCTTGCTTCAGTCACAAAGTGATACGTCAAATAAATGAGGCTTGAGCTTGAAGCCTGTGAGATAGTGAAGTATCGCTTCTGTCATTTGCAAACAAACCCAGGACTCCAAGTAGATAAAGAGAGTAGAAAAACAAAAAAATTAGAAGTGATGGGATGTATGACATTTATGATTAGTCAAAAACACCAGCCCTGACTGCAGAGCCCTCCCTCCCAGCCAACATCAACAACAATATCCAATTAACACCAAGACAGGCTTCACTCAGATGGAGAGGGCATTGGCAGGAAAACGTGGAACGTCCAGTGGCTCACATTGATGTCCCCCCTCCCCCTATCCATCTTTCTATTTCTAGCTTTCATCTGTGTCCAATTGGACCTTAATAATGGGGTTTTATTGCAGGAAAATGAAACCACAAAGCACTGGGGGAGTGTGCACTGAAATATGATTAAATTAAAGCTGTGAAATTGGTTGACAATTAAAGTAAACAGTGCCCATTCCCATTCTGGCCCCGTAATGTGCAAAGGGCGATTTGTGGAGTGAAAACGCATTCAGTGAAGCTCAGGCTCACTCCTGAAAACAGAGCTTTGTTTTGAAAGCCACAATCACCATTACCTGGCTGGAACAGATTTGGCCACAGTGTCTCAGAGAGGGGTTAACCTGGATGAATAGACTAAATAAATAAATAGAATGAATGAATGAGACCTATCAGTTTGCTATTAGGTCTCTTTACCAACTGTGTCCTTTTTCTTCCCTCTAATATGTCATGTATCATTGCATTGCAGTCATGTGATCCTTCTGTTGTATACTTTACAATGTATATGTAACTAAATGTGAAAGATGACTAAAATGACCTTACTGAGGTAAGTGGTTAAAATAGTATCACCACAGCATTGAGAAAACATCGGTTCTTCCCCGGGGATAGGGGTGAAAATTACACGGAACATGAAACTGGCACATGCTATAATGAATAACATATGGTAACTGAAATGGAACATGTCACTTTTTGATTACAATTATTAATATAATTATGAATGTTTAAGTCATGTGCAAAGCATGGCTCAGAAAGAAAATTCTGAGTGCCATACATGTTAGTAGCAAGTGGAACTTGCCGTTGGCATTAGATTTTTTAAGTTTTCTCTTTTTGATTATTAATATAGTTCATTTGTGTCTTGTGTAAGAAATATATATTAATATGGATAAGAATGAGGCAGTATGCAGGATTTTTCAAAGGGTTCTTGTATTTCAGTGAAAGGTCCTATTTTATAATAGGAATTCCACCATTTTTTTTTTATTATTTAACAAAAAAGTTTAAATTTTCAGCATAATTCAGTCACCATGATATTAACATTCAGACTGGTTTGCATGAAACTGTTTTTACTGACCGATTTCTTTACAGTGGTGTAAATGACAGGAAATAACAATCTGGATGTCTAAAACACATAGATATTTTATATATTATTACAAAGTGAATCTACACAAGCAACCTACATGGACTTTATGTGTATTGTTGATAATGGCAAAATAAAACAATTGGTAAATCTAAAATTAGGTTTTTTTGAGGACTGTTTTACCCCTGCATATTGTCACCAAAGAAAACTTGTATCTCATTTTTTCTGTGTGATTCAAATGTAATAAAACTGTATTCTGTAAACTTTGAAATATTCTATATTTGCTTAATTATCAGAAAGTTTTATTAGCAGCTAATTAGCTTGCAGTCATAACTGCAAGAGGCTAGCAGTGTAACTATCCATGTAATTTGCTTGAATATGGTGCCAGCTTTGTTCATTTGTTCATAGAAAAGTGGTACATGCACAGGTACTTGAGTAGCTGAAGAACAGTATTCAAATACTGAAATTATTATTCATGTATTAATTTTGCTTTAGCACATGAAGACAGAGGAAATATACCAACTAACAATTAAATGAAGCGCTGCTTATATGCTTTAACAAGAGTGTTAAGTGCTCTGGTTTTGTGAGTATATACATATACATTATACACTAGGACTACAAAGCATGAGTGCCTTAGCGTTGAGCTCTGCTGAGGTTGTGTTGCAAATGACGTGATTAAGAAGGCAAAAGTAGCATAGCATTATTGCTAACTAGGCTACCTACTCTACCTAATGCTGGGTAGATGCAGATAATGTATTTCTCGACAATCTAATATATTGGCACATCACTCACAGAGGACAATTGCCTTATATCCCCAGGTTACCTGGATATCCATTCATTAATTGTTCAACTATCAAAACTAGCCCGGAGGCAGATGTGAATTGCATACTGTAGAATCATACTGTAGAAGCATACTGAGTCAGCGCCTGTGGCATGTGTTTTTGTTCAGTAGATAATGCAGATTGTGTGTGTTTAGTTTAAAGACACTTTAAACTAAGGTTTAATCAAAGCAAAGAAAATGAAGGATCATCATGGTCAGACTGTTGCAGCTGAATATTTTGAGTAACATAATTCATGAAAACTTATCATTTCTTGCTTACCTTAACAGTTATTATTGCAACTAACAGCAATCAAATAGGAAGTGCAGTCAGTCTCTGATTAGTTCCTCAAACATCATGTGAAACACAAGGATAGTGTCTCCTTGAACCCCAGACTTACCATTGTCATTCACATTAAGTATGATGACAAATATTAGATAGGAATAATAAAGACTAATTATTCAGTCATTTCTATGAATGACTGCTGCAAAACATGTCATTTATGTAATTATGAGTGAGAAACTAAATTATAGGGCCATATGGGCCCTTTACATTGTGTGTATGTATATGATTTCATGATAAATTGGACAATAAACATGATCCAAAAGTTCTTATAATAACATCTCACTACATTAATTAACAGTAAAGTTAAGAGCTTGTTTCTTCTCCTTGTCCTCCAAAAGTTGTCATTTCATACATAGAAGTTTTTGTTACAACAATGACAACATGTTTTACACAATGGTGAAAACAACAGATCTGTATATGCGTGTTTAAGATACAGTACAGCTTGTGTTCAACAAGGGATTTGGCACCAGCGGTGGAACAAAACCAAACTGTGTTTGTCTCTTTCATCATTTACCCTGAAGTAAATTCATGATTGATGATGATCAAGGGATAAGCCACAATAAATCACACTCAACCTGCCATCCGCCTCTAACTCTGAATGTTGTAATCTGCTAGCTTCTGCCATCAATCTGGATCTCATGACCTCAGGCATCCATCTAAAACTTTTAGTGCTATAGGACAGCTAAATGCCTTACAATGGCAAATTAGTTGCTACAATGGCTTCCTACAGAAGCTCCCAGGCAGAGAGCCGCACAAAAATACCATAGCAGGCAAGCATTATTATTGCAGATACACTATATGTTTGCATTCACATCTTGTTTTTGTGAAAAGTCTGTATGAGGTATAAGGGATTGAAAGCATGTATGCTCAGTTCGTGGGTTTTGTAGCCCTGAGCCCCGAAACAGACACACATTATCATCCACTAGGCTAACAAAATTCATAAAAATCACCGAACTAGTAAACACAAATCACCGAAAACAAATCACATTCCTCGCGGTGTTGTTCTCCCCCCCTTTATTATGGCATATTGGAGCCCTCACCGCCTCTACCTTCTTTTACAGCTTCTCGGCATTAGTATGTAAATAGCGAGTCAATCCACCCACGGATATGACAAGTAGGAACATCTCTTTAATTAACTCTAATCCGCTTTAGACCTGCTCGGCAGTCTGTACCTAGGCTCTGCTACATGTAGCTTCATTCAAAACTCAAAGCAGCCCTGCATATTTCAATCTAGATGGCATAATTCACTTTTAAGGCTTTTTTTAAAACCCCAGTCAGGAGGTGCTGAAGCAGTGCCATGGCTGCCAGTGGACTGAGTTCACTAACAGAGGACAAGGTAAATAAACAGGTTGCAGTGAGTAGAGGCTGCAGTGTTGAAGCACGGCTGCTGCTGTCTGTAAGTCTTTATAACCACAAGACATAAGCTAGCCTGCCAGATGCAGTGATTACCCACTGAGCTACAAAGTGCTGAAGATAAGTATTAACTAGATCAAGTTTCATATCCCCTCAGGCATTATACAGAATGCTTAGAGAAAGGCCTGTTCATCTGATGTTGTAAAGTTATGGTCCATCCATGCTCCACCCACAAACACATGCTTTCATAGCAACTGATGTGAGGTTGGAAAAGCTTTACAGAATGTTGACAACAATCACATTTAGTTTTAATGAGTAGTCAGAGCGTACAACTCTGTCAGAATACATACATTTATATTGCATTATGATATTCATTTTATGTTTACTTTACATGCATGAGTAGGGTTGCATTACTGGAGACCATAAACTCGACCTCATTTGGACTCAGTCTTGTCTCGGTCTCAGCGTAAAGTGGACTCGGAAATTGTTGTTGAGTGCGATGCCTCCATCTGAGGTAACTAGAAATTGTATTATTATTGAATATCAACACAGGAAATTTAGGCCAGAACGATTCCAGACTGTGAAATTTTCTGGCACTTCAGATCTGTGAGATCTCTAAGCTATACAACTCTGTCAGAATACATACATTTATATTACATTATGATATTTATTTTATGTTTACTTTACATGCATGAGTAGGGTTGCATTACTGGAGACCGTAAACTCGACCTCATTTGGACTCAGTCTTGTCTCGGTCTCAGTGTAAAGTGGACTTGGAAATTGTTGTTGAGTGCGATGCCTCCCTCTGAGGTACCTAGAAATTGTACAGTATTATTATTGAATATCAACAAAACCAGAATAAACTGAATAGGCGGTCCTTCCTCTGTGTCCAAAACTCCCCACTCTCCTCTGATCCTTGCACTGCTTCACTGATATGCACTGCCAGTATATGGGAGCAGCTGGAGCTGGAAGACAAACAAAACTGAAAGTATTAATAAAAAGGCAACATTCATTATTCCATCCAGGGCTGTACTAAACATTGAGTTCAGCGAATTTTGGACCTCTATACCTTTTCCAAGGTGTATATAATAAAGTTGTGATATCCTAGATATTATACTGATCACCGGCATTATTAATTTAGCCCATGTGGCGTGAATAAAGTTGTCATTGCTACAAAAGTTGTACTCAACCAATCAAAACCTCAATTTCAGTGGAAGGACCAATCAGAATCACTTCAGAGTAGCTCTAATAGTACATATAAAGATTAAAAAATATCTTTATATGTAACCTGTTAGATTGCAAGATTATTACTCAATCCTTTAAGACTTTTTTAATAAGTGGGTACACAGAATTATTTTAGTAACTACTATGCAACAAAGTTATGTAGTTATGAGCATGAAGAGTTGAAGTGTGATCCCCTATTGAGACACTAATGGGGATTTAAGGGGTTAAACCAGCTGCATGTTGTTACCAGTCCAGGATCGGAAATGAGCAAGCTTTCAGTATTAAGAGATGGGCAACAGCCTGTAATAAACACAAGAAATTTAGGCCAGAACGATTCCAGACTGTGGAATTTTCTGGCACTTTAGATCTGTGAGATCTCTAAGCTATACTTATATTTAATCATAGGGTTAAAGTCAGAGGTGAGGATATGTATAAATGCCTTTCTCTTAATTACATCCTTTGACAACTCTTGGGCACCTTGCTGACACGGGGGGCTTTAACTGTGAGCAATAATTAGAATAAAAAAGCAGCTGCAATCAAGACCACAGCTAAAGTCTGCCAATGTGCAATTTACTACGAGGATGCATAAATTAATAGAGAGTCCCGTGCCAGCAATCGGAAGAAAGAGGCTATCTTTAAACCAGTTCTAGACTGATATCACTGGCATCACAGCGTGCAGAGCTAAATGAAATCTACTTGCACGAAGCCTCTCTTTATTTACTCATTGCTGAGAGATTTGTTTCAGGATCAAGGGGAAAGGAAGTGAATCCTAATGTGTCTTTACAATGAAATGGCAAATTGCTATGCAGTTTCAGGTCTCATACGTTTGGACTAAACATGCGTTGTGTGAGTGGCAGCATACAAACAGCATCATGCGTGGAGAAAGACAGCACTTTGTTTGTGATGTGTGTGCAGCAGACTCAGGTGAATGGATATTGACTCGGAGCAAACATATCCTGATTGAGCTAAGGAAGTGAAAATGAAACACCATGCTTCATGTTCAATTTGATCAAATCTAAACGGAGGACAGCCAATGCTCTTCAGCCTCCAGAAACGTCCTCGCCAGCCAAGGGTTATAAATAGCGTATGGGCGTTTGAGAAAGACTCCAATTCCAAAGTTCACCTTTCTTAGGGTCATTACCCCTGATAAGTAACTGAAATAGAATACTGCGGGTGACACCGGGGAACAAAGTATTCCTAAAGTGCTTGGAAATACACTAGGTAGTGAAGGCGGGCCAAAGATGCAGCATCACAAGGTGTTTTCATGATGCATGATAACAATACATTGGTCATTTTAATGAACCTTTTGCTTTAAATGACTCTATACCTTATGGGAGCAATTTGTGAGATGATGCAACCTGTTGGATTCAAACTCCAAGCAAATAGGGTGCAAACTATCACCATGCCTACTATGAAAAACATGGAAATGCACATTTCACTTCCTCAGTGTTAGCGTTAACAGCTGTTCACTTACCAGTGTAGAAGAAGCGTTGGAAGTTCAGTATCAAACGTCATCCCTTTACTCACCAAGAGCATCTCCAGCGGTGGAAAGCAACACTAATGTTAATTATTGTTTTGTGCCTCACTTCTTTTGTTTGCTGCTGAACATAGTTTCTTGCTGAGAGTGGTCAGCAACCATCAGCCATTTCCTGTTCCTTTCATTGGCTAACTGTCCTTAACCTATGTAACTGGGAACAGAACCTTCAACATGATTGACAAGAGGTTAGGATACACCATCAGGATAGTGCTGCTTCTTCATTTTCCCATGTTGGACTTATGGTACAGTGACTCACTATTGCCTACTGAGGTACAAAGTGGTATTACGGGACAAAATGGACCATCTAGCTGGTTAGCATGCTAACTTCAATAGATATCTCTGCAACACAATACATAGACATTTTTAGGAGAGGCCAATCACTCTCTGAGTATAGAGTTTAGGACCATTTTTTGCCATTTGCCCGGGCAGCCCTATCCACAGCACCTGGGGAGCAGTTGGGGGTTATATTCCTTGCTCAAGTTGTTACTGTCAATTCAGGGAATCAAACCAGCGACCATCTGGGTCACAAAGTTGGTTCCCTGACCTCCAGCTCACGACTGCCCCACGTCTTTGCCACAACATCAGAAATGTTATTCCTTCACATTTTATTGATAATATTAGTTAGATTCTTAAATTTGTATAAATTGCACCTATAAAGAATGTCATTTACATTGTGACTGGTAAAAGCTAAAGCTTTATGTCAGACAAAAAGAAATCACTTCACAGTTTGAAAGTTTTCAGCTGTAGCCTTAGAGAAAAGAGGTTAAGCTCACTGGAGAGCACACTAGAAATAATTTGTTTGCATTTCCTATGCCCACTTTCAACCAACGACCATGATTCACTATTTATCAATTTTCACTCTGATTGCACATTTTGTGCTAGGATACCGACTGAGCTAATTTCAATTTTGTCATGGATAATGTCACTTCATTTTCTGCTGCTAAATTCCAAACAAAACATCCATCAAGCTCACCCATAATATCATCCTTGACAAGGCATTTAAAAACAAATACATATTAAATTCAGGGAGGAAAAACACTGAGGAACACAGTGTTTTTGGTGGTGCACTTAACTCAATCTCAGTGCTAGCTATTGGACTGTAAAAAAAATACATTCGGCATGAGCTATTCTCCATATTAATGCATTTCTATCATAATCCAAGATCATGCTGATTACAGTTGACATTTCATTCCGTTTTCTAGATGAATGGCAATTGCAATGTTCCAGCTAAACGGAATGCTCATGCAAAAATACAAAAGAGAACACAATGCTTATTTTCAGCAAGGATTGGGCAAAGTGATGCAGGCCCAAGCCATAAGAAAATGTGCATGCGCTTCATTCGCTGGTGTTGCTCCATTACAAGTGTTCCATATGTACTGATGAGACTCAGCACGGCAAGCTGCATCCCTCCCCCTGTGATATTTCAATACTCTCTCACGAACACAGAGAAGCGCTTTTCATATTAATATGCAGACATGACGCACTGGATGGATTTTCTGCTCACGTCTGCAAGTGTCAGACATATGAAAGAGCGTGTCAATAAGTTGGCGCCAAATGCCTTGTCTTGCGTGAACTTGAATGGATTTGAATTGTTCAGCGTTTCTCCTCCCCTTAAACGAGACAAATAATTATGACCAGTGCGTTTTGTGGCACAAGAGCAGGTGTGAACGTCTGATAAGAAATCCTAAACAATTGTTGTCCTCACTCAAATTGTCATCCTGGTATTTGGGCGTTTATTTTTAATTGTGTTGACGAGCCGGGAAAAAATAAATATGTAAATGCATATTTAGGCCTAATCTAGACTGACGTGGATTTGCCGTGACTTTCCGCAGCGAGATAAAATAGCCAATGGTTATCGTTTAAGGAAAGCTGCAGCTCTTCAATGGACCCAATTTTCTCTAGCTGCGAAAATTAAAATGCTCCTGGCTCATGCCGCTCCAGCGCTCCTATCAACAATTACAATCATTAAATGGACAATGCAATTTTTAAGATTGATCTGAGCTCAAGATCTATACTGCACACTCCTTCTGCTTCATCATTCTCCCACGCAGTACTAGAAAATAGTGAAAGTGAGGGCAAATATTAATTATTCCCCACTGCACAAAGGACTATGCAAAGTCATCAGTTATGGGAGGATAATATTCTGTCTCTTATTTATAGTGCGTCAATAATATGGGCAATACGTCTGCGTCGTAGCCTTTGATTAACTTGCTTTACTGACTGTGTTCCTCATGGGCTTGCTCTCCAGCACAGCTTTAGTCAGCAATCATAAAGTATATTTTCTAACACGTCTAAACAGTCTTGTGGTGCCCATGCCAATTTCACTTCCCTATGAATTGATTCACTGCTACTGATATGTTTGCCTTATCGTTGGGCGGATCTCAAAACAGCTGGAAAGACTTATGGGTTCTGAAATTCCCTCTAATTATAAGAAGTTTAAAGGTCATTATAAAAGATGGAGAGCATAAGGTTTTGGCTTGTATGATCTGCAGTGCAGGGGTGATTGAAAGATGGGTGAGAAACTTGTGAGTGACCTTTGGCCTCATTAAAACTTGAGCTTTTCATGGAAATTAGACTCTCAGTAGAGGTAAAAAAAAAAGCAGATGTGCCACATAATGGTACGATTACTAGGTTTAGAACCAAAGAGGAAAGAAAGAGGCTTCTCTTCAGAACTAGGCCTACTTCACATACAAAAGTTAATGTGAGCAACAATGAATGAAAGCTATTGGGAAACAGCTGCATGATGGTCTTTGCATAGAGCTTATGCCATTATAATCTATCATTCATTTGTAGTAGGGAGAAAGGCTGTGAGGGCTTTATGGGGCTTCAGAAAAGACATGATTTCTGTAAAATAAAATACATGCTTATAATTTTCAGTTCATTTTTACTTTATTATGGTTGTATTAATCGCTGCAAGTACCATTTAGGTCAAGCTAGCTCTCACTGGTTAGGCATCAGGAGCTAAGCCAAAGGTCTAATGCATCGTATTAACCATTACATCAGTGGTGCACAATCCACTGTTTTAGCTTAGTACTAACATACCACTTGAATCCCATAGGACTGCTAATAGAAATTAGCATTACCATAATTATCACATTATATGGTGTTTACATACATTATACATTATATACATTATACACCCAAATATATCTGGACACCTTACCATCACATGTATATGAGCTTGTTGGTCATCCCATTTCAAAGCCATGGACATTGACATGGAGTTGGATCCCCCTTTACGACTAAAACAGTCTCCACCCTTCTGGAAAGGCTTTCCATGAGATCCTGGAGTGTGTCTATAGGAGTGTGTTGCTATTCAGTCAAAAGAGCAAGTGTGAGGACAGACACCCATGCTGGACAAGAATTCCTGGCTTGGAATCAACTTTCCAGGTTATGTTCCAGTTGGACATTTAGTGGTGTTGACCTCAGGTCTCTGTGCAGGTCTCTGTAGTTCCTCAATACCAAACTTATCAAACCATGTCTTTATAGGTGTTGCTTTGTGCACAAGGGCACAGTCATGCTGGAGCAGGAAAGTACTTTTAACAAACTCTGGTCACAAAGTTGGAAGAATGTCATTGTCTAAAATGTCTGTGGCAATAACATTACTCTTCACTAGAATTAAGGGGGCAACAAACCCTGAAAGTAGCCCCAGACCATTATTTAACTATGGTAGGTAACATTCCCCTGGCATCTGCCAAACCCAGCTTTGCCATCAAACTGCCAGGTGATAAACAGAGAACACATTTCCGTTGTTCCAGAGTCTAGTGGTGGCATGTTTTACACCAATCTAGCTGACACTTGGCATCACGCAGAGTGATTTTAGGCTTGGGAACCACTGATCAGCCATGGAATTTCATCAAGCTCCTGATGCACAGGTCTTCTGCTGCGTCAACCTCAGAGGCAGTCTGGGGTATAATGAGTGGTCCACCAGAGGATAGGAAGTTACACACTGTGAGCGTCATCTCTCGGACACCATGCTCAGTGAGTTTGCCTTGTGTTACGTCTGAGCTGTTGTTGCTACTAAATGCTTCCATTTCACAATAATAGCACTTACAGTTCACTGGGGCAGATCTAGCAGGACAGAAATTCCACAAACTGGCTTGTGGCAATAGTGGCATCCTATGACATGTGAGGCATGTGAGCTCTTCTTTCTATTCTGTCTCAGATTGTGTGGCCATGTGCTTGATATTATACACCTGTTGCTAGGGCTAAAACACCTGAACTCAGTAATTAGGTGGAGTGTCCATATTTTGATTGCATTCCAATTGCGCACTAATTATGGACACTATTGTGCCACAATGCAATGGGAAACGCCTCACGTCTGGAAGATTTTGAAAACATTCTGGATGGGGGTGGTTGCGGTGGTGGCAGGACCAGAAATGGTGTATAAATGTGAGTTTAATCCAAATCTGTCACAACAGCCTATAAAAAATAAACGTTTTCTAGTAAATAATGTGTATATTTGTTTGGGTTTTGTAAACAAAGCCTTGGCTGAAGTAGCCTATGTAGTCCAGCTTGTTATGATGTAATCTGTGTCACTTCCTGTTAGTAAGAAACAGTGTAGTATGTTAGTATATTGTGTACTAGCCTGCCGGATTCATACTGTTAAGATTAGTACATAGGATATACTGTGTAGTATTAATCTGTAGTGCATAACTGAGACGGAGCCACAGTGTACACACTCCTCTGTAATCCCAATTTCAAAACCATTCTTGCAAATACTTGCTTTTCATCATTAAAGATTGTGTACACACACAAAAGGATATCTTTCTAAACTCACTTTTTTACACAAATCAGTTCTAAAAATCCTACAGACATATTCATCTTCTTTGCTGGTGACTCATCCCATCAAACACTAAAACCATGCCGTGGATAAAGACATTCTAGCACACCTACACCTACACAAAATAAACAATTGCATAAAACCCTTCCATTCCGCCAAAGGGGCAAAATACAATTTCTTTGCGAGAGAGATGAAAGAGTACACAAAAACCAGTTAAATACCTACGCATTCTTTTCAGAGAGAGACTGCTAATGGATCCATGTCGATAAAAGGTCGTGTCCTTTAAAGCGAGATAGGGTAATTACTTCAAAACATTCTCGCCGTTAATGCGGCTACCTTTGGCAAACGCGTTCCCACTCCCCTGATTCTCTCCCCCCGACAGTTGTTTATTTCGCAGTCGAAACATGACAGAGCAATAAGACGTGTCAATATTGTTTCTTGAGGAATACTTTCCCCACTCCTGTCCAAGAATTACCCTACTGCTTTAACTTTATCGTGTTTATTCCACACACAGGCTCTAATTATCTTTTACTTTCATGCATCAACAGGGACAGAGCCTTTGAATTACTTGCTCAACTCTTGTCAGGCTTGGCCTATCAAGAGGCGACGGCGTACATAATTCATTTCCACAGAGCTCCCTGCACTGTCTCTGAAATATTATCAGCAGCATTCCATTCTCTGGTTCTCTGGTAGCTACAAATCACATAGACCTTTGCTGTTTTTAATATCGATCCAGCATACACAATAATTCATACCTCAAACGATTGCCTGTCATGTAAGCAGCTGCCCATACAGACCTCCATCTCTAAAGAGAAGTACAGTTTTCTTTCCGTCCTTAATGCAAGCATTAATCAGGGCACAAAATTCCTGATGCTGTTTAAATCTGTCCAAAGGACAATGGGCTATTGTTTGAACTGATGTGGCGAGGTTAACGTTGTCCAGAATAAGGTGACAGGGATCATGAAACAGGAGTTACAGTGGAGACATGAATATGGCAACATTTGTTTTTATTAGACTCATTCACCACTTTGCAAACTGTATGTAATAACGTTTCCATTTCAGACTTTTACTGGCAATCCCATATGTGCCTCACATGTAGCCCAACCTTACCCAGGGATTTGAAGCCTGTCTTGGCCCCATTAGTGGACATGGGGTCCATATGAAGCCAATGAACATATACCATATGGCCAAAAGTATCTGCACATCTAGCAGTCACAACTATATGAGCTTGTTGGGCATCCCATTATATTGAGTTGCCCCCTATTTATGGCTGTATCAGCCTTCACTGTTCTGGGAACTAAGATTCAGAGCCCAAAGCCTGAAAAACAGCCCCAGACAATTATCCCTCCTCCACCACATTTACTGTTAGCACTTTGTTTTCTGATAGTTAGTGTTCTCCTGGCATTCACCAAGCCCAGATTCATCTACCAGATAGTGAAACATGATTCCTTACTCCAGTGGTGGTGTGTTTTACACCACTCCACACTTCCGCTGAGCTCTTCACTCTGACCCATTCTACTGCCAGTGTTTGCCCACGGACATTGCATAGCTATGAGTTTGATTGTATACACCTTTTAGCAATGGGCGTGGCCAAAAGATTTAATTAGTAGAAGTGTCCACATATGTTTGCTCATATAGTACACATTTATGAGCCCCATTTTGGTTGCTAACCAGGGGAACAAAATCAGGGGTCCACAGAGCTTACTTTCATAACCCTCTATAAAAGTACTATTAAAGAATTCTTATTTATGTAAAATTTCAAAAAAGGCCTAGCATAGAACAGCAAGTGACAGTAAATGAGATTTTACAGTTAGGTTACCTTATGTTGATAAACAAGCAATTACAAGCAATGAAATAATTTTACTCAACTCAAATAATGACTTTGATTGAAAGAATCATTTGGCCAAAGTCCTTTTTTTTAGGTTGAATAAACTTATTGCATTTGATTGTGACAAATTAGTGTATATTTTTTTTAGATTGGACCAACTAAACACTTTTTACAGATTAGGTAATTCAACTTTAGACCCATTTGACATTTCTTTGATGCTTAATGACTATAGGCAGATGTCTAGCTTCAGCATGGATGAAACAGCTCAAAAATGTAGCACATTGAAGTGCTGAAGTACAATAACCGCATGCACTTATTTACTGTCAAACAATTGTTGCTTACAGGGAACTGAGGCAGTGGGATATCTCTTATTCATTATTAAAGTGTTCTTTAAATTGACTTATTGTTATATCTCCACAAACCCAAGCCGTACAAATCAATATGCCTATGAGCTCTCTAACCAGTCACTAATTTTTTAGTGCGCTGTGTCCAATCACAGATGTTCCCAGTGAGATTTATGTGGGTGCTTTAATGAACCAAGTAATTTACCTAACAAAGTAAATTTGCAAGCCTGTTTTTCATTTCACACTAAGGATTCTCCAATGTGTTTTTAATACACTGCAATATTATATTTGTAATTATTACCATATACCCATCATGAGTCCTGTCGTTGGAAGGCTGCCAATGCAAACAATGCTCAACACAAAAACAGTATAGAAAATAGATATTCCTGCCTCACCATGTCACTGTGGCTTCTTTTCACTTTGGGGAAAAAAATGACTGGGCAGAATTAGTAAAATAGCTCCCTTTTCTCAAATGGGAGAGATAAATTTAGAGCTATGTCTCTGTTTCTCCAGGCATGCATCGTAGGTCTTGTGGTTAAATTATTTGGACAGTTGTGTCATACACATCAGGCATTTATTTTGAACAGATTTTACAGGTTTACATCCAAAATAACTTTGCACACTTTTGAGTTTGTGATCCCATCAATGAACACAAGCTGAACCTATGAGATGGTTCTAACTTTACATTACCACCTCCTGGACTATTCAGAATGAAAGATGTTTAAGCCCTGAGCTTCTTCGTTGTATCTAGTCATAAAGTCTCATTAGCTGTGTCATTCTCTTGTCATCCAGGGTCGAGGATGAGTTCCTCCCTTGAGCCTGGGTTCCTCTCCAGGTTTCTTTCTTTTACTCCAAGGGAGTTCTTCCTTGCCACTGTTGGTCATAGGGGGCTAAGTCCCAGATTTCCTTCCTTACGTCTATACATGGACTCCTTTACTCATATTTAATTCTTTCAATGTTTCCATAAACTGCTTTTCTGTAAAGCTGCTTTGAGACATTAGTTGGAAAAAAATCACTATATAAATAAATGTTAATTAGATTTGATACCACTGTAAGAAAGACAGCCCCAGATTCTCCTCTGTGCTCTACAGTACAGTACACACTGGCTGGAATTCTTCTTTAGGCCTTCTTCACACCAAGAGTCTACCATTAGTCTGATGTTGTATAGTTAAGTGTATTTGTTTCTGAAACAAAACAATAACTTTTATTAACATGTTATGATGATATTTATTAGGTTTACCAATAGTCAAAAGTATCCAAACACTGCCTGACATCATACATATGGTACATGTCTAAAAGTTTCCAAGCACACCAGCAAATGGCGAATTCAGCTACTTTAAGATGCACTTAATGCTGACACAGGTGTTCAATTGTGCACACCCAGCCTGTGCAGTCTACATAGAAGAGCATTACTGTAACTGACTACACAGTGGGAGATGAATGATTACTGAAAGAAGTCTGGCTCAGCCGTTCCGTTAAGGGGCATAACGGTGAAACTAACGGCTTAGGATGAATTCCAACTGTTACGTCACCCACCAGGGACATCAGTAATCGTTTATGTATGGAGGGGTAAGCCTGTACTAGGGGTATCTCTGAGCATAGCCCCACATGAGAAGTTTTTTTAATGGCCCCAAAATATTCATCATGAACATTTATTGCAGTAACAACTAGAACATGTATCAAAAATGGCTATTTGGTCAAATTGGTACAGAGTCTCCTCTCTTTTAGGCAAGCTACAGCTTCTAAATATATTACTCAAATACACAGATTATAGATCAGTTCACTCTCAGTTCATGTCACCAGTAAGAGTGAGATGTTTAATAAGCTAGGTGTGTGTTGTGCTGATGTGAGTGGATCAGACACGGCAGTGCTGCTGGAGTGTTTAAACACTGTGTCCACTCCCTGTCCACTCTATTAGACACTCCTACCTTGCAGGTTCGTCTTGTAATTGTAAAGTCAGAGACGACAGCTCATCTGCTGCTGCACAGTTTGTGTTGGTCATCCTCTAATCCATCATCAGTGGTTACAGGATACTGTTGGCTGGATAGTTGGTTTATGGACTATTCTCAGTCCAGCAGTGACACTGAGGTGTAAATATCACCAGCAGCACTGCTGTGATCCACTCACACCAGCACAACACACACTAACACACCACCATCACATTAGTGTTACTGCAGTGCTGAGAATGATCCACCAGAATGATCTGAGGTGGTCCTGTGGGGGTCTATGTACTGTTTATTTGACTGAGCATTTTAGTCAAAATCCCGTCTTCAGCTTCAGAAGCTGTCGACAGATGAGATCGAGTAAAACCAGAGACTGTCCCCCAGGTCCGATATGACTGGCTTACAATTTACGTGGTGGAATATGATTGGTTTACAGCTGAGAAGGTCTGATATGATTGCGTCGGAAGCAGGGCTGCAACACAGCAGCAGCAGCGCCTCCCCCAGGTTGGTCCTGCTATTACAGTATCTTGTGAATGAGAATAGACTATAAATTATTTTAATAACTAACATGCATGTATTTGGGAAGGCTGGGAAGGGAGCTAAAGCCCCTCTAAGACTGGCCCAGCGATGCCCTTGTCACCCACAACCACTGTCTCTCCTTGAAAAACTGACATTACAGATTTCCGCATACTAGTGGGCCTGCTAGAAATTACTTTTGTTTGTTATGGTTTCCCCATCACCAACACTGACACTGTGTTTAAGTGCCAGTATCTAATACCAATATGTACAATATTCCTGTACAATACGAGTACAGGAACTGCATTTTCTAGAGTGATAAAGCCCCATTCAATACCTTTGCGACGATCTGAAATCAAGTTTGTGACCCAGAACTAACTAGCCAACATCCGTAGCTGACCTCATTACTGCTTGTGTGGCTAAATGCAATCAAATCCTCACAGCAATGTTCCAACATCTACTGAAAAGCCTTCCCAAACGAGTAGAGGCTTTTACTGCAGCAAAGGAGAAGCAAACTCACAAATAATGCCCCTGATTTCGGAAGAAACGCTTGATTAGCAGGTGTCTTTCTTGTATGCATGTATAATTTTTTGCATGTGCTGTAATGCCTAGCTTCACTGAATTTGCCCAAGACACATATCCATTAATAAAAGTATATGCAGTTCAACACACACCTGTCTGAAGTCGCATATGAGTTATGTATTTTAATGAAGAAACTCTTACATATAAGCATTTTATAAGTAACCAAATATTTGAACGGCTAGAAACTCAGCCGCAGATGCGTTCTTGTATTGATAAATTCATGGTAGTTGAAGACTCGGTTTGTTTTGAAATTTCTCTCGCTTGCCTCATCTCTCCCCAGCGCCACATTTGCATTTGGAATCAGTTCTGCACCATAGGCAGCCACATGCCACTCTGATTAATCAAGGTGTTTTTCTGGCTAATTGATTGGCCTGCTTAGACTTTCTTATGGTGACTACAGATCAAGGTGATGCTCATGCTCAAGCTAGGCTACTGCTGTTGCAGTTCTTAGGATGATTTTACCTTAGGAGTATGTCACTTCGTGTGTTTCAGAGAAAGAGAGGATTTGTTGGCAGCTTTGGGGAAGCAGCTGAAAGCATAGATAAGCTAAATGTAGAGATGTAATGGGTCTGACGGAACAGGTTGGTGAAGAGTAAATGCAAGTTTGAAAAAGGGTACTAGCGTGCTCTAAATCTGAAGCGTCTACATTATGTACCATAAGCCTGCTCGTATATCTACAACCATGCCTTAGAGCGTGTTATGTAGCCTCAAGCTACATTTACTGGTACAAATCCATTTTTTTCCCTTAAATACATTTTTTTCGGAGCTCTGTGTAAACAACAGGGATGCGAGAAGACTCCAGGGATGCTGCAGCACACCCAGATTTCAGGATTACTTAAGTCCAACTATAAAAAACAATAATGGAAAAAAATCTGCACTGCTTTTGTTAGAAGCCACATAATTAATTAATGTAAAGGAACCAGTTCTACTGGCTTGCCATGACACTACCTCCACCATGCTTAACAGATAAGGTGGTATGTTTTGGATCATGAGCAGTTATCTTCATTACACACACCCATCATTTTTATTGAAGCTGATCGTTGTATATCCATCTATATATCCTGTATATCTATGATATGTTGTTTCAGAACACTTTAGGCTTGTTTACATGTTCCTTGCTTTTGAGGCCTACCAATGGTAAATCAGTCTTATGGTAAATGCTCTGATCGATTCTTCTCTTGATTGTTGACTTTGAGACTTTGATGCAGATAGTCCTAATTCCTGGAGGGTGTTTTGGTCAACTGTTGCGAAAGGGTTTTTGTTTACCAGGGAAATAATACATCTGTCATCCACCACAGTTGATTTATGTGGGCCTTTTGGTATTTCTCAACAGTGTGGTCTGTCTTTTTAAGGATTTACCAAATAGTTGATGCCGTAATGCGTTCCTGTGGGTCTGTTTTGGCTTTCAGCAGTGGTGCTCTTATTATTTCATATTGAGAGTTAAGAACAATGTATTCCAAATGCAAATACCACACTTGAAATGAACTTACATCTGCTTACATGCAAGAGAAATAATGAAGGATTAACACACGCCTGGCCGTGGAACAGCTGAGCAGACAGTGACTAAGGGGACTAAGTATGAAAATGTATTATTTAATTTCAACTCCAATAAACTATGATAGACATCAAAAATAATGATGTCTTGTTGTCATTAAAATATTTATGGGCCTGTAGTTCATGGCAGTCTTCATTGGAAATAAGTTAAATAAAAAGTGACTTCCTTTGCGCAGTGCTAAATTAATACATGAATGGCATTTAAAAGGTTCTATAGTTTTTAGACAATAGAGAAACTATTATTACAAATTGAGACAAGATGTAGCAGTACCAGGATTTTCTGATCAGTATGGCAGTCGATCAGTTGTCAAATGTAATTAGAAGACGAAGTCCATTTTGTTGACCACAATATACAATTTTTATCTCATCTGTACTATCATATGGAAATGCATCCATATCCCATTTTAAAATATTGGACATACACACTTACGATGTTTTCACACCTGTCTTGTTTGGTCTGGACTTTCAGACTTTTCAGTTTGGCCTAAACCAAAATAGCAGATGTGAACAGTGCCTCAGACCACAGTCCAGACCTAGGGACCAAACCTGTTCCAACCAAAAGATGGTCTTGGTCCAGATCAAACTGAATCATGGTTCAGTTTGCAGTGTGAAAATACTTTTTGGATGGTTTGGACTTTCAGACTAATTACAGGACATCGAGACAAGCTATCTTCACCTTTTAAAAAGTAGAGGAAAAAAAAAAGGAAAGAGAAGTAAAAGTGAGACTTGGTGGTAGAGAGAGGAGGAGAGAAAATGCAGTAACTGATGCATCACCAAATTAACAACCCGCAAACATCATACACCTGCCCGTCTACAAATCAATCAGTGTCAAATACAGGGAGACACAACCCATGTAGGTGATGATGACATGACATCATGCAAAGATCTTTAGTGTGCTCGCTGAATTACAATGTGAAACCAAAACTGACCTAATCAAAAGTATACAATGCCACAAAAACATGGAGCTTGGTTTGGACTCACACTACAGAAAATGCCCTTAAAGTATGTGTCAAAACCCATACCTTTATTCTTCTGCAGGCTTTTGTACATTCTGTAAAAAATCATCATATCATTATGACCATTATTATGGCACTCTCAACCAATTTGGGTATGAATCCATCCTTGCAGATCACGTATACCCGTGCATGCTGATTTTCTTCCCTGGGGTGGAAGGGATTTTCCAGCAAGACAATGTGATATGTCACACAGCTAGAAATGTCTGAGATTGGTGGAAGAGCATGATCAAGACTTACAAGTACTACCCTGGGCCCCTTATTCCCCAGACTTGAACCCATTTGAGCATCTGTGGGACCACCTTGTTTTTGTTCTATGGATCCTCCTCCATGCACGCTCCAGCAGCTGTGGGAAGCACTGCAGTCAGTTTGGCTCCAGATACCTGTGATAACCTACCAGGACCTTATTGAGTCACTCCCAGCCTACCTGCTGTCCGTGCTGCACACAGCAGTTACTCTGGATATTAGCTGGTGGTCATAATAATGTGATTCAACTATGGACCTATGTAATACATTACCTGTTAATCATTACTGCGGTACTAATATTGTAAACCTTATATATAGATGACCTAACAATCCAAATAGCTATGGTCAAAGCAGTCTTTACCCATGTCACTTCAAAGGTTCACCCATGTGCTCGTATTACATTGCAAGGCGCATTGCAATCTGTAGCAATATAATTGCAATATGGTGTTTTGCCCATAACACGGATCTCTAATGAGAGTTTGTGGAATATGGCCATCTTTTTCTGACATTGCTTGATAGCCTTTTGCTTGACTCACGTAATAAATGAAACACATTTATCAAAACTGCCAATTTTGTACAGAACTGTCAAATAACACTGATGTATTCGGCTTCCCCAGGGAGAAACTCTGAGCAAAGGAATCGGGCACTTATTAAATAAATGGCAAAAGTTAATCCCTTAAAAGTAGAAATTCCTTTTTTTGGGGGGAGCGGGGGTGGGGGGGTGGTTGTCACATAAGGCCTGCCAAACAGCCCCAAGCTGGCAACTATGCTATTATCTGTCAGCATAACAGTCTTTGGCATATAGTAGACTTCTGTATGGGCCATTCTACTAATTAATTCAAACTGCAGTTTTGCAGTAACTATATATTTGTGTAAAACAAGAACAGTTAATTAATCAGACTTTCAATAATTAGACTATAGATCGGATTATGTTGTGATGTACTTAAACCCAAGGCATTAATTGAAACTATTATTGCAACAAGCTAAATACATTGAAAATCATAACTTATTCCTTCTATTTGTAACTTTCTAATGGGGGGTGTCTAAATATCCTAAATATCAACTTTTGAAAATAATAATTTAAATTTTTGTTCTTTTAAGTTCCTTTTTTCCATTGAAAGAAAGGAAGACTTTATTCAAAAATGTATTCACTAAAGACTTTTTTTAGCCACACCCCTGCATTTAAGACCAGCCTGTCCTGCTATCAGTCCAACATGAGAGGATGAAGAAGTAGTGCTGCCATGATCATTTAAAGAACAGGTAAGCAATGAAAGAAAAAGTAAACGCAATGATAGCTGAAACTCTTACCGAGCGACCATTATGACCACTGCTGCCTGCTTTTGTAAGAATCCACATTCAGCAGCAAACAAAAGGAATGATATGAATAAAAGCAAAACGTTCATAAACGTTTTAAATTTGACTGATCTGTAAAAGGATCTGGGAAGAACTCAATTTGTATCTAGTCTAATGTGAATTGGTCCATTAGAAAAAAAGAGAAGCTTTACAGTATATCTCCTCAAAAAAAACCCAAGTAAAAATATTTGGAGTAGATTTGTCATGTTACTGTTAGCACAGTTTGACAGTTCTGACCTGGCTTCTTTGACAGTTCTTGTTACATCCCCTGTTCAATTTTAAGTGCTAAAAAAAAAGAGTCCTAAAGGGTGTTTTTATTTCTTGTGCTTCTTTTCACACGTTGGTGTCTCTAGGGTCTAATTGGTCTCCAAAAATACAGGCCTGCTTTGATCATCTACCCAGATACTGCGAGGTATATTGTGGTCTTCAGAAAGTGTCAGTCACTGAAGCCAAACTGCTGCTTAATCAGTTTCCCAAATGGCATTTCCAGCACTGGAGAAAACAAAGTAAACACTGGCTGGCTGGAGAACACACATAATAATTGCACCCCCTGGGTTCTGCAAAAAAACTACTGGAACTGTATGTCACGAACACGGGTAGGGCTGTCACATTAGCCCTAAACTATTTCTTAATCTATATCTCCAGCACTGAACTGAGGTGCTGTTGAACATGTTCTAAAACTCCAGCGGGACTAAATTGAGTATATTATAGTGGCACATAATTACGGATTGGCATGCGCTGCTTTTATATTTGTTCTTAAACTATGTCTACTCACTAACTGACACTGAAATCGTGCTACTGGTTTCTTCTTCTTGTTTCTAACTTACAATTAGAAGTTCAACTAGTTAAAGATCATAATGCCCTCAGGCTACCTCAAAACAAAGATTAATTGGATTTAATTAGATTTTATTTTAAAGTACATGAATGGAAGTTTGGAACTTTGGGAGTTTGTTCACTATACTGTGCAAAAATCAGAGACCATCCTTCATTTATGTATGTTCATTTTCCAGGGAATTTTTTAAGGATTAGCTATAAAATAATACACTTGCACAAGGAACCTGATAAGGAAAATACACTCTTCAGTAAAAGAATATTTCCACAAATAGTTGCACCCAAAAGGAATCAACCCACAGGAATGAAACTTGGTGGGTAGGCTTGACATTGCCTTATTGCTGTACCTGACTGACCCAACAGCCATGACTGCAGACATTCAGCGAGCAGTGATGCCCTCCATGAGTCGTCCTGTTAGTCCCAGCATCATTAGTAGATGGCTGAATGACTACACGAACACAGACCGTTATGACAACTGTCCTTAACACCACGTTGTTGCCAAAGACTGCAATGGTGTTGTGCCAGACTGTCATGGAGTGACTCAGAATGGCAACGGGTCAACTTGATGAGCCAACGAATTGTGTGTGGAGGCACCGTGGTCAGCACCAACATAAACTGTTTGTTGTCACATGTCACATGTCCAAAAGGTCTGGTGTCACTCCACCTCCACCCCTACCACAAAATCTGCAGGAACTGTGTGAGAATATTCAAGCTGCATGGGACAGATTATTGCAGGACACCATTAGAAACCTTTACAACTTCATGCCGAGACATCTGTGCAACTATTCTTTTGATGATGAGTGTAAGACAACATTGATCATTACAAGCTATATAGAAAATGGGACTCCTAACAACTGTGGAAAACCTGGAAGACCGCCAAGACTGCCCTATCACACAGTATTTTTACTAAAAATGAAAAACACACACACACACACACACACACACACACACAATAAATTTTGGTGTACATGTGCTGCTGTGAATTACCCTGTGAAGTCTGACATAATCATTCTGACCAATTATAACTACATCCTATGTTTTTTTACTGTCACACACAGGATCAAAAAGAAGGTCCTGCTTGATGTTCATGTCTCAAATAGATAATTCACACACATCATCTGTAGACACATCATTTACCCTTTTCTGCCTTAGTTAGCTTTAAATTCTCTTTCTGTGTGGTTGCAAAACTCATATTTGTCTACTTGTGGAGGTCTGAAGAACAACAAATGTTACAAAATGTTCTTCTGCACATTACATGCAATTATGTATTTCCATCAGTGAGGTCTCCAAATCCCCCAATCCTACCTAGTGTTGCTTTAAAGCTTTTGTCTTTGAGGAGAAAATTAAGCTCCACTTCTTCAGATCTGAAAAACATCCTCAGGTGTTTCTGTCCAGTCATCCACAGTGAGAGGAGAACACTATGAGTCTGAAAGGATGTGTACCTGTCAAGAAATCCATGAGAAAAAAAGAAAATTGAAAAAATGAAGACGCTGCTGGTGCTCTCAGAACAATGGACTGACCACCCCAGAGTCCAGTCCTCAACATTACTGAATGTGTTTAGGATTACTTGGATCATCAGAGACAGGAAATGCAAGCAACTTTGAACTTTGGAGGTGTAGAAAAACATATCCCTGTAGATTTTGGTGAAAAACATACAGCAAAGAATAAAAGCTATAACAAAGGCAAGCCACTGATGCATGTAATACTAAAATACTAAAATTATTGATTAATATATTATTTAGTGGTTGAGGCTGTGTGAATTTCTGTTAAACATATTTATTTTGCTTTTTCTTGGTGCTATAAAATGGATACTGGTCATTCTACACTGGAAGTGTAATTACCTTTGCAGAGTACATGATTTTCATCACTGTTGAGGTAAAAGGGCAATTGTTTTTTTTTTTTTTTTTTTGCCTGTTCAAATATGAGAAGTTTCTTTGGAAATAACAGAGTATATACTGACTTTTGTTTTGAAAAAAATATCTGGGTAAAATGTCAATAACCCATATTTATATAATGTAAAATATAAATACTACATATGTTGACTGACATGTTGATTAATGTGTTTTTAATGGGGTATGCAGAAGCCCTTGAAATCCCTGGGATGAATGTTGCCATTGGAGTGGACTTACTGGAGCTCTATCATGGCTTCTGTTTGTGATTTGGACCCAGTCAAAGTCTATCTTAAGGTGGTCAAGGGGAAGGCAAACTCATTTAATTATGGACTGGAGGTTATTGTGGCTCCTGCAGGCTAATATCATTTATTAAGTGAGCGAGTAAATGCTGTCTCATGTCCTGCAGTCTCATGTAATGTTGTCATATTATATTCATCCGATCCCTGAGGGTGCACAGGGCTCATAATGGCCCATCAGACTTTTACACCACTCATTTAACTGTAAATTGACTTCAGTAGATGCCACACCACCTGGACAGATTATGATCTATGTCCCTAAAGGAAACTTTGCCTGTGAATACTGAACTACACTTGCTGTTCCCCAAGAGCATCGTGTTCTGTGTTTTTCTGAGTGACAGGCTTTGAACGCGACTGTCAGGTAACCTTGCTTGAAGAAAATACAGTGGGCTTTAAATTTTAACACACTGCTACTGTCAGTAACAATAATCAGCAGTCGTGCAGGGAATGACTGTGGTTCTTGTAACTTAAACCTGATACAGTTTCATTTACCTTCCCTCGGATATAATACTGGATATGCATTCTCTCAAAGATAAGGACATCCCCATCTCTGGAATGCTGAACAGTTCATCCTAATCCTAATTGAAAAATGAACCATTTTAGACAACCATCTCCACCTGGCAAATGCACACGCCTATCTAATGTAAGATAAAGGAACATGTCGTTAGTCTTCAGAATCGATGCCATCGGAAAAGCGTCAGTGTTTTTTTATTTTTAAAATGAAAACCGTATGTAGAGTTTTGTCAAAGATGGGAGATAATTGTTTCATATCTACAGTTATATGGAAAAGTGTTTACACCACTGGTCAAATTATAATATTTCCCCAATATGGTTTTAGCAAATAAACAGTAATCGTGCATGAAAATATGTCAGCAGTATTGTAACAGTTGTGAGGCACTGGAATACTTTGAAGTGAATTTCTTGAAAACTGTACTGTTGATACATTGCTTACCTGAAGTGGATGTATAGTTATTTCCAGCAGCAAAAGCTAACCTTACCCTACCTTACCCAAACCTAACGCTCATTTTGGATCTAATCCTGACCGTAAACTTAACCTTAACCCAAGAACTAACCCTAACCCTGACCTTATAATCAACCTAATACCTAACACACGCCCTTGCCTTAATTTTAAGTGCGACTTTATCCTAAACCCAAAAACTAATCCTAACCCTCACCCTGGCCCTAATCTAAACCCTGACATTATCCTCAACCTAAAATCTAACCCACACCATGGCCCTAATCTTAACTCTGACCTTAACCTCAATCCAAAACCTAACCCTAACTCTTACTCTGACCCTAAAGCTAATTCTGACTTTATCTTCAACCCAAAATCTAATCATAACTCTCATCCTGTTCCCAAGCTTAATCTTAAAATCAAACCTAAACCCAATCCTAACTCTCACCCTTTCTCTAATCTTGACTGACCTTATCCTTAACCCAAAACCTAACCCTCACCCTGACTCTAGTCCTTACTCTAACCTTAATCTTAACCCAAAACCTAACCCTAACCCTTACTCTGGCCCTAACCTTAACCAAAACCTAATCCAGTTAAACTCTAGTTACAGAATGGTGTCAGCAGCATGTCTGTAACAGCTTGTTGAGGATATTGAAATGGTCTGTATTATATCTGCTACATGTTCAGTGACTTCTCATGTTAACGTCTACAGATACAAACAAATACAGTAAAATAAGGTGAATTTAGAAAAAATAAACACTTTTTCACACAGTAAACTGAAAGTCTCTTGACAATCTACAGAATGTGTTCAGAAGCTTCATTGCTGCAACACCATTGAATTGTTCATATGCACTTAGTAATCTGATCCTAAATAGATTCCTGCAGTTACCTGATTATTCAAGTAGTCATGCAAACAGCATACTCTGATTTTTTAGATCAGATTAAGGCCCAGAAATCCTATTATAAAGTCTGATAAAAAAGAGGTGGATTTTAGTTCAGTGATCAGTCGGTGCATGTATATCTGACCTGGAATTGGTTCAGATTCCTCAGTCTGCGCATGTGCAAAAGAAAAGACTCTTGATGCTAAAATCAACTACAGTGGTGGTTGAAAGTTTGTGAACCCTTTAGAATTTTATAGATTTTTCTGCATCTGTCATCAGATTTTCACACATCCTAAAAGTAGAACCAAATGAAACAAATGAGACAAAAATATTAGACTTAAAAAATGATCCAATAGTACATATCTGCAAGTGGCAAAAGTATGTAAACCTTTAGGATTAACAGATAATTTGAAGGTGAAATTAGAGTCAGGTGTTTTCAATCAAAGGGATGATGATCGGGTGTAAGTGGGCGCGCTGTCTTATTTAAACAACAAGGATTTGTCAAAGTCTGATCTTCATAACACAGGTCTGTGGAAGTATATCATGGCATGGACAAAGCAGACCTCTCTGAGGACCTCAGAGGAAGAGTTGTTGATGTTCATCAGGCGGAAAAGGGTACAAAACCATCTCTAAAGAGTTTGGACTCCACCAATCCACAGTCAGACAGATTGTGTACAAATGGCGGATATTCAAGACCATTATAACCCTCCTCAGGAGTAGCCCACCAGCAAAGATCATGCTTAGAGCAAGACATGTAATAGTCTGAGAGGTCATAAAGGAGCCTAAGGTAACTTCTAAGCAACTAAAGGCATTTTCCACATCTTTTTAGCTAAAGATCACCTGGACATAGAAGAAGGTTTTGGAACAACTTTTTTGACAGATGAGCCATAAATAGATCTTTTTGGTTTAAATGAGAAGCGTTATGTTTGGAGAAAGGGAAACATTGCATTCCAGCATAAAACCTTATCCCAACCTGTTAAACATGGTGGTAGTATCATGCTTTTGGCCAATTATACCAGTAAATTCTAAAGGAAAATGTCAGGACATCTGTCCATGAGCTGACTCTCAAGAGAATGTGGGTAATGCAGCAAGACAACAACACTAAGCACAGAAGTCGTTCTACCAAAGACGTTAAAGGAAGAATAAACTTACAATTTTGAAATGGCCAAGTCAAAGTCCTGGCCTTAATCCAATAGCAATGTTGTGGAAGGACCTGAAGAGAAGGACCATAACAGAGTTGAAGTTGTTTTGTACAGAGGAATGGGCTAAAATTCCTTTAAGCCGATGTGCAGGACTAAAGTTACCGGGGATACTGAAAGAAACACACCAGATACTAAAAGAAAAAGTTCACATACTTTTGCCACTCACAGATATGAGGTCTAATAGTTTTTGTCTCGCTTGTTTCATTTGGACCTCCTTATCTACTTTTTAGACTGATGTGAAAATCTAATGTTTTAGGTCAAAGTTCTGCAGTAATACAGAAAAGTCTAAAGGGTTCTCAAATTTGCAAGCACCACTGTACATCCTCATATATGATAATGAAGAATTTAAATATTCTTCACCTTCTTAATGATGTATGCTCAAATTTCCAGGCAAAGTGACTAGTCGTTTCAAAAATAGCATTGAAGTTTGAGTTGATGTTGCATTTATGTCACGTCTTATTCAGTGAGTTTAATGGGCGGTTGCAAAGCAGAAATCTGCCTGACTCATATAGACCTGGAGTTTTCACATTAAGATTACACAAGTGCATGTAAACATGTTGAACAGATCTGTTCATCTGCTGTTAGCAGATTAGTAAGTGTGTGCAAACAGGCTGTAGTGTCATCCTAATGATCACTTAGAAAAGCAGCGCCCAAACTTTTCAGGTTAAACAGAATGACAGGAAAAAATGTGCAACTGTACATGCCATTTTGTAAGTTTTAATGATCTATGAACTAATTTATCTATTCTGTAAGTTCAGCTCTAACTGAGTATTTGAAATACCCAGACAGAACAGCTCATGCTCATTATAAAATAGACACTGAGTAGCAGTTTGGAAACAAACTCACCGAGCTGGGAATTCTTGTAGAGACAAGACGTTTTTCTTTTGGTTTAGAAAGACAACTGTACAGGCAATTGATCTGTTAGCTTGTGATATTGGTGATGTTACTTTCTGATGGTGCAGTAAAACCCATACTACAACTCCTGTGTACCATAATGCCTTACTTTTTATTACAGAAGACAAACTGTGATCTTTAATCCTATTGTATTTTGTATTGACTGAGCCCTGCAGAAAGTCCAACATGTCTCAGTAGGCTTTATTTTGGCATAAATAAACGTTAGATAAAAAGAAAAACCAAGCGGCTGTGGAAATAGGAGACTAGCTTACAGGTCTCTTGTCAGTTGCTCAGTCGAGCACAGCTCTAATTTCCTATGGAGGTAAACAGCAGTTTCACCAGACAGAAGCTGTTTTCAGTCACACCTTTAGGCCAGGGCCGAGGCCTTTGTGAGCCTCCCAGAGGCTAGAAACCCCTCAGGCAAGGCTCTAATGCCTCACACTTCCACATTTCATAACTCTCCTTCTAGCACACCAAGACTGGAATACATTTGGTGGCACTTTATTGAAACCTGCTATGTAATTTTCAGATATCCATGCTATAAACATGTAGAAGAATGCATATGCTGCCACTATGACATAGTATGCCTAGTAATATATCAGTGCCATGTTACCATTACTAGAATACACTTAGCATACATTGGCATCATACAGTATGACATAATCTGTCAGGACTCAGGACAGCACATGGCATCTGCCAAACCATGTTTTTAGCATAGTTTCACCAGTGATACACAGAGGGGTTCAAATAGTGTTACCATTCCTTAAAAGAATTGGGCTTTGAGAGTAAAGACTCAATTATGCTTCCTGTATGTACAAAAATTATACACTCGTCATCAAAAGAATAGTTGCACAAAGAGTTGCACCCAGAAAGAATCAACAAAAATGGCTGAGTTTTTTATCCGCAACCTGAAATTCACTGGGTCGTTGATATGGAACTAAAGGCTTGAGGGATAGCAGTAGTTGCCGTGCAGCAATTGGGGGGCTTACAAAATAAGTCTGAGTTTAGTGAAGAATGTGTCATTTGATTGGCCATAAATGCAGCAAGAAAACAAATAAAATCTTACTATATTAAAAAAAATCTGGTTATTGAATTATTCTTTCCTCATTTGATTGGATAAGCCTGTGATCAATCAACTCTGTCCAAAAACCCGGACGTGCCTGTATAATTGCAGCTAATGGAATAAAATGAAGATGAAATGCAGTGTACATGTCAAACATTAACATTTTTTCATGTACCCACAAAGACATTTGTTGGAACCCCCGAGGACTTTGCCCTCCCCACTGCTCTGTGGGTAATAAACTTAAATATGCCATATTTTATGCAAATTTTAGTGTGTAATTTGTGTTTACTTGCTGAGTTCAACATATTGGAAAATAATACAACAAAGTTTAACGTGCCATGAGGACACATTTTGTGTTTATCTTTTTTTCCCAATGTATTAAATTAGGCAAATAAACAGTAGCTGTGCTTTAAAATCTGCAGAAGTTTGTAGAATATGTGTTCATTTATTTTCACTCAGAAAATCAACATCATGTCATTTGACCCGGGGTGCCCAAAATTTTGCATATGATTGCATGTAGTTATATTTTAATAGTTGCCTAATTCACCATATCAGAAGCTCAGTGGTGTTTTGTTATTACACTCATGCTGTGATAAAGCAATGAATACATTTTATTTTTGTGATGTTGGAGGAATATATTACTCGTCTTTTACTCCGTCAAGTATTTTACTGTATGTCAGATAGTGTTACTGAATAACTGCGGTCAGGAAAAAAATAATTCTGTGTGAAAGTGTTTTGTTATGTTACTTATGTGTTTGTGGTGCAAACAAGATGCCATACATCGTCAATTTCTGACAGACTCTACCCCCTAATATATGACCGACCTTACAGTGCAACTGGTTACTGGAGACAAGTGGCTGACTTACATCACATTATATCGAACAGGCACATTTAGCAAAAAATGATATTTACATGGACATGGAAACAACCCTTACACTCTAATAGATATACAGTAGAACAGTAGAAATGCTGTTGATACAATGTTGTGTCACCTATACACACAGTACACGGTGGTGTCCCATTTATGTTTCTTGTTTTATTCATTTGTCAGAGAGAAGAACACAAACTAGAGCTAAGCTCTGAATTTCATATATACTCTGCAGAAACTAAGAGCCTGAATGTAGCTCATCTAATCTAATCTAATCTAATCCCTTTTACTCTAGTGGGGGATGGCTAAATCTGCCCATTGTTGTAGGCATATATAATCATGTATCTTTATAATCATATAGCATTTGTCTTTCATAGTCATCTTAAAATTGCTTTCAGAAAGTATGTGACATTATCATTATCATGGGTTATCAGATGTCATGAAGGCTCTGCTGTTTGGAAATGCTCTGATTTGGAAAGCCCCTACTTCTTTGCAGCATAAAGAAGCCCAGAGCTGTCCTTGCCTGTAAAACACCTGTTCCACCTCAGTTGAATATATATATATATAAAATCACATTTAAATTACATTTAAGCTAAATAAGAATTTTGCTGTGGCTGCCACAACCCACAGGTTTGTTTTGCTCTCAACTGCATATCACACAAAAACATAACCATGCATAGCTGTGACTAGTGGCTTTGCACGCCAGTCAAATGCCATCTTCCTGTGAAAGCAGGGAGCTTAATGATATAACCAACGGAGTCACTGGCTGTACCCAGAATGGCTGGCTAGTAGGGGTGTAACAGCACATGTAGTCATCCTAAACTCTCATGGTACGGACATTACGGCTCAGTGCACGCAGTCATACGTGTTAATTAATAAAGTCATAAGTTAATTAATAAAATCAATATAATAATATAATTAATAATTGATAAAACTGAAAATGAATACATTAATAAAACAAAAACTTTTTGTTGTTTTCCACAGCTTGCAGCATTTTTCTGCGTGTGAAGACATTCAGGAAGAAGCCTGGTGTTATCTCTGCTCCTGAACCGTCACCCCACAAATTAGTTAAAGTTGAGTGACATTCCTGTTGAGTGCACATGACACACACTATAGGCTCTACCAGCTGCCTCAGGGGGGACTATACAACACTGGAGGGAACAAACTGTAACTTGCCCACCTGTCTGTTAAAATAAATGAAAGGAAATCTAGTCATATCCTTTTGGGGGGGTTTGTTGACTTTTTTCCCATTGTACCAAACCCTGATGTCCAAACCACAGAGTGAACCGAAGGATGACTTGGTAGAACACAAAGCAGACTGCATATGGTTAGTCAAATAGCCATGCCAATTCATATTCTAAACTCTAGACAAATGAACAAATACAAATGAATTATGCTTTAGAACAAAGTGGCATACTCAAGGTATTCGTCATCGCTTTAATTTGTACCTGGTGTGAGCTTGTTCTGTAGCTGCTTTGTAGAGGTGTTCAAACTGGGATTGTTTAGCAACAAATTAAATGACAAATATTCAACAGACAGTAAATTACTAGTATTTGTATTTGTTGAACGCAGCAGAAATCAGCACATTTTTGTGAGCTGAGCCAACTGATCTGATTCACTTATAAGAGCTGGCAACTAAGCAGCTCTTCATTCAGTAAGGTTGTTTTGTTTTCTAGTTAGCGATATCATCTACAATTTTAAACTTCAATCCACCTTCACCACAACTGATTTTAAAACATTGGTAACACTTTACATTGTGTTGACTCACTAACATGAAGTAATGCATTACTTAACGTTTAGTAGAATACTAACAATTGCTACAATGCTTAACTAATGTTACTGGTGAGTAACATATATATGAACTGACAAATATTGTAGGTATGGGGTATTGGGTACAAAAAAAAGACATGCTCTACAAGACGGAATCTCCCTTTAAAATGGCTGTAGTTTTATTTTTTAAGCACCACTGCAGGCTGAAATTCAAACACTGGGACATGACTAATGCTAAGCAAATGCCTAACAGTTTGTAAATTTCGAGAGGCAGGGTTTAACAGAAGGACACAATGCAGGCAAATGCATCAACTAGTTATCAACGAGCAAGGCCTTGTTTTAAAAGTCAAAAATCAAAGTAACTAAAGAGGCACGCTAGCAAATACAGGACAGAATTACATGAAAACTACCAACAACAAAGCCAGAGACAAACTAACACGATGATCAACAGGCGTTAGGGGCTGAGCTTCAGTTCATAATCATAAGATTAGTTTTGTTTTATAGGTGCCATAGAATGCATTAATTCAGCATTGTAAATTGTTCTCTAATGTTCTACAAAACTGGTATGTGGTTTAGGTTGGGGTGAAAAATGCCCAGATGAAGTTTTACACGCACATTTACAAACTATAAATTGGCTCTAGAAAGAAACAAACTGTTTGCCCAATTTGGCGAGCTCATGATTTGATGAGTTCCGCTCTGATTGGCTGGTTTACAGCGAGACACCACAACGATCACATGTGTCGATATAGACACAGTCAGGAAAATACAATGAAACGTTGAGGCTTGCTGGTAGTTTATGTTGCCTGTACTAGATACTTGCTGTCAAACTTGACTACAGAACTGTAAAACAGCAAGTTTAATTAGATCTAAGCTGGGACCACTGCATGCATTTTTGTGTCATTTCTTTAGCTCTGTAGTCCAGGCCTATTCCCTCTATTTTCTCCACACAGGTACACATACAGTTCCAACCACTCTCATGACCGAAAAGCCCAATTCTATCACATCCATGAAAAAAAACACCAAACGTGATACAACGGATGCAAAGCTGGATCAGTTTCCACAAATCATGCTAATTGGGTGTGAAAAGTGTGTACGTTTTTCACATCAAAATCTCTACGTGAGGCCATGACTCCAATGAGCAATCCTCCTTCGGTTTTATGCCTATGAAGTGATATATGAGCATGGTTAAATTCAGTGTAATGAGCATTCCGGCTGCAAGCCTGACATTTTCGTTCTGACAACGTGAATGAAATCATAAAGCACTTCATGCTGGGCTCAGTTGCTTTGATTTAGCCACAGGCTACTGTATACGGTCATTAGCTGAATATGTGCACTATCTGTCTTGGAGCTGTAGATCACTCACAAACGCCAGGCAATAAATATCAGGCACAAATTATTCATATCCAAATGGAGACTTCAACGAAATTCTGCCCCAGACAGACCAAATGTTTAATTTAAGATTGTTGCATAAGAGCTCGAGGGGTAGCTCTCCCTTTTTGCATAGCCCCCTGCTGTCACCCATCTTGAATGAAGTGGTAGATGATGTGCCAAATGTCGTGCAGCGGGTCCTTTGCTGATGGCAGGAAGACTGGCTCTGTAGGTGAGTGCAGGGCTGAAAATCCCTACTTAGGTAAAAGCAGTTACCTGTTACTTTAGTGATATGCTACTTCAGTATTAAAAAGAGACAATACTCATGTAAGAGTAAATAAGTAGTTTACTGGAAAGGTGTTTGGGTAATCCAGTGACTTTTTTTTGTACATTCATCATCATGCACCCAGAAGGAAGTGTAGAATTGCAATGCTATTTGAAAGGAAGATAAAGGTTACCAGGAACAATACATGCATATAATTCAATAATCCATCCCATGCAGCTTGAATATTCTCACATAGTTCCTGGAGGTGGAGTGACACCAGGCTTTCTGGACATGTCACACTTGACAACACAAGTCAAAAGACACAAGTCACCAAGACAAAAGTGGGACTTGTCACTGAAGATGACCTGCTGCCATTCTGAGACGCTCCATGACATTCTGGCACAACAACATTACGTACAGTATAGTGTTACCATTGATTCTCTAAGCAAACATCCTCTATACAGAATATACCTCTGCACATTTTGATGCACAATTGCTGTTTATTTGGTGCATATAACATACAGGAAATAAATAAAACATAAAATGTGGCTTGTGTAAAAGTTGTGGCACATTTTAGTTGACAAATAAATAAGAACTGTGCACTAAATGTTGCAGACAAATGCCATATTTAGGTTTGTTTCCTGTAGAGGATGAGTTATTTAAAATCTTAAATAATCAACCAAACATTTGGCCTGGGGTATTCAAACTATTGCATACAACTGTACGCCTGAAAATGGCTGAATATTCTAACAATAGACCAGCGAACACGGTGCATGCATTCCAAATATATGAAGCTAATAGAAAGCCCTTTGAGGTTGCGGGGGGGATGGGGGGGCCTGCTGTAAAAAATACCATGCAGACTGCTAGACCTTCTGAGCAGGAATGATTGAAGGCAAGAGCCAGGCTAGAAATCCTGGGCTTTCTGTGAAAATAACACAGAATAATATCAGTTAAAAAATACATACACCCTCATCCCTGACATATTTCACTGGCCCTGACTAGCTGTGGACCTCCTGAATCATTTAGGGCTTTTCTTCCCTTACGGCGCCCCTGCTGGCGTGTGACGAACTCGCCTCGCCACACCGAGACCCCCACAGACCTGACTGCAGCGATGTGTCAAACCCCCATTCCTTCGGCATCTTTTAAAAAGATTAATGACCATGAGCTCCCAAAAAGACTCCCCAGCCTCCGCCTTGGCTTCTTAAGCAAGCCACAGGATTATTCAGCCATAACTGAAAACGCTAAGTGGGTGTGTTGGGCTCCACGGGGCGCAGGCTTGATATACAGAGATCATTTGCTGAAATTAAGAGCCGGCATGAAGGTGATGAACTCCAGCGCGCTTCCGTAAGATGTCAATAACATGCTTAAAAATAAGACTCTGATCAGCCAGGCCTGGGGCACTTCTCAGTGGAGAAATAGGGGCTCTAGGGAACTTGGGTGTGCAAAGATTTTTAATTCCTGTTTTATTCCTAACAAAGCAGCCAACATTGCACATGAATCATGACTATGTTCATTAAGTTCAATAGGAATTGATGTATGTAACCGTACTGGATGTAATAATACATGCACATTGACGCTATCAGAACAAAACCTCGTATCTCCATTTTGGTCATTTTTTTCCATTTTTACATCATTTCAAAATATTAGCTGCCTTCTATGCTGTGCTAAAATTTCATGGCAAATGGACCAATAATGGAAGTCCAAATTCATGTGGACTATCATTTTGACTATCATCTATTCATTTTGACCAGTTATGAATGTTCTCCTGTAAAGGTTTTGGAGAGCAGTAGGTTTATGGAAAACTTTTAATTGCCATAGAACAGGGGTGTCCAAACAGGGGTGGCCCTGGAGATCTATCACCCTGGAAAGCTTAGCTCCAGCTCTAATCTAATACACCTGATCCAGGTAATGAAGTCCTTCAGGACCATCTCCAGGGTGGTAGATCTCCAGGTCCAACACTGGGCACCCTACTATAGAACCTTTACATTATGTAGTGGTTCTTTAAATGTGTTATACGTAATACTGACAGCAAGCGGTTAAAATAGGTACTGCAGTATGAATTAAAAACATCCGTGAGAGTTGTCAGCCCTGCTCCCTCCCCCCCAGATTCAACACTCATGCATGTTGTCAGGTTGAGGACAGTGAATGTTTGTTATGTTTTTATTGTTTGCAAATCATAATCCAGCTCATATGGAGTTATATAACTCTGTCAATGCTAGCTAGTTGCATAGATAGTTATGTATGCTAGCCAAAGCTAAGCCTGTATCCCGAAAGCTAAAGCTGACTACTCCGAAAATACATACTCTGGAGCTGGGTTTACCATTTTCTAGACCCCGATAGCTCACTGCTCAATTTAACAGATAACGTATAAAACATTTCATATTTATTTCAAATTAGTAGCACCCTATTCTTCCCTGTTACAGCCTGACGCAGATCTCAGTTATGAAGTGCTCTCACTGGCTTTTTTTGACACCAATGAGGACACGTCGTAACTGAGATCAGGTACTTGTCCATCCCAACTAGTAGCAGTGATACATTAGCTAAGGTTAGCTAACCCTAGCTGAGACTCAGTGCTTCTGCTGCGTTCATCTTTCAAAAGGAGCACTAGTGTTCACTCATGTTTTACTTAGCTCTGGTCATGGGGCTTTTTAGAAGGGTGCTGAGTCATTTTAGGACGGCTAGAATGGAACGTTATCTCTGTCGATCCAGTTTGTGGCTGCAGCGCTATGTACCTCTGAATATATTCATTCATTCACATTAACATATCTCATTTGCTTCATCTCATTCATTCTTTCAATAATCATGCACTGGGTGGTTTTTAGCACTTTTAGTAACTAAGATTTTGGTAAATAAGGGTTTTGCTCCAACCCTGTGCATTGTGAGCTAGGTTGGAGCAAAATCACAGACTGCCCGGAAGGCCCTAAGGACCGGTTCGTAGACAACTTGTTCCATGGCATTGCTCCAAACAACCTTTTAAGTGCCTTTATTTTTAGGAGTTTGCCCTTAAGAAACTTTTATTTGACCCTGGCAATAGAAACATTAGACGAATCGAGCACTTGATCACTGTGTGTGTTGTGTGGTAATAACTCCCCTCCTCACCTGTGGATCCAGGTTGTCTTGCCTGACAGGTTACCACTTCAATAAAGTGAGATGTCTCGAAATGAGCTTTTGTACCATCTGTCACCCTCCCTGTGTTCTGCCCTGCTGTAACTTCTCATTTACCCATTCCGCACTCAGAGACCCCGTCTGCTGACCCCACGACACAGCTCCACACCTGTGCCTCTGCAGGTTAATTAAATGAGGAGACTAATTGTTCCACTGCGGAAGATCCTGAATGCTCACGGCACTGTCCCTATCCAAACAGCCAATTTTCTGAAAGCATTTTACTCACCAGGGATATTTTGTGGTTAGGCATGTTTTTCAAAGTGGTCACTGCGCGTCAGGTGTTTTATTCCTGTTTGTTTTTAATAATTGAACACGTTTTCCTTGTCAGTTTGCAGTGTAAGGAAAGCTCTGCAAAACATGCTATTTATTGCCGTATTTGTAACAGTGCTTCCTTGGGAATTAGGCCAAATCCCACACAATGTATGCCTGTTTGTGATGTTGAGTGATTCATCAGCACTCAGATTTTTCAAATGTTAAGGCTGAAAAATATGCCCAGTGTTTATTAAGTGAGCATGTAGTTAATTATATAAGCTATTACTTAATTGCTTTATTATGCTAACAAGACCTTTGCAGGTATTTGAAAAGTAACTGTGAGGAAATTCAAACAAAGGTTCTCCATAAGTTACTTGAACAGCAATATACTAACAAACAGACTACAAACAGTAAGTAAAGTAATACAAAGACAAAAACAATTAATTCAAGTAAAACTTGAATTGCTCGCTGCATAATATAACCAAAATAACAAAACCTTTGCTACTATGTCTTTTCCTACTTTGTTTATTACAAAAAAGTAACAACATGCAAAATCGAATCGCCAAAAACAAAGTGTGCGCAAACATTTAAAAGGCAGTGTATATAAAAGGATTTACCAACTGTAACTGTACCTGTAACCAACTGATCTGACAGCACTGCTGATCACCTGCTATCACAATTGGTCTTTCTGCTGTATGCATGTGGAGAGGCAGGAAGGTCCCAGAACAGAGCCATACCAAATTCTTACTGCAAATGGAAGTCAAACATTTTCTTCGACGTACTGAACTGACTGATAGAACCTTATATAAACCAACAGCACAGTGCTAATATTCTAGCACCACAGACCAAAGGGAGGTGAGTAAGACAACATTTACTTGGCCGGCCTAAAAGACAATATTGACTATATGATTTGAACCCTCCATTAATGCTCATATTCTTTGGCTTACTTATTTTCAAGACAACACACTTCTGGAGTGTACAACAGCCAGGATAAATGGGACCAAATATATAAACAATAATGTTCTGGTCTAATATTAAGAAGGAACTGTTCAAATTAATGAGAGCTTAGTGACGTTTGTTAATTGGTATGAGTGTGAAACTCTCAGACTTTCACTGTATCATTTATCTAATTATTTAATTACTCTCCTCATATGTGACCACTGACCATTAATATAGCCATTATTAATGTTCTACTATTCGTATCTAGTACTAACTACTAACTCTATGCTATACCTATAGTGAAGAACCTTGCAGGCATATCTTGGGCTCTATGACCTTAGTTCCTGTGTTCTACGTGCTTACTTGTTAGTATTGATCATAAAGACAGTATTTACTGTGTATCATAATAAGAACTTGAAGCTGAAGGTTGAAAGCTAGTCACTTAACTGAAACATAATAGCAAAAACTCTTTTCTGGCACAATGATATCCGACAATAATCACAGAGTAAAGTGCAAAAACACAACAAATACATTTATACACAATAAAAAATATACATCTGTAATGTTTATACTTTCTTTAAATCGAAGTGCGCGTGAGCAGCTGCTTATCATGATAGCGTTGCCGTCCATCTGGGAATAAAAACTTACCAAGTCTGCTCTGCCGTGCCCTCTGTCCTCTCTGAAACTTGGCAGCTGTGTTCTAGGTGAAATAACAAAAGTCTGTTTTCTCAGACGTATCTCTTTTGAGAAAATCTTTTTTTTCTCCCCCAGATATATATATATATATATATATAACCATCAGGAAATGATAATGCATGAAAAATGTAAAGAGGTCTTTTGGATTATCGCATGCTCCTCCAAATGCACCATGCAGTCTTTCTCATTCACAAACCTATAAGACCCGCTTCACGCTTTATTACTCTGGACATGTGCAGTTGTGAGAGGTACATTAATGTCAGAGGTGCATTTGCAATCGGAGGGTGGCCGGGGAAACATTATCAGGACGTCTCCTTGCGATGTTCAAGCTGCTTTATCGTGTAGAGACTCACTTGAAGACAAACCTGTTGTGACTGTGTAACCCAGCGAGGGTGAAGAGATGAATATTCAAACCCATGCTCCATTTCTCTTCCTGCCCTGCTGGAGAAGGCCTCTTGTGTTTGCCTTCGCAGAGCAGCACTGACCAGACCATTCGGCCCTAATAGTGCAAGCCAGATCAGCCAAGTCGCCTGTTGACTTGTGTATTGATTTCAATCACAGAGAAGGAAACTGCTTGAATCAAACAAGCTATTTATCTTCCTCTACTAGATGCATTAGTCTGTAACCCCTTAATCTACAGGCTTACTGTATTTTAAGGAGCATCACCCGCTAACTGAAATTAAATGAATGAGTGAATTATTATTCAAATGTTTGGATGTATGGTTCTAGTAAAATTAGTACATTCTAGTAAAATACCGTGTAATTAGGGTAGAACCTTTATGTGAAGGTTCTTTAGACATTTTGTCCACACTGACACATCTTGTTATTTGGTAATAATGTTACCCTCAGCACTCTTCCAAGGCCGGTTGTTTAAGGATGTTTAGTAAAATAACAGAGAGACAACACTGTAGAACACGGTGAATGGCGAGCATTGTGGGATAATGTGAATAATGTAGCACATTGTAGAACATATGGATAAGGGCGAACCTTCAGAAGATTGAATGTGGCAAAACATTCTGAAATAGTATGAATATAAGAAAACATTAAACAAACATTGTGAATAGAGAAGAACAAAACATTCTAGAACAGTGTGAATGGAGGAGAACATTCTAGAATTGTGTGAATAGAGAAGAATACTGTAGTAAAGTGTGAATGGTGAGAACATGGTAGAACTGTGTGGATGGGGTAAATGAAGGCAAACATTCTAGAACAGTATGAATGGAAGAAAACATCATAAAACAGTGTGAATAAGGGTGAACATTCTAGAAGAGTGAATGTGGCAAAGCATTCTAGAACAGTACGAATGGAAGAGAGCATCATAGAACAATGTGAATAAGGTAAACATTGTAGCCCTGTGTTATTGGGGAGAACTCTGTAGAACAGTGTGAATAAAAAGAAAATTCTAGAACAGTACGATTGGGAAGAACAGTATAAAACAATGTTGAAAAGAGAACATGAACAGCGTGAATAGAGGAGAACACTGTAGAACAGTTTAAATGGAAGGGGACATTGCAGAACATTGTGAATGGAGAAGTATATGCTTGTGAGTATACAAGGAGAACATTGTAGAACAATGTGAATGAGAAGAACATTGTAGAATTGTGCGAATGGGGGATCATGAACAGCACAAATGGGAGAGAACATTGTAGAACAGTGTGAATGGGATGAACACTCTAAAACAGTGTGAAAAAGAGAACATGAACAGCGCACATAGAGGAGAACATGCCCAAACAGCGTGAATGGAAAGGAATATGGGTATATAGGAAAAGACCCTAGAACAGTGTAAACACAGGAGAACATTGTAGAATTGTTATGAATTGCTAAGAATTATGAATTTGGGAGAACATTCCAGAACAATGTAAATAAAGAAGAATAGAGGACACAATGTGAATAGAGGACACAATTTTCATACATACATAAAACAGCAAAACAGTTATTAATACCCATTTCCAATATCAGGGCAATAAGAAAAAGGTTTAAAGCATTTGGAGATTTTAAAAAGGAAGAGGACGCATGGCTGACCGAACACACTCTTGTCCTCTTGCATGGTTCTCATGGATGGTTCGAGTGGCTAAAGGATCTTGGAGGATCACAGATGGCGAATTGCCAGCCTTAGTTAAGTCTTGGACTAAGAGCATCTCCCAAACTACAATCAGACCCCACCTGACCAACAAACTCAAGCGCCTACAGATTGAACTTTTTCTATGGCCAGATGCGACCATAGACCAGAGGTTAATTTAGAGTGGACACAGAGAAGCAGAAAAGCATCTCTTGGTGAAGTATGGTGGTGGATCTATGATATAAGGATGTTTTTTTTCCTCCAAGGCCATCTTGTTCAGACACATGGTATCATGGACTCAAATACCAGCACATATTAAATCAAGACCTGACTGCCTCGGCCAGGAAGAACTGGATGGATCTTCCAGCAAGACAATAGGCCAAATCTGCCCATAATCAAGGTTTTGCAACGGTCATCCAGGTCCTCAGACATAAACCAAGCTCAAGAGGAGAGTCCACAAGTGTGGACCTTGGAATCTGAAGGATCTGGAGAGATACTATGTTGAGCAATGGCCTCAGATTTCAGGCCATGCGTTCTCCAGTCTCATTAAGCATTATAGAAGAAGAAGAGAAGAGCTGTTACCTTTGCAAAAGGAGGCTGTATTAAATAATGAGTTGGCCACATTTGTGGGAAACATAGATTTGAGATCATTGAACATTTTACAACAGTGTGAAAGAAAGAGAACATTTTAGGAACCCAATCAATGGCTCCCCCTAACCAAACATTAAGGTTTATTAGTGTTTATTAGTGTTAGTTGGGTCAGTGTGCTCTGGATGAAATTAATATATAAGCTATATATGAGGGTAGAAGGGACATTTAGACCTGCCAACAGCACCGTAGAGTTTAAGGGTCCCGCTGTTAAGTTGTGAGAGACCTATTTTAATAAGGGCATGAGCAAATGAATGAACCGAGAAAGTGGGCTGAAATTTTTTAATCATATTTAATGCTGTAGGAGTAAAGAAAACAGAGACTTGTCCCGGTCTGCGGACTTGGCTGAGCCTTTATTACATGTCACATTTTACGTTCGGTGCTGCCAAGTATTCCATCAATATTTTATGAACAGTTAATGGAACTTGCTATCTACTGTACCTTTGATAGTCTGAGCTGAAGACAATCTGAAAAAAGTTTGCTCTAAAACTCAGGAGCATATGATATTCAGGAGCAAGCCTTTGCTCTGAGCCAGAAAGCTCCTCAGTGATTCCGTCTGCGATTCGCTCCAAAAAAACACTTCCTCATCCTCTGACTGTAACCCAGCCAGCTGACACTGCTGAGTTTATGCTGGTACCTTGGTTTTATTAAAACGTCTACAAAATGTTCAAACCTACACCTCCTCCCGCAGGCGTTTGCATCGCTGTCAAAATCTTTCTGTGGAATCCTGACACTGGGATTATTGTTTTTGTCATGCATTTCTTCCATGTCCACATCTAAATTGCACCACAGAAATCAAAACATTTCAATGCATTTGTGTTTCTGTGTGATCCATATGTGGGCTTTAATTCCTCACTCTTATAACTTGCATATTAGTTTCCTTGTAGATACTGAATAATACATTTGAATATAAGTAACTGAATATTAAGTGTGGGATTTAAAGGCCTCATATCCTACATTTTTTATGTCTAGCTAGTCTGACTGAGGCTACGTTCAAATTACCAGACTAAAGCGGTCCATTTTTGGGGAATGTTTTCAAACCAGATCTGAGCAACTTTCGTATGTAGTCCTAGATCAAACGTGTGTTCTATTTGTAGCCATGTGACTTAAATAAGAATGCTTAGATCAGAATTCATAGGGGGTTTCTTTCATTACACATGCACATTGTTCAGCATTACTGTGGCAGCAGCCACAGCGCAATGGCAATAAATGGTGCAAAAATGCCATATTTAACCTTTTATACCTTCATCTATTAATGAACAGCTGGCAGCTGCTCAGAGCAATTTACACACATGGTTCATTGACAAGACGTTATTGATTAGGATGTGCACATGCGTGTCAGATATCAGGTTCGATTACATTAATGACAGATTTGAGTCTCATACCTACACAAATGTAAACCATCAAGTTAGAAAGATTACACATGAGCAAAAAATCTGAATAGAGGCTAGTTATGTAGCCTCTATTCATAGGATTTGTTCAATATGTTGGTTTTTATTTCTGTATTAATTTGGGGGAAAAAAACAGTTGTTTAAAAACTGTCTTGGCTTGTTTTGTTAAAAAAAATGCTTTAGCTGAATTAAGGCCAGGCTGCTACATCACCTAGAGTACAACAAACTGCCCTGCTTTCCACATACCTATATTATAAGGTGGCCAGATTTCTGAAATGAAAATTTGGAACATATCCAATTTGACAGTCAATATGTATCATTAAAATAACCAATGATTTTATCTATGAAATAAAAAAGGACGGGACAGTTCCAGTTCCATGTGTTTTGACCATAGTAACTGTTGTACTATAGTAAACTATGGTGAAGGCCAGCAGAGACATGTTTACCACAAAAGATTCAATGTTTTTATGAGCCCATAAATCATATTCATATTAAACATTTTGGCAGTGAAAAAAGATCCGCGCCTACAGAAGAAAGACCCGTGGCTATAGCCCAATAGCCAGACCCTACACATACCCCTGGGCTAGCTCCAGCTACAGCTGCTATCAACACACCGTCGTTGTCCAAAGAAAAACATGTATCTCCATTTTTGTTGATTTTTACTTTTATGCCTCATTTGGTCACATGAGCTGCTGTTTACACTGTGTGGACATTTCATGAAGAATGGACCAACAGAAATGGCCCAAAACTGCTTGGAAAGACGTCTGGTTCCATTGACTTCCATTCAAATTAAATGAGGTTTTTCTTTGGATAGCGACGATATGCAATATGTCATATATGTATAGCTGAAAAAGTGGTGTGGTTTTGAAAACTTGATGCACATTTGTAGCTACATTCAAGTAGGCTGTAAGTAAGCCCTACCCATCTGCGAGTGAAGTCCTGTAACTACACCACTGCTTTTAATCATTGGGTTACTTTGCATCTTGAATAGATGTTTGTGGTGATTTTGTAGACTCACTTGACACTTGTTAGCTTCTGGTCGAGCTCATCGTTGGGAACCACTGCATAAGAGGTCAGAGATACCTCATGTGGTATGTAGTGCACCAGAACAGGCATTCAAGAGCAATAAATATCATAGCAACCAACCTGACCCACATGTGAGTTCTACTGCTGAACTTCATCTGTATTCTCTAAAGTATTCTCTAAGTATTCTAAGCAGTATTCTCTAAAACTAGGTGAGCAAGTGGTAGAAGTGGTTAGTAGATTGCAGCAGGCAGAAACAAGTATAACCCACGACGTCTGCCCATCTGCTCTGGCGCCAGGTTTTTCTTAGGATTCTCTGGCGTGTTTTTAATTCACAATTAAAAACAGGGACATTTCCCGGGACAGCTCTAGCTGGGGAAAGGCCACCATAAACGGGGACATTCCCCAGAAAACGGGAACGTCTGATCATCCTACTATATTGAAGATTACAGAACAAAAATGCCTTAGAAAGGAATCAAATGTTGCCAGTGTTTTATTGGTAGGTTTCCATCACTAAGGTAATGCATCCTGGGGGACCTCCTCCCCTGCATGTTTTTGCTCTAAACCACCCTCTTCAACTCAGGAAAAGCTTGCAAATTAAACTGCTTGGTTGGATCAGGTGTTTTACGTGCAGGGAAAGCACTGAAATGTGCAGGGCAGGGGAACTTCAGGACCAGGACTGGAAACCACTGCATAAGAGGTCAGAGATACTAAGGAGAAATCTCCTTATGCGGTCGGTACTGCACCACAGCGGGCGCTCGAGAGCGATTAATGTTGTTGAAGAACCAAGCTGTCCCATGAGCTCTATTGCTGATCCTCATCTCACTGAAACAGATCTTGAAGAATGGCGGAGGCCATATAAAATACAGCTATCGTTCACAACGACGTGCAAAGGGCAAAGGTGCAGTGGCTGAAGCCCCCTGGGGTCTATCAGTGCACATGCCTGCATGACATTAAAAAGAAATGATTTAATATGGGCTTAGTTTTCATATACCTAGTTTCCATATTTGGACTGCGCATATTGGGAACTGAATGGGAGACTTTAACAATGTTTACATTCATTAAATTATATTAACATATTTACTTCATTAAAAGCTGAACTCTACTGATGTGTCTAGATGTATGCCTAATTGAGTGGTTAACATGTAAACAAAGTCATTGAGACGTCTGATGAGTTCAATGCCTCTAAAAGGTCAGAAAGTTATTATATAAAATGATTATTTAACATTACATATAAAAACTAAGAAGACACATGTAGGTTCTCTCTCTCTCTCTCTCTCTCTCTGTCTCTCTCTCTCTCTCTCTCTATATATATATATATATATATGGTCAGGACCCCCTCAGGACCATCACAGAGCAGGTATTATGTGGGTGGTGCATCATTCTCAGCACTGCTGTGACACTGACATGGTGGTGGTGTGTTAGTGTGTGTTGTGTTGATACGAGTGAGTCAGACACAGCAGTGCTGCTACAGCTTTTAAACACCTCTGTGTCACTGCTGGACCCAACCATACAGCAACATCCAGCCAACAGTGTCCTGTGGGCAGCATTGACCACTGATAAAGGGTCACAAACTGTGCAGCAAAAGATGAGCTGTCGTCTCTGACTTTATAGCTACAAGGTGGACCAGCGAGGTGGGAGTTTCTAACAGAGTGGACAGTGAGTGGACACAGTGTTTAACACTCCAGCAGCACTACTGTGTCTGATCCCCGAGTGCCAGCACAACACACACTAACACATCACCACCACGTCAGTGTCACTGCACCGCTGAGAATGATTCACCACCCACATAATACCTGCTCTGTGGTGGTCCTGTGGGGGTCTTCAACATTGAAGAGCAGGATGAAAGGGGCTAACAAGGTATGCAGCGAATCAGACGGACTACAGTCTGTAATTATAAAACTACAAATTGCTCCTATATGTTCATTGGAGCTGATAAAATGGGCAATGAGTGTAGATACCAGGAGGTGTACCTAATGAAGTGGCCAGTGGGTGTATTTGCAGTATAAACATTGCAGCACTGGGTTCCAATCACTACCTTTATGAACATTTCATAAGTAGGAAGTTTCCCTGCATGGAAACATTTCATACCAAACAACTCAATGGAGATTGGTTGCCAAAACACGTCAGATCTTTTATGGATTAATATTAATATGCCATGACAATAAAGACTTTTTCATTGTCTTAATTTAAACAGGACACAACTGAAGTGCCCTTGTGTGTGGGCGTTCACTGCAAATGCAAATTCCTCTGTGTGCAAGCACAAATGGCGACTGGTTCTAAATCTGAAAATTATGCCATCCAAAGAGCCCGTCAAACAAACTAAAACGGAGTCCAGAAAGCGCTCCTGTCCAAACAATTTTTTGACTCAGTGACTTGAAACGTGTCTGAAACGTAATAAATGCTTCCTGCTCATACACGATTCTGATGCAGCAAGGCACCCAGTCATGTCCGAATCAACTGGTTGTAGAAAATGCTGCATGCTGAGGATCTTCTGTTTGGCTGTTTTTTGGAGGCAGTGTGGATGTATCCTTTGCCACCGTACACATCCCTAATTCTTTGGTGCCAGTGCCAATGAGAATAGATAGAATAGATAAAAAAAAAAAAAACAACTGAAAAAAATAGCACTGACACTTTGACCAGTGCTGCTTTCTAAGGCACTGACATATGAGACAGCTCATGCAGCAAGGCATAGAGACAGCTGCCTTCAGTTTGGGACACAGCCTTTGTTTATTTATTAAACATATAAATGTGCAGAAATACTGGAATCCTATTGGTGGAATCCCTCTTTAAATGGGAAAAGGTGAAGACAGGATTAATTAGAGGCTTTAAAGAATTAAAGTTGGGCTTAAAATAGAACAAAAAAGCTGCTACAGTTGCTATGTGACCTCCGCCCCCCCTTGTGTTTGTCACTTGCTCCTCAGCTGAAATCTTACAGAGATCCGCTGTGGTCTATATTCGGTCCCATTCTCAAAGTCTGCATGATGAGGTGGAGCTTAGAATGCATTTAAATCTCTGACCTTTCACCCTGCAGGAAATGGGCTCTCATTCATTCATGACTTTCAGTGGAGCAGGTATCCATATATTAGGTCTTAGAGGGAAAGTCTTCCACGGCAGTCGAGAGTTACATATTCATTTCCTCAGGCTTTGTTTTGTTTCTGCTAAAAAGAAAAAAACAACCCTGTAAAATTAAAAAGGTGATCATGCATTTGCATAATTAAATTTGAAGGAGTATTCACAAGTCTCAGCAAATGATTTGTTCCCCTTAATTGACTGATATTTACATACAAGCCACCAGCTGTCCCAACAAAAGTAAATTAACCTGAAAACGCAACGTCTCCCCGGAACGCTCTTGGAACAAATTCATTTAAAATCAAAGTATGCAACTCGCACCCATGAGCCATAGCGGGAGCAACTGCTGGGAACTGCTTGATTGAATCTACAATTATATTTGCATACAGCCCCCGTGGGAAAAGTAAAAAGCATGATCTAAACATCAAAGCGAAAAAGTGATGACCACCAGCACGAGTTAAAACATTAAACTCCACTTGGCACTTGGCCGGCGAAAGAAAGCCGGTGGTCGCTTGGTGTGAACTCGGGTTGGAGAGTGGGCCAAAGATGCAGTTATCACATCAATACAGTGATGGAAAACCCATCAGATGCTGCATAAGCAGATTTCATTAAAATGTTAAGCGATCTCTTTCGGTCTTGTCACAAACGCATGCAAATTCAGCCGTAATTAGGTTTAAAAATTCCATTTCATGGGATAATCAGACTTCAAAAAGCTCAATTTTAGGTTCTAATCAGATTTCAACAAGGATATTAGCTCTGTGGTAATTTGAAGGGCATTTATTCATGTAAAGTGTATTCAGGCTAAGCCTGGGCCGCTGATTAATTGAATAAAATTTGATGATTGAGAGCTTTTGTTCAGGCACAGTGTTTTTAGCACAACCTGATCACTGGGCGGAGGAAAAGCTTGCTTGCGCCACTTTTAAAGACTCTAATCTGACCACATGAGTGACATAATTATTTGCCAACAACCGTGACAAGGCCTTAGCTGAATGTGCGGACATCATCTACTGCAATAATGAGGTCGGTTCCCTCATTTTGTTTGATTATTAAGCCTTTTAAAATATGCGTGATTGTACCTGGGGTTTCTGCTTGAAGCTGTAATATAACACTCTATCTAGTTCAGTCTGAGAGGTAATTCTGTGACTTGTCCCATTCTGTAAGTGTTTATTTTCATCAGAACATGGTGACCCTGAGGCCTGTGTAAGTCAGTGCAACCAGACTTTTTGCCAAGCAATTTTGGGCCATTTGTGTCGCTCTATTCATCATGAGTAGCTGCTTATCAAATAATGCATAAAAGTAAAAGTTGACAAAAAAGGAGATACATGTTTTGCTCTGGACAGCAACGATATTTAAAAAGTGCAGACCATGAGTCCATTTTTTACTTTAACTCCACTACATTTCAAAGTCAAATATTTTACATTTTACTCCACTACATTATAGCCAAATCTGTCCTTCCTTTTGGCTTACATGTGCATAACATCGTAACATGTCTAAATGAAAGAAGCGGCCAGCGAGCCCACCAATCAGGGCAGAGCGTGCACTTTGTTTTGAGCTTGTTTTGACCTGTTATGATCATTTTAATAGACATCAGAGTCAGAGTAATTAATGGCTCTCTATTAAAAGATTGGTGGACTGAGAGTGACACTAGAGTCTCTTCACCTAAAATGAGCTGATTAAGAGTCTTGTTCCAGAAATGATAACAGGATATTAGAGCCATAATAAATCATGGTACTGTTACTTTCCATACTTAAATACATTTGATGGCAAATACTTTAGTACTTTTACTCCAGTGGGGGGTCTAAAGGGAGGAATTTCTACTTTTACTGGAAGAATGTTTTACTTTGGGTATCTCTACTTTAACTCATCTCTGCTCCACCACTGTTGTTTCTGGATAAACCATGTCTACATTATCCAGTACTGCCCTTCCAGTGAGAGGCACACCTCTCTCTGCATCTTCTCTGGTCAGTCATTGGCAGAGAGGGAGGGCAGCATCTAGAGGATTAAAAGGTTGATCCATTAGGGGGCAGATTAAGCCTAACCATTCCTGACTGAAACAAGTAGAGGTCTCTGCAGAACATGGCAAGTGGGAGTTATTCAAAAATCCAGTCATAATGGTGTGGGCATTTCCAATCATCTAATCACAGTTAGGTTGGGATTATTGGCAAAAAGCCCAAACGGTTGACATCCTTCTTGTGGTTTGTTACCTGGATTGATGCTGTGCTCTCTGTGAGAGAAGAAATATGACAGATATTCTGCAGTATAGAGCTTTGTCTCTAAGTGATCATTTTACATGTAAATAGAGGCAAAATCACAGCACAGCCATTGTCTTCAAATTATGCTTTATGATTAAATTATGATTTTGTGAGCTGTCAGGGTTATAAAATCAGGATTTTAGCGGTGCATAGCAGCAGTTCGGAAACTGCTTGGAAGTGACTGCTGGTTAACATTGTCTTAATGGGCCAAGTTTCAGTCACTATGTCATACTCATCCCATTCTCTTACAACAGAAACAGGAATATGTAAATGAGAACAACTTTATTGCCAACAAAAAATACATTGCAAGACATGTGAATGATTCAAGTTTCATGCTGTGCCGCGCGTGTGGTGTAAGCAAGAACGGGAGTTATCGCTGTACCCAACAGCCACAATGGCGGACATTCAGCAAGCAGTGATGCCCCTCCCTCATAAGTCATCCATTGGCAGATGGCTACACGACGAGGACTACAGGCATGCAGACCATTACGATGACTGCCCTTAACACCATGTCAACATCGACAAAGACTGTAATGTCACATGGAGTGGCAGTGGGTCATCTTCAGTGTTGAGTGCCGCTTTTGTCTTGGTAGAGACAACGAACAAATCCCTGTGTGGAGGCGCTGTGGTCAGCACCAAGATGAACAGTTTGTTGTCACACATCACATTTCCAGAAGGCCTGGTGTTACTCCACCTATACCCCTACCGCACAATCTGCAGGAAGTGTGTGAGGATATTCAAGCTGCATGGAATGGATTATCGCAGGACACCATTAGGAACCTCTACAACTCCATGCTGAAACATGGTGGCCCAATGCCATACTGAGAGACACTACTTCTGTATGTGTAGCTTAATTAATATTTCCCATATCAGTCTAAATTCATCATCCTTTATTGTTCCTGGTAACCTTTATCTTCCTTCCCAATAGCATTGCAATCCGACACTTCCTCTACTCTTTTGAGGATCAGTGTATAACACAATGACCTCATAAATGTTACCTAGCATATCCCATCATCTAATGATATTTAGTGACTTTTCTAGCAGCTTTTCTTTTCTTTAGCTACTTTTCAAAGCATCTAACAACACTGCGGCTCAGAGACCCTCCCTGAAACACCACTAGTCATGCAAGGCTGTTTCCATAGTCATGGAGCAAAAAACAATACACGAAATACTATATACCATATGATAAAATATCCAAAATGTTAATAATGAAGTGCCTTCCCTATTATATACAAGCTAGGATTTGCATATACTCACTTCTAAAGATCAGTGGTATATATTCTGTTGCTAGCACTGCAACCCAAATCTGATCTGCCAAAAAATCCCCCTTTCTATTCTTCAGGCTGCCTTACGAACTGGAAATAAAATCCTAAAGTGTTCTACAAATACAAATCACACAGGAATTTGCTGCTGCCAGGCTAGTTGTTGCTTGTTTGAGCTCAATAGCCCTTGAGAATCCTAATGTTCACAGAAATATCAAGGATCTGCAGGACAAAAGCTTTTGCAACCTTTATCGCAGCCACGTGAACATTACTGAGTGAGACGTTTGCATGCACAAGCAATGCTAGTGGCTATTTAAACTAGCCTTGTAGACCATAAATAAATTTGCTAAGGGATATTAATAAAAACACCTTGAAATTACAGCCATATTAACTGAAGTTTATGTTTTAAGTGAATTACACCCAGAAATGGCTATATAAATGTTTTAGTTATGTTGCTGTATGCTGACAAGGCCAGTCCTGGGCTTATGCCACTGTGCTTAAACAGTTTTAGCACCATAATTATTCTTTTCATAAATATAATGCATCTATCATAGTAAACATGAGGCCTATAAGATGCTCAGCATAGTTTGGTTCAGGGTTTTAAGGTTATCTATAACAGTGCAATAACTGCATGTACTCCGTGACCCATCATATGATAAGTGTTTCACACAAATTATGTTATGTTATGTTTCAGGATATGTTACATTAAGAATGTGCCATTAAATAGTTATTCAATAGGCACATTTTTTTACCTCATCTATTGACCTAGACTTATTTTCTATGCACTGAAACATTTCTTTACGCTTACACTTCGCCTGTGACAATCCTAAAAGCTCTAATATCTGATTTCCTTTCCTTCATTACAAACAGATCTCTGATCTCTCTATCACTGAAGTGACTTCTAACTGAAAACTGGAGACATATCCAGTTTTACAAAATCATTGCAATATAATGTTTTTTCTTTGAAATTAAAGGGGGGGCAGTTCCAGTTTCATGTATTTGCAAAATGGTCACTGTTGTGCTGTAATAAACTATGGTGTAGGCTGACTAATAAAAGTGGCTACCATGGTGAATTAAGCTTCTTTAAGTATGGAGCACTCAATAAAGAAAATAATAAAACATAGTAATAAAACATTTACAATTCTTGCGTTCACCCCCTCGTGAGATTTGTCACTCATCGCTGAGTATATCACAAGTCATTAGGTCTAGAAGCTTAGACAGGGATGAGGCAGGAATACGTTTACAACAAAAGATTCAGTGGTTGCATGAGCCCATAATTCATATTAAACATTTTGACTGTAAAAAGAGCTACAGAAAACAGACCTGTAGCTATAGACCAAAAGCCAGACCCTACACACCCCTGGGCTAGCTCCAGTTCTGAAATGAGGGATGCTATTGACATATGCCATATATCATATATGTATGGCTGAAAATGTGACACAGTTGTAAAAATTATGCACTATTTGTAGATGAGACAGTATCTACATCCAAGCAGATTGTATGCTTTTACACATCAGATCACCTGGTAGTTTAATTCAAGTCCTGTTAACCCAAGTTCTCCTTTGAATCGCTAGGTTAAAAGACGTTCCTGGGTGATGCTGTGGGCTCCCTTGACACTTGCTAGCGTCTGGTGGTGTTTAACACAGCAGGATTCTCTAAAACTAGGCGAGCAAGTGATTGAAATGGTTAGTAGATAGCAGCAGCCCCTTCTTTTGGCCAAAACAAGCATACCCCCTGGCAGCAAGTGTTTGGTTTAACAATCCTTCTTCTGAAAATACTCTTTCCTGCTAGTTGTTTGAGGAATGAGTAAGAATTCACTCTTTCCACCTCTTGAGAAATTGGGATGTTTCCTGATAAAACAAAAAAAATCTAATAAAAATATGCTATGCCATATTGTAATGTTTTCCACAGGTATCCTGGGAATAGTTACAGTTGCTAGACAATGAAGGACCAACTAGACAAATCAGTGCGGATCAGTGCAGCTCTATTTATAGCCTTGCTAAATGACGCATGCCAAAGACAGAAGCTCATTGACTGAGAGTGAAGCAGTTAAACAATGACCTTTCCCTAATTTTGTATTTGAGCATGTACTACAGCATTATGTCATAATATGTTTATTGTCAGGGAGGCCCCAGAATTTTGATTTTGAAACATTCCAGGGGTCCAATAGGTCAATTAGGAGGTCCCAGATTCCCTCAGGGCTCCATGTATTTTGCACCTCGAGCATAATGCGAGACGTCCGTTCATTTTTTTCTGCTGCCAGGTTGATCTTAGTACTGTCTAGTGTGTTTATAATTCACAGTGACATTCACAGGGACAGAGGCTTTTCTAGGCAGTTCCAGCCTAGGACTAAGCCACCAAAAATGAGGACTGTCCTCAGAAAATGGAAACATCTGGTCGGCAGGACTAAGTTATACCTACTTGTCACACATATAGTATTTATAGCTGGAGTGTATCTAGTGTATGCGCATATCTGTTCAGACCCATCCCCAGTCTGGAAGTACACTGCAGGACACGCAAGACAAGAGTGATTGAAGACTTTATGCCGAGTCTCATACTACATGGCGCTGAGGCACTTTACCATCGACTGTATGAAAAGTTTGTGCCCCAGTTCAGACCTGGATCATCTCCAGAACTATCTCTGAAGATGTAAGACATCAGGCTGTTTTAATGAAGCCAGACACCTAAAATTTATGCATGACTAAGTTCAAGAAGATCACTGGGGAGACTCTACTATATCACGAAGCTGAGAGAAGAGACGAAATAGGAAGAGCAAGAATAGTCTCAACGTCAAGGTCGTTATAACTTGACCCCTGATAATCAAGATAAATTGTCATATAATGAGCTCAATTACATTATTAGAGGTGGCTCTGCAGGCAGGAGCTTGTCCTGCTTTAGCCAGACTTCCTTTTAATGCAATAGTCTGTTTATATGATACAATCACCTTTTAAAGGGCTTTTGAACAGCAATACAACCACTCACACACAAAAGAGAGCAAGCTTTAGGTGTGCCACTATTGATTATATTAGTAATCGACTAATCAATCTTATTTTTGATTAATCAGATCAGTAATCAGATCAGTAATCAGATCAATAACCAGTAGTCAAATTCTGGTCTTAACTGAACAATAACAATTAATGTACATGTACAAATAAAGGTATTTGTTGAGGGATGTAAATATCGTTAAAGATTTGAAATGTGGCATTCATATTCCTGTACATACAGTTCATTTATGACATCTATGCTACATAAAACAGCCCATTTTGAACTGACAAAAAATAACATTTATCTGCCTATTCGATCTACAGCAGTTTAACCATTCACACAGCAGTAATAAGCAGTGTTTCAGTCCAGACTGTTTTTTTTCGAATAAGGTGCAAAAAAGGACAGCCAATCAGGACAGAGGTGATTTACATACACCCATCATCAAAAGAACAGTTGCACCCAGAAGTAGGTATGGGATTGCAATGCCATTGGGAAGGAAGATAAAGGTTACCAGGAACAATAAATAATGATAAATTTAGACTGATATGGGCAATATTTATTGAGCTACACATAGTAGTGTCTCTCAGTATGGCATTGTACTACCGTGTTTGCTAATACCACATGCAGAAGTTCCTAATGGCGTCCTGTGATGATCCATCCCATGCAGCTTGAATATTCTCACACAGTTCCTGCAGATTTTGCGGCAGGGGTGGAGGTGGAGTGACACCAGGCCTTCTGGAGTCACTCCATGACAGTCTGGTACGACACCATTGCAGTCTTTGGCGATGTTGAGGTGGTGTTAAGGGTAGTTGTCATAATGGTCTGCGTGCATTTAGCGTGCAGCCATCTGCGAATTGTACTGATACTAACAGGATGACGCATGGAGGGCATCACTGCTCGCTGAATGTTCGCAATCGTGGCTGTTGGGTCAGTCCAGTACAGCGATAAGGCATGTACTTGAATCATTCACATGTCTCATGGCGTCAAACCTACCCACCAAATTTTATTCCTGTAGGTTGATTCCTTCTGGGTGCAACTATTTGTGCAACTATCCTTTTGATGATGAGTGTATATCAGTCTTAAAAGCACAGCAGTGAAACCAGCCTGTTTAACTGTAAGGGATAAAGAAAGGCTGGAAAATGGTCAATGACAATGAATTCTGACTGTTTTTAGTATGTTATAAGTTGATATCAGGGGAAATTATTAAGGCATTGTAGCGAACTGTAGGATATAAGCACTTTCAACCGAATAATTGGGTTTAATTGAGTAATTAAGTAAAGTTATTCACATTTTATCCTAATCGGTCAATGAGGCTCGTTGTCATTGTTCTCATTGTGTATCAAAATCAGTCCTACAAATGTGTCCTAGTTCATTACTATGTGCAAGTGCTTGATTTGGTGTTGCTTGCCTGGGTGCTTGTGGCAGCTCCGATACAATGTTTCCCTGATCGGTTTGGTTAACATTGTAAAACAAATGAAACGTACTTCTGAACTCTCAGCAGAGACACGATGCTAAAGCCTTCATACTGTAGGTTCACTGTCTGAATCAAACATGCCAACAACCCAGGACTGTTTCCAGGATGCATTTCAGTTATGTTTAATTCCTTCTGTTTAAGATTCTGTGAGCTTAAGCTTACAGTGAGCTTGACTTCAAGCAGATTTGCCTTCTAATGCTTTCAGATCCCATTCATCTCTATAACATAGCAAGATGTTTTCATTTAAATGTCTGTGGCGATACCCAGAAAGACTGTCTAACTAAATAAACCATTTATTACTGTTTTGATATACTAGTCCTGTGATTCAGGCCTGAAATGAGCATTTAATATATTATTGGCCATGTTCTGAAGATGATTTTAACTGTTTTTGGTATCTGATTTGATACAAAATGTTACTTTCGTATATCTAAACTACCTAATTTATCTAAACACACCTAATTCAACCAATCGGCTCATAAATGACCCCTTACTCTGTGGAAGTGGGTGTGTTAGAGCAGGAAAAGCCTTGATAAATATAGGACAGTGGGCCCCCAGGACCAAAATGGGGAAACACTGATCTAACCCATTCGTTTTGCTTTGCAATTAAAGTAGTTAAATCGCTTGTGTGACAGACTTTTTAAAGTTGAAACTTATTAAAGTTATTTTTTACTGTGTTATATTCTTCAGCACAGCATTGCATCATTTAGCCTTGTTGGTCTGGCAGAACTCAGTTTGTATTTTTTCATAAATAATTATGAATAACAGTAATAATTCAGTGTTTAATTTCAACGCTCAACTCAGACTCTACCTTGTAAACAGCATAAGCAGCTGCTTAGGGCCTCATGGATACCGGATGCCCCTGAACAACTTCTAGGTTATTACTGTACCACTGTGTTGTCTAATATGCTGGTGGAAAAAAGCAAATAGTTAATGAAAAGAACGTAAAAATCAAGAATGGAAACACGAACAAGAAGAAGAGCCAACGAGGAGAACAAACTTTAAGGTGTTTTTAGTTTTTTCACTTGCCCTGTGAGTTTGGTATGTTTGGTAAAGATCCTGGGAAAGGTCCAGGAAACAGATCTCCGGTCCTCCTGAAATCAGTGGTCTGTTGGACAACAAGTAGTAGATCTAGAGTCTGTCTAATGGAGCAGGTTCAACATAAAAGCGTGATGTTCACAACAAGCAGCCAGTTACACAAAACATGAAGAGGAGTCGCCAAGGAAAGAAAATGTAATCATGCTGCCTTAATATGCTGAACATACAGCATTTATAAAGGTAAAATACAACAATACTCTGTTGCCACTGGAGTGGGTAGATTGAAGTAAGCTTAAATGTTACCTGGGTAAAGACAGAATTCTGCTTCATGAGACAGACCACTGGTTTGAGAATACTGAGATTATCTCCAACATAAATTGTAACCTATTAGAACTCAGCAATACACAAATGATCACAGCTGAATTTGCAGTGATATATTACAATATTATGTTATAGTTTGCAGTAGTATACTAATAAAAATAAAGTAAGATTTATTTTTATTAATATACCTAATTGTCACATCACGTCCTGTCCTGTCCTGTCTAGTCTAGCCCTGTTTTTCCGTTTTCTCTGGCTTCCTGTTTGTCCTGTCACTTCCATGTGCCTTTTGTTGTCTTTTTCCATGTGCTTCTGTTTTGGTTTTTGGCTCCTCCTGTCTCCGCCCCTTGTCAGTCCCCTCACCTGTCCTTAGTTTGTAGCTCCACCCCTTCCCAGGTGTTCCTTGTTAGTCTTTCTCCTCTTATACCCCCTGTAGTCCCCTGTGTTCTTGCTTGGTGTTTTGTTTCCATGTCGGTCGTTTGTTCCCCTGCTGGTGTTTTGTTTCCCTGTCGGTTATTTTTGTAGTCCTGTTCAGTTGTTTCTCAGTTGTTTAGTTTCTTTGGTTTTGTTTTATTTTTGTTCATTAAATCCTTGCGTTTATATCCGGCCTTCTTGTCCTGTCTCCACGTGACATTAATATACTGCTAATATGGTTATAGTACCTAGAGGGTGCTTCATGGACCACAGGGTGAGAAACCCTGATCTCAAAAATAAAAAGACAAATGCTAACAGCAAGTTTTCTTAGCTAATGCTACTAGTCCTTTTTTACTGCTTTTTTAACTATATGTCTTTCAGTTTGAAAACATTACATTAGAGTATAAAAAAGAACAGCTTGATGTTTATCAGCAGTCTTATTGCAACGCATTCTCTGTATAGCAGCACTGTGTACTGTATCTGTGACTCAAAGCTATGCAATGCATCCAGCATGAAGTGACCGTAAGTTAGCTACCTGGTTTCCTTCTGCATTATCCAGCCAGACAGGTACAAAAAAGGAAAACAGCCTGTGTTCCACTCCAAAGCACTTGTAGTTTTTCCCACCCACCTTTTTCCAAGTTCCTCCCACCTTCAAAACATGTCATCAGAAGGGGGGGTTCTAGTCTTCAAGCTGGAAAATCCAGCTCCATAGACACAGCACAACTGTGGGATACAAGTAGAAATGCTTACAGCAGTCGCTGTGTTGGATGGTTTTCCCATTTGGGCCGGATCGTCCATTTAAAACAGCAGATCTCTATGGAATTACTGTGTCTTATCATTGACAGCTGGGCTGCTTAACCTTAAGGTTAAGACCATGTTGAGACAGAGATGGCGTGGTATTTCTGGAAATGCGCTGCTTCAGGGACAAAGCATTCTCATTAGTCATGCTGTCTATGGCTCACTTATCCATCCACTTTCCTGCTCATAAGCTCATAATGAGAGAATGATTGCACATTTCTACACGACTGGCAAAACAGATTATCTGCGTTTCAACCTGCAAACAATTTAACATTCCTATTAGGGAGACACTGAATGAATGCAGTATCAAATGTGGAACACTGAGAGTTAGCTGCTGTTACGGAGTATTACTAAGTGTTTCTAGATCCAAGAAATGTCAATAGAGGAAACTATTCCAGGACATGGCATGAACGGCCTGGTCATTGGCTGTAAATGTAATATGTTCATACAGTTATTGTTACATTCATCTATGCACCCACTGTACAGAAGTGTTCAAAGCTGTTCCCCATTTAGACTCCATGCCTTTCCCTACAGATAGCTCAGGAGCTCCATCAAAAAGGGGGATCTGAATGCAATTTCAGCCCAGTGTTAAAATGATTTAAAATGATTTAAATGTGCATTGTTCATAACCTGTCAGCTTGTGTTCACAATGAATGCTTGCACGGTGCTGTATTTATGTATTTCAAAATGACCTCACAGTCAGTACACCATTCAAATCCTATGCATTCCTTCCTTGCATTCGGACAACTCAACAGCTCCATCCACTGGCAGGCAGAATTTCTACAAACACAACAAGCTCAGTTTAACAAGTTATTCAAGCCAAAAGCCAGTTTATTAGAAGACAAGCATAGCCGTGTTTTTGGAGTATGCTCATTTCTGAGCATAGTTTTGTTATAGCTTAATTTAGTCATCTCCAATTCCAAGTTTCTATTAAGTTTTCCCCAATATGGGAGGTCAGCAGCACTGATCTTTACTCTGTGAGGGAAAGAGAGACCCACTGTTCAATCCTTTTCCCCCAGGAATGCAGCCAGTTGCTCCCCAAATCCCTTCACATCGCACAGGCAGCCATGCCTCAAGCTAGCTAGTGTTTTTTATCCAAGACCTCCATGGATTCTTATCAAAAAGAAAGGAACCATGTACAAATTCACCACAGCCTTGCACGCACTGATAAACTGCTGTAAATGTGCATTATTCATAACATCAGTATGCATTTCCAAAGAATGCTTCAATACTATGAATACTAAATGCATTCATAGCAATAGTTCATTAAGATGATGGTGCAGTCAGTATAAGAGCTGTTGCCCGCCTCACTTCACTACACTGCTCGTTATTCATCAATATGACCCAAGGAATGAGCTGCCCAACTTTTCAATGTCAACGTCCAGTTTCTGATAATAACAGTCAGGATCAGAATAACCCCATCAGCTACGTGCAGTGAAGTTCATATTTGCTCCAGCAGCTCATAGAGCTTTACAGCCCCCCAACGTCTCATGGCTGAAGCACAATCCTACGCAGTGTTCTTGCCCAGAAGCAGCATTCTGTGAAATAGATCCATGAACAAGACTGAACTAAAGCAACTTTTGTATCATGTAATTCCGTGCAGGAAGATTTTGTCAATGTCCAAAGAAAAACAAGTATCTCCAAAATGGCAACTTTACAGGAGAGGGCAAAAACTTCGTAAGTCAATGGAACCAGACATTTTTGCAGGCGATTTTGGGCCTTTTCTGTTGGTCCATTCATCATGAAATTTCCACACAATGTAAACAGCAGCTGCTGTGATCAAACAATGCATACAAGTAAAAAGCAACAAAAATGGAGACAAATGGTTTTCTTTGGACAGCAACGATATGCAAACATATATTAGCCAAGAAAAGATCAACTGTACACATTGATTTAACCTGGCGTGCAACACAATCCATGCTCAGATTGCATCAAAGGTAACAAATGCTCCAGGATCAAACATGGATGTCCAGTAAACTCAGTGTGGTCTGCTAGTAGAACAGCTCTCTATAACGAGCACAAACTCACTTAAAAATGCCTTTGAAAAAGTGGGCTTAATGGGTGGTCTTTTTGTGCCATATTGGTGAAACTGGAAGAGCGGTGCACCCATGATGCATACAGTATCAGTCCAAAGTTTGGACACATCTGACTGAAGGCATGTTTGTCACAGGTTTATAGACACGGTGATAAATCTTATGCTTAAATCCCTTGAATTTGTTCAGCAAATGTAAACAGGGAATTGGAAGCCTACATAGGAATTAACTTTATTCAATGTATTTTTGATTTAAAGCTTTGGCGAAATGGACGTGAAGCATGACCTTATTATTCAGTGGCTCCAAAACAAATTCGGTCATTTGTGCCATACTTAAACATGCATTATGTTCGCTGTGATAGGAAGCATGCCCAGCCAAAGTGGCTTTCATTTCAAGTGGCTTACAGTCACAGACTGTGTTTATAGATAATCCACAGAGAGGCATACGGTGTCCAAACTACATCCACAAATCTGCACATCAACACATCTTAATAATGACCTTGAAGTGGTTTGAGTGACTTGAGAGATGTTTTGGAGCTCTATTTACAGAAAAGATTTAGATGACTACTGATATTTAGTGATTGTCAGCAACATTAGTAAGCAACAGTAGCCTTATACTTTTAGTTTAGAACTAAAGAACAGAATTTGGACTATAAATATAATAAAAAGGCTGATAAATGACTTTTTAAAACTCTTATGGGTGTGAACCATGTTTCCTTGAACTTTAATATGCTATAATTGGTTTCAGTGTACCAAACACAAAAGCAGGTGAGTGATGTGACTCTTCTCTGTGTATCTAAAAAGCCTTAAATCAGAGTCACAAGTTTTTCTTGTATCAAGCAGCAAAAAAGTTGTAGCATGACATAATTAATTTGTTTTACTGAACATCTATATATATATATATATATATATATATGTTCAGAAAGACATACACACACACACACACACACACACACACTTTTTGGGGGCAATGTATTGTTGTTAATACTATGTGTATACTGTTAATAGTTCATTAGTGGAATGTTCGTCCCCCTAATACCTTAGGCCAATCATCTGTCTTTGTGTTGTCTGATTGTACTAATTTCTGCCATGTTGTCCCAGTTGTAACGTCTTTCCTACTATTCTACCATGTGGAAAATACAAAAATATGGAAAACCTTCTGAGTATGTGTCTCACCAAACAACTGACTCTGTATGGAGTTCAGTATAAACATCTGAATCTCTTTATTTATGAGTATGTGTGAAGAATGACACTACGTCTTCCTGAATGTCCTGGCCAGGAAATAAAGCTCAGCCGACTCTTTCCTGCTTGCTTTGGGTTTCACAGTCCTCACGTCCCGAAAAGCATGAGCGAGACGGTCTCGGAGCTTATGCGTGAGCGCTCCGTCCCAGTATTTACACAGCAGGGAGCCTCCCGGGCATAGGACCCTGTCAGTCAGTTCCAAGAGTGAAAGACACATGCTCACTAGTTTCTCGTGGTCTAGGTCCCTGAGCCCACTGGCGTTGGGTGCCATGTCACTGAGGATGACATCAGCATGGGATTGAGGAAGGAGCCTCTGCAGCTTTGCATGAGTGGTGGGATTGGTGATGTCCTGATTGGACAGGAAGTGTGCGCCTTCCAGAGGGGCAATGTGCAGCAGATCGATTCCAATGACACATCCTCTGGGTAAATCTGGCCCTGTAACAGCAAAACAGTAATCTTTATTTGACAATAGAGCCAAGACTGGATATGAAAGTATCTATATAGAATATTCAGTGTTTCTTCTAGGGATGCAATGATATGAAAATCATGGGTCAATACAGATATACTATATTTTTATGTTCGTATTATGCTGATCCATAAACATTTATTTAATTGGACCCAATTCACCCAGATTAGCATTATAGAGAAAGGCAACATTTATTTCTATAGGGCCAATGCAGTTAAAAGAAGAATATGGAGATATTTTAGAGCAGTGGCCCAGCATTGACTAAACATTATGCTCTTCTACAGTGCAATACATGGATAAAGTTATTGAATATCAGAAATAGACATCTAGTCTAAACATCTGCCCGATTCTGATCATTAATAAAGCAAATCAATATGATTCCGATACCACTGTGCAGCCCTAGTGTGTACCCAAAATCAGTTCTGTTTAACATTCATATACAAATCTGAAAAACTATATGCAATTTCAGTAAAGCCCTGCGTACGGTGGTGAAATGCTTTCTTGCAAGCACGTTCATAAACAGTCAGTATGTATTCACAAACCATCCGTTCACAGTGTAAAAAGAAAACACATATATAGTATTACAGCAAAAACTGTTGAGCGCTTCACTTCAGTGCACCGTACTGCTCACTAATTCATCAAAATGACCTGAGGAATAAGCTGCCCAACTTCTCAATGTCAATGTCCAGTTTCTGATTATAACAGTCTGGATCAGAATAACTACATCAGCTACGTGCAGTGAAGTTAATATTTGCTCCAGTAGCTCTCAGTGCTCCAAAACACCCAAAGACTGACAGTCCTCTGCAGTGTGGTTGGAACCGCATGCTGCATGAACTCAATGCTGTAGTTATATTTTGAAGCAAATTGGGAATTACAAAGAGCATAAAAGCTGTTCTTAACTGACCAATGAAAAACAGTACACGTGACATTTTTGTAAAAATCATATAATAGCATGGATTGACATTGTTTGATGCCCTCTATTTCAAATAAAGAGGTTACTAAAATATAAATAAAACATAGTTTGGCTTTTTAATATACAGGGTTGTACAAAGTATAATAGAAAAAAAACCTGATAATCCCATTAAGGAGTAATTTTTAATACATGGTTGGATTGGGACAACTAATACCGATATTGAAACTTGCATATTTAACATGTGTATGTAAAATGAGCATGTAAAAAGAGGATAACATGTTCAAAGATGCTGCTGCTACACAGGAAGGCTGTGCAATTGAATGGGCAATGGGCAGATTGTTACAAGATTTTTCCCCCTTTAATATCCAATGTAGCAAGTTCTGCTAATATCAACCTAAAACTGGAACTGTAGTGTCTTATCATAGAGTGAATTTTACAGTCACATTCAGGGGGCCCTTTTTCCTGAATGGTAGGGCTTCACAATATAGACATACAATGCAATGTTCGTGCAAATGCAGGCTGGTTACCTGGATACCAAGGTTCTATGAAACCTAAAAAGAACCAGTTCAAGAACCAGCGTTCTTTTGGTCACAGGACTGTTATGAAGCTATTTGCTAATGGTGCCCCTTGTGGAGAATTTGTAGTCTGCTAAACATGAGTTTATTGAAGCCCTTCAGTGTAAAAGAAGACATGATTAGCTGAACAGTTTTTTTCTATTCTTGTTTGTAGGAATAATAGGAATAATTACATATTTAATTCCTTAAGAAGTTCATTACTGTAATGATGATTTGTTGTGACAATAGCATTTACTAAGGCTGGGCAACATGGACCAAAAACATTATCATAATATTTTAGGCACACAAGCTTACTTAGCTTTCTCAATCTCACTAGCAAGTTAGCCATCTTAACAAGTAAGGTTCTCCTTTTTATTGCACTTTGATTTAGTTTTTATGTTTTGTACATCAGTAATGGCAGCTGTAACATTTCTACCATTATTTTGATTATGTGTTCACATTTCAGCTGTGTGCGTATGGCTGATTGTTTGGTAACATACTGTACATAGCTACAGATTATCAACCTCGTTTGAGTAGTTCAGGATTTTCTAACTGGAGATAAGATGCTGTAATATAAGATAAAACTAAATGAACCTAAGATTTGCTTCTGTAATATCAATTTGTGCAAAGTCATAATTTAGGTTTACAGATAGGAAGTTCCTGCAATATAGCCCCAGAGTGGGTTCGCTGTGTGGGTGGCTCTGCTGTTCTCAGCTTTGTGGAACAGCGCTATGTCTCCCTCCATGCTCCAGAAGAACTTCTGAGCGAAGAGAATATTCAAGCTGCATAGGATGGATTATCACAGGACACCCAAAGGAACCTCTACAACTGCATGCCGAGATGTCTGCATGTTGCGTCAGAAAACATGGCGGTCCGACACCATAGACCCCTGAGAGACACTACTTCTGTATGTGTAGTTCAATAAATATTGTCCATATCAGTCTAAATTTATCATCATTTATTGTTCCTGGTAACCTTTATCTTTCTTCCCTATAGCATTGCAATCCAACACTTCCTTCTGGGTGCGGCTATTATTTTGATGATGAATGTATAATGAACTAAAGACATTGGCTGTTGGTGCCACTCTCAGGGAATTGAATGCTGTTCAGTCTAATGATCAGTATAACAAAAACACTTGAGAAAACTGAAGCAGTAAGATACCGGCACCATGGTAGATGACGTCACATTAGATCTCAGCTAACGTTACAGTGTAGTCTTCTTTAGTTCACTAACTAAAAGAGAGCTGTTAGTGAAGTAGTTAACTGATACCAAGCGTGATTAATGGTAAATTAATTAATGGTAAATCAGAAAAAAAAAAAAAAGGTGATGATGGTAATGAGCTTCGTACCGCGGCATCACGTAACCGCAATATTGCAGTAATGTGGTTATTGTCACAGCCCTACGTGTTTCACTCAAGATAGTAAATACGTAAACAATCTGTGCATATTACATGTGACACAAACCACAACACTCTGGCTAAAATGAGCTGAACTGTGAAACACAAACCCTCCTAGCTAGCACTACTGTAAATGGACTGTTAGTGTCTCTCAGGGTACCTCAAAGTCATTCTTTTGTCTCTTTGATTGTCTTGAGATGTTAGTGTGTGTCTGCTACTAGGCCTCATTTTGAAACAGGGATACTGTCAGTGTTCCTAAGTGTCTTTAAAATGTATTACTTTGCTTGTCATTGCAATTACTCATTGTAGTAAATTGCTTACACTTTATTGACTCGTGGCAGTAGGTGGGATTTGCTCTTTAAAAGCTACCGCTCGCAAGCAGTCAGGGGATCCAAATGGCTCTAGATAGATGGTGTGCATTGCGAGAAGGAAATTGGTGCGCTAGTGTGCTTGCAGTTCAGTTGTGTCTTTTTCACCATCACTGTTCAAACTGTCTAAGTGGCTGACATTACACCCATAGTTTGTGCACTTTACTGGCCTTTTTCTCCATCCGCACATTCTGTTATGTCTTGGTTTTCATTTAAAGACAGTAATGCGAGCTAGGCTTTTTATCTGGATGGAGCAGCTGTCATATAAACGTGATGTGTACACTATTGTCATGTACTACTTTTGATTATTGATAACTTGATGATTGGATTTGGCCATCAATGAATCTAAAGAGGTTATGAATAAGTAGGGTACAGCCAGCCTGATGTATTCACATCATATCAGCACATGGTGGAATAGCGTAGTGGGTAACGCATCTGCCTCCCATGTTGTAGACTGGGGTTTGATCCCCTACTTGGGCTAGCACCCTATATTATACCAAAAATGGTCCTTGGGCAAGACTCCCAACACTACCCTCGCCTACCTTTGTAAGAAATGTTCAAATTGTAGTTTTCTTTGGATAAGAGCGTCTGCCAAATACTGCAAACATAAAATATGAATCACCATCACCAAAAGTCAGAGAAGAGAGAATATGAGTGCTGTGATCCTCAGAACTGAGGTTAGACAGTATAATTAGTGGATTTAAATTATAAAGTTTCAAAATACAATCTGCTTCAAAATCAAAAGTCTGCTTATTTTTTTAAGTTTGGTGTAGTATGTACATGCTTTTGTAAAGTGAAGCAGCTTGATTGTATTAGGTAAACCGTTCTAAAGTTTTACAACATACCATTAATTCCCTAGTCTATTCAATGCATATTAGAAATGAAGCTGCAAAAGAGTCACTGTTTTTGTGATGTCAAAAAAAAAAATATATATATATACATACATACATACATACATACCTACAGACATACATATATCAGTGCACCGGCTTAAAAATTCACAATGCGGTGTGCACCGGAAACAATTTGGGATGAACCCAGGATGCACCGTGTGCATTAATAAAATCTTATTTATTGATAAATAATTATGAGTATAGTCCTTATTTCCTTATTATTTAAAATTGTCACCAATAATTTGAGACCAATAATTCTGATTCTTTCTCTCAAATCCACAAGTTGGAGGCGTGTCCGGGTGACAGTTTTACAAGAGCGCACGTTACTGCTATAAAGTAGACAGGTAGCATGTAGAGACAAGAGTGCAGAGTTGCAGGCAGATTCAGCTTTGGCTAGCCACTGAGGCATTGCTAGCAAAAAGACTGGTGGGCAAAGTACTGTAACTTTTCTCACACCCTTCTAGCTAACAGCTCTGCTCGTTCTAAGGCATAACATGCATCATCGCCTTATTTCTGTCAGATAACCTTTTTTTTTGCATTAACGGACTTGAAAATGTTTGTGAAAGGGTCAAGGGCCAGCAGCATTTATATGATTACTGAGCTGTAGCACTAGACAAACAAATATGTGAAGTAAAAATGGCTCTATTTTAGTTCATTTATTATTTGCTAATCATATGTTTTGCATTATGTATTGTGTTAAATCGCATTGTGTTGAATCTAAACATGTCAAATAGGACTGCATCGCCATAGATGTGAATCATATCTTACCGCATTAGTAGTTGCTTCATATGTATCTTTAATGCACTGGCAATGCATCGAAATGTGCATTGCATTAGCCCCTGTGATGCACATCCCAGGTCTTTGAATGCAGAGCGGGCAATTATGACACGGACCATTTCCATATATCAATCTTAAAGGTCCAATAGGAAAAATTGTTTAATCCTAATGTAAAATTAGAGGCTGGAAATGTAAAAATATATTGGCATTGTAAATTGTTTTGCCATTTAAAAATACAGTAATACAACAATACAAAAGTAATACAACAATAAAACAAGAAAATTTAGAATATGGGTTCTTTAAGCACTTGGTCAAAACACGGGTGCAAAACCCTTAATCTCCCGGTACCAAAAGCTTTTAAAACTCCCAATTCAGGACACTTACTCTCCCCAGTTGCATTGACTCTTTCCACCGCTACTTGGCTCCACGCTCCAGGCGCAGCGCCGCAGTCTATGACGCTGAGGCCCGGCTTCAGCACACCGTACCTGTCATCGATTTCCAGTAATTTGAAGGCGCTCCGGCAGCGGTAGTTGTGGGAATGAGCTGCTTTCACGAAAGGATCACTGAGCTGTCTGACGAGCCAGCGCTGCTCATGGCCACTCTTTCCTTTCAGCTTCAGCGGTACCTTTTTCAGCACCGCGGCTGAGAGGTGAAAACGAGATTTTGGCAAAGTCAGACATTTCCACATGTTTTACGGAAACGGAGCGGCGCCGAACCGAAAGTGTCGCGAATTACGGCAGTCTGAAACCTCAAACACACGAACATGGGANTTGCATTAGCCCCTGTGATGCACATCCCAGGTCTTTGAATGCAGAGCGGGCAATTATGACACGGACCATTTCCATATATCAATCTTAAAGGTCCAATAGGAAAAATTGTTTAATCCTAATGTAAAATTAGAGGCTGGAAATGTAAAAATATATTGGCATTGTAAATTGTTTTGCCATTTAAAAATACAGTAATACAACAATACAAAAGTAATACAACAATAAAACAAGAAAATTTAGAATATGGGTTCTTTAAGCACTTGGTCAAAACACGGGTGCAAAACCCTTAATCTCCCGGTACCAAAAGCTTTTAAAACTCCCAATTCAGGACACTTACTCTCCCCAGTTGCATTGACTCTTTCCACCGCTACTTGGCTCCACGCTCCAGGCGCAGCGCCGCAGTCTATGACGCTGAGGCCCGGCTTCAGCACACCGTACCTGTCATCGATTTCCAGTAATTTGAAGGCGCTCCGGCAGCGGTAGTTGTGGGAATGAGCTGCTTTCACGAAAGGATCACTGAGCTGTCTGACGAGCCAGCGCTGCTCATGGCCACTCTTTCCTTTCAGCTTCAGCGGTACCTTTTTCAGCACCGCGGCTGAGAGGTGAAAACGAGATTTTGGCAAAGTCAGACATTTCCACATGTTTTACGGAAACGGAGCGGCGCCGAACCGAAAGTGTCGCGAATTACGGCAGTCTGAAACCTCAAACACACGAACATGGGATGAATCAAACTTCCAGTGCAGCCTGTAAAATGCCTCCGGTTTGTCAAAAACTGCAGGGAAGCGTGTTCAGTGCTCCACACTGTGCTCCCTTATTTTATATATCAGAACTTTACGCTAAGAAAAGATTATGTCTTGTGTTTTTTTAATGTCGCTGTCTTGAACAGTTTGTCGTTTAAATTCTGGCATTTCTTTTTCACTGTCATCAATGTCAATAATTCCGGTCGAGATTATTTGAATGTAACACACTACAAAGTCCCTCACAACATCCCCGTGTAGATCTGTACACAGACGCTGCTGTTCACAGTTCGGTTTCTGTGGGTGTGACGTCAATCCGTATACTATGGAAATCTATGGTGGCCGCAAGACCGCTTCATGTCACGTGACTATCCAAGCGCACACGCGGGAATGAAATTGTGGCTGCTGGTTCATGCTTTGGACCATTTTATTTTCAACATTTAACGGTTTTATATCTGTATTGTGTTGACAGTACGCCCATATTTGGTCTCCGCACAAGTAAGCGAATTATCTAAATGATTATTTTCAGAATTTACTACGTACGGACTGAATTCCTGTTGCCGAGCTTAGTGCAGCTATGTTAGCTGGAAGAACTGAACTGAAGTTATGTAGCGTAATGTGTTCTGTCCAGTAACTGGCGAATGTGTGAACAGGCAGTAATCTACTGGAATACAGTTAAAAGTAGGAAATGTGTTGCCCCCAAACAATAATGCACCGCAGCTTACGAGGAGCAGTCACTAAAGCAGGTCAGTAAGCCTGAAGGTGACGGACAGTGTCTGCCTTTCATTAGATGTTCACGAGGAAGCTGCTTACCTTGGTGCTGGTGGTGCAGCCCGGGCGGGTGCTGCTGGGGATGAAGAAGAGGGGTTTCGGAGCGGGCAAATGGAACGGCTTCGGAGGCAAAGTCCAGTCAGGAGAGACCATAGAGCAGGCTGCTAGACGGTGGGTTACACAAGAAAGCATGGAGCAGTTTTCTCAGTTTAAAGTGCACATAACATGGATTCATGGAATATCGTGAAAGCACTTTATAAACACGCACGTAAACACGTTTCAGTGGTGAAAGGCACAACGGTGGTTTGGATAGAGAGTTGGAGGAGAGGGGCAGGGTGCTAATGCTACCTCAGTGAAATGGGTTTTTGCACCTGGAAGTGTGGATAGCCAATCAGAATGCAACTGAATGCAAACAGAATGACATGTAGGATAGAGAACTTACAGTTTTTTGTTTTATAAATAAAATTTGCTAATTTAGTTGATCTTTTATTTGCTTTGACTCTGTCGTGTTATTAGCTTTAACCTGACTTTTTAATGCGCAAAATATTACTGCTACTAAATATAATAATAATAATAGCAGCAGCAGAACATTCAGAATTATCAAGAATTTACTATTTTTTTTACAATTTAATAAAATTTGTTATTAAATAAAATATCTTACAATACATCATGGTGTTTCAGTGTACACTGTGTCAGTTATTATCAGAATCAGAATCAGAATCAGGTTTATTGGCCAAGTATGTTGACACACACAAGGAGTTTGGTTTATTGAACCCGCAGTCATTGATATGGCAGCCCAAAGTTAGAAGCAATAGTGTAACTACTTAAATGTCATGTCTTTTGTCAGGGAACTGCTGGAGGAAAGTGGTCTTACTGTAGATATTCTACACAAGATCGGAAATATCACATTTGAATTTGTCGGGGAAACAGAACTGATGGATGTCCACATATTCCGAGCTGACACCTATACTGGCGAGCCTACTGAATCAGAGGGTACAACTGCAGAGCACTGCATTACACTACAGCTTACACTGTGTTGTGTACTGTTACTGTCACTTACATTTCTCTGTTTCAGAAATGAGGCCTCAGTGGTTTGACATCGACAAAATCCCCTTCAGCGAAATGTGGGCTGATGACGTGCTGTGGTTCCCGCTGATGCTACAGAAGAGGAAGTTCTTGGGCTACTTCAAATTTCAGGGTCATGACTTGATTGTGGAACAGAAACTGGACGAGGTACAGGAGCTTTGATCAGATTCTCACACCTCTAGTGATGGTCTTCTCTGTAGAATGAGAGGACGTGACGACCCCATTCACGCCTAAGCTATGGGAATGTGCTGAGGGAGAAGACCCTTACAGAAATGTCCTGTCTTTGGGTGGCCCATATGACATACCAAGGTGTGGTAAATGTAAACAGAGGATCAGTTAGATAATTAGTTAAATTAACTACTTTCTGAAGCAAAATGGGATTACCTCCCCTTCGTCTTGTTTTGGGATTTTCATTACAACTGATGAGACCAGTAGATTCAAAAAGTACGTATTGATTATAGCTGTTGGCTATAAAAGAGGCTATATAAGAAATCAATGTAGGCTAAATAGGTTGTGAATTGTAATGTTCATTTTTTACAAAATAATATGCTAAACATAAAACATCTGTGTAACATCCCAGTTACTGTTAGACTTTATGATACAGTTTTGTGGACTAGATTGCACTTTTCATGCTTTTCAGCATTTTTTTTTTGTCAAAACAGCGTAAACATTAAAGTGGCCATTTTTCTTGTACTTCTTTCCTTTTTGTGGTTTTATGTACCAAAACAGTCATAATCTTTGCTTCACATCTATTTATCCTTAATTAATAATCTTATAAATAATAATGTTGTTTTGTACTGTGCCTGTAGGACTGGTATATATAAATGATCTCTTTTCTAATTGGCTGCTCTGTAATCCTTAAAACAGCCTTATCAGTCTGAACTGATATATACAGAACAAACTTTTATGTTTGGACTGACATCCTTAAGGACGTTGGAGGGAAAAAATAAACTTCAGTAATTCCTATTGGATATCTGGATCCTTTGGAAGGCTACAGTAATACGTTTGCTTCGTGACAGTCTTCTTCTTCATTAATGCTGCTTCTCAACACTTCAACATGATTGAGGAGAGTTGTTTTTTGAAGTCAAGCAAAACCTAGGTGTTTTCCTGAGATATGAGGCCATGTCTTTTAAACACTGAGATGGCCTGACCATGGAGATGGTTTACCCACATGAGACTGTTTCAAAGAAAGCTGACCAACAGTACCAGTCAAACGTGATGACAACTCGTAAAGTGTTTTTTTATTTTTAGCTTAATGCTTTGCTTCAGAATCAAAGTGACAACATTAGACTATAAAATAGCACTCATGGAATTATGCACGTTAAAATACATCCAAAATGGAACTTTACAGCAGGAGGAACCAGCTTTCTTAAGATTTTTTTTCTAAGCAATTTTGGATAAATTCTATTGGTCTGTCCATCATGAATATTCACAAAATTGAAATAGTAACCGAAGCTTGTAAATTGTGCAAAAATAGAGAGATATAAGTTACAAACATTACAAAATATATATTAGAGGTGGCGATATGGCACAAATATATATTGATGCATCAAGAGTATATGTGGTATATCATGATATTTATTGTTTTCAGATCCCATCAGTTGGAATTCTTTAAGATCACTCTTTAAGGAACTCTTTAAGATTAAGTAGAGTCTTTAAGATCACCAACAACATCCCTTTAGTTGCATGTGTCTAAACATTTTATTGGTACTGTATACAGCTCTTTATATATATATATATATATAAAGCCCTTTTACATATGAACAAGCTAGTGGGTAATACACAAGAATACATGTCTCCTGATGGACTGTTCATTCAGTTTGATTGCAGCAAATCATAACTACGGGAACAATATTCAGTGTGTAGATAGGCTGTAAAGACCACAGTGTCAGGAATGTGTCACATTATGCTTAAGAGCTTTTAGTCTTAGTCTTTAGGAGCCAGGTGTGATCTCATAACCAGAACATCTGGCAACAACCATATAGTTTGGGTTAAATGTGAGTGGGAGTGTTGATGAATAAAGGGGGGGGGGGACTAATTCTAAACCAATCCAGTACCTCATGATAGCAGCAAGCAAGAGTGCTGTGTGCTCGTCAGCACTGTCCAAATAACACAAAGTCTACTCATAAACCTCCAGTCCAGGACCTTATGAGAGCACTTCTCTCACTACTTGTATCAACTATGCTCTATTAAAACAGCATGAAGCAGAGGAATTTGGGATGGGATTTGGGTGGTGTACCCTTGTCTGCAGTGGATTTCACCTCAGTCCAGCACCAAGAATTTGTTCTGAGTTGTAATGTGATGTGATCACATCTGGCCCCATAAGACCACACAACTATACACTCACACAACATAGAGCACAGAGTTGATTCATACACACACAGATTTCTGACGTTTGAGAATATTGGTGTGTAACACTGTTTTAGCAAAAATCTGCTAACCCTGTTTTTTTAAACACAGCAGTGACCATACTAAAAAGCAAAACTGTTATTTTCTCCAAGATCTCAAATGAATTTTGCTGTTATCTTGATTTAGTTTGATGTTTTTGTTGTGCTAATGACGCATTACTCAACATCTCAAGTTCAAATGAACTTATCACAGGAAGAAAAATGATGGGAATTAGGTCAGAATGTTACTAGTTTTCATTATTATAGTTATTATTATAACATTATCATTGTACTGTATCAAAACTAACAACACGAGAATATTAGTATTAGAAACCCTTCCAATGCAAAACACAAATCATTCAGCAATTTATAGTTTTATTGATCATTAGGAAAAAAAGTACATATATTAAGATGTAAGCATAGAGGCAGCCAAGAAAATTGTACAAGTAAAAAAAATGTACAAAGTCTTCCAACCCTCAAAATGCCTTCAACAAGATACAGGTGTTGTAATTTGCCCCTAATGCCAGTAGAGGGCATAAAAATGATGTTTATACAATCTGTTAGCAAAAAAAAAAGGTTTTATGTAATGTGCTACAAAGCAAATAGATATTAAATCTGTGCAGAAACTTTGATGATCTGTTGCTAATGCTTTTTATGTAAGAATCATGTTTTTTACAGTTGCATTACAGTTATGGTAAAACATAGTGTGGCATTAATGGTCTCTGTTATATATTATATAGATACACAACTATAAAATCTATTTCTCTGCTTTAGTAAACTATGTAGACTCATCAGTTATAACCAGTTAACAACATTTCCAACATTTAACACCAATAATTTTAGTCTAATTGTCCTTCATATTTCAACCTGAGGTGTATTCACTTCAAATCGTAAGGAATTTGGACATATATCTTCATGGTATAAATTGTGAGAACAGTTCTTTGGTACATCAGTTCCTTTCATTTCACTATTGTTATGCACATAAATATGTTAATATGCTTTGAGTTGAGACTCGTACTCTAGCTTTGGGCTCAGGCTCAACAACTACAAATACTTCACAGTCCGATATGAGTTAGAAGAACTGGTAGCTAACACGTCAGGTATAAAAAGAAATTTCATTACTTTTTAGCATCTTATAAAGTCCCTTTAACGGGTCGACTATAAAATTTTCAATAGAGAACTATAAAAAATATGAAATTTTGAAGCTCTGGTCCAGTTTCATAAAGGCAGGACTACAATAGTAGTATTTTCATAATGTGCCACTGTTACGAGTCCCGCCCCCAGCCCCTAAAATCTCTTCCAAATGTAGTCTCCATGGAGTAATTCTGGAGTAACCAATGTCTTTTTAGGTGGACATTGGAAGTAAACTTTTTGCAGCAACGATGCCCTCCTCTGGCTGCAAGCATGAATATCTTATCATACAGTATTTTCAGGATACTGCATGGACAATATTGCACGTATAACACCAATGTGTTATATAGAATGTTCAGTACGATGCTGTACAATATAAAGTGTAATTCTTATTGTGATTAGAAAATAACATATCTGCCAGCATCCTTAGCTTCATATTGACATTGTTAGCATATTGTACTCTAAACAATGACCAACGTCTCTGCTGTCATTTAAGATGGAAGTCCGTTACTAATTTCCAACAAATACATTGTCAGTTTAGCAGCTCAGCTCTGCTAGAAGCTCAGCATGAAGCACTGACATAAGAATCAAAGTCCTCGGCACACATGCTACAAATTCTTGTGTAAAAGAGAACAGTAACCGAGAGGAGTAATAGGTTCTCCTCCATCTGTATGAAATGCATAGTAGTGTTTTTAGGAAGTTACATAAAAGCAGGGAAATTGCCCGAGGAGCTTCTGGCAGTCAAAGCAGGGTTGAGTTTGCCACTTCACCCGGCTCAAAGCAGGCTGCTTATTATGGAGTGAAGGGAGGAGACTAGAGACCATTACTGCCAGTGAAAAGACCACTCAGCTTGGTGTGAAGGTTGTTCCAAACCTGACCCATCTAGGAGGAGAAAAACATGGCAAAGGGCAAAACACACAAACGTAATTGGAATTATAACAGTTGTGACATGTGGAAAGCCGTGCTATGAGAAGCTTACATTTGCTAGCAATTTGTTAAAAAACATATCATAAATATGCTCTATGGTCAGTTCAAAGGGTCTCCCGTCTGCTATTTTTCATGGAAATCATGATCAGTGATCAAGAATGCCCATTTGGGTGCATCCTATCCGAATATACTGGGAGAAAAATAGGGCAGGGGCTTAATCTATGCACACACTCTTGTTCGTTTTTTCAGAAGTCGCTTTTAAATTCTACATTTACATTAATTAACATACATTAATATGAACCACTGTTCTATAGAAGATGAACTATGAACACTTTATTTGCATGCTTAACTGGTTCTTTGCATGGTGAAATAGTTCTTTGGATTGATGGAGAATGTACTGTATAAGGTTTTGCTATTGTTATGATGTCAAGTTTGAATCTTGACCACAGAACTGAAAACCGTATTGAATCTGGAGATATGTGCATCATTACTACCCTAAAAAAACACATATCCACCTAGGCTATTATGTGTATGAATAATGGTAATAATTTCAGCTTTGAATGAAGTCCAACTCGCAGCTGTGCAGAGACTAGAATCAAAATGACCACAATGTTTTCCTTGGGAGGACTTCAGTCAGCTCTTCATGGGAAAACATTACTTATGAATTTAATGGCAGTCCAAAGTCTTATTAAAAGATATTTTGATCATCTGTGTTTTAAACTGGCTAAGCCTTTTAATTAAAACAAGAAATATCTGATATAATACTTATCATAGTAGAAAACAGAACAAACACAGATGAACACCTTGGCGAGTAGCCCTGTGTGAATTAGTGTGAGGCTCAGGCTGTTAGATTTATAGTACACTTTATATTTCTCAGTATGGTTAATGTTTCCATTTTAATAATATTAACATTCGCACAAGGCATTAATCGCTGGCTGGTACATGGCCAGACGTTTATCTGGCATTGGTATAAAAAGTGCATACTCATTTGGCATTCACATAACGAAAACTGCTGTAAATGCGTGCAATGTGCAAACAGTTTAGAATAAGGATTCACTTGCTCATATGGATGCCAGATGTGTATGAAATATAATGGCAAACATCAACTTTGGGTAAACACTGGATAGCATCTTGCATCAAGCATATAGAGATGTGAAATAGGCTAGATGAATCTTCTTCCGGATTACCGAAAGGAACTCTATTACGTCTATCTAATACGTGATTCCTTGCTATAAAGTGCTCAGAATAACTGAAACAAAATTCTCAAGCAACTCTTTACATGCCATGTGACTTCTGGACAATGTGAATGTCTTGTTAACATCATGGGGGATTGTGAGAGTTGCTGCAAAAAAAAGGTTTAAACTAAAAAGGTTTGAGTCATCTTAAGACAGAGAAATTAGTGTTCTTTTTGGTATGGCCAAAAATGTATATCACTGTATAATTAAGATTACTGACAGTTTCAGTATACAACAGAAGTGAGTACACCCCTGTGCAACATCACTTAAATGTCAAATGATTCAAAATTGTATCACCTTACAGTAATTGCTTTATTTCCAAGTTGACAAGTAGAGTATTCCCTTCTAATGAACAACTAAAAACAAATACTTCAGAAAGACGATGTTGAAAATATAGGCCTGAAAGTAGAAAACCAATGCAACAAAAGTGAATACACCTGTGATCATCGATACACAAAACCTGTGACCATTGAAACAACACTACGTACACCTATGATTATCAAGTAGCCTAACTGCATGAACATGGTTACAAAATCACCTATGAACACCACAACTTTCTCATTTCTAGACATATGGGCTGTGTCTATCTGCATGTCTGTATCATTGTTCCACATGGAAAAGAGCTGCCAGAGGAACTTAAAAAATCTGATTGTGAGACTTTACAAAAATGGAACAGGATACATGAACATCGGTGACCAACTGAAAATCTAAAGAACATGAAAAGAAGCCTGATAAGTATTGGGAGCAAATTCTTTGGTCAAATGAGACCAAGATAAATTTGAGGCCAGCAAACGTGGTGCTGAATGAATGTTGTTTTATGTCCTAAAGTCATTTAATCACATACATGCTTCTCTTACACTCGAGCTACGTCAAATACTGCTGGAGTCTGGTAAATATTACAAGCCATTCATGCTGTCATGAAATCTGGAAAATCTCCATACTGGTCTATTGGCAAAGGGCTAATCCCAACTACGCTAGCTTACCTCAGTCTACAGCCTGCTATATGGGGGGTGAGGGAATTGGTGTGTTTGTGGGATACTGGTATAATGGTAACGCCCAATACTATGATCATAACACAGCCTCATATCTTCAAAATGATAACTTTATGGGAGAAGAAAAAAAAGAAAATGATTTTCAATGTAATGTTAATGTGTGCAAATGAGATTTGATTCTAAGTAATTCTGGTCAACAGATGTTCTCAAATGTTCTGAAGAAACACTGTACGAAATGGAATTACGAGACATGACATGCACCAGTCCTCACCTCTTTGTGCCCCTGCACTTGGGAATTGACGAATGCCCCCAGAATGTGAGAGGTGATGGGAAGGTAAGTGAAAATGAGCTGGCTCTCCTGGTGCAGGCAGAACAGCGAGAAGTAGTTGCGAAGCTCCATGGTCTGAATGGCATTCTCCTGCTGCAGGAGGCAAGGATGCAGAGAAAGGTCACAGAGAGGTCACTGAGACAGACACCATCCCTTTCTACCCTCTTTGTCTTGTCCCCGCATGGTGAATGATAACTAAGTAGGGAAAGCTCGTAAAACCGATGTTCCATCGTTTAACGAGCCGCTCAGTGGATCACAGCACATTATGAGGAGGTTAAGCCTTAATGTGGCTGAATGTTTTGGCATTATGGTGAGATATCAATCAACAGCTGGAGGCAAGACACTGCCTCTTTTATTCCTTCCCTTTTTATTGTCTTCTCATTTATGCTGGAAGCTATTTCAGCATGAGCAATGTGTCATTAAAGCATAACAGGGGCTTGGTAGTAGATGGAACTGGGCTGAATTTTAGCGATTACTCAGATTACTATGATAAAAAACTAATAAACTTGCCATAAAATATAACACTACAACTCCAATTACAGCATGATATTGTAAGAGGTTTGTTCACTTGGTTTAAAGCAGCTGTACTAGGAAGTACATTAACGGTACTGCATTTACAGTCCCGTGCAAAAGTCAGAGACTTCAGGAGAGATTTCTAGGGGGAACAGATATTAAATATTCCACCTACAGTAGACATAACAGACCTCAATACCATTGGATGTGTCATAGGTAACTTGGATCGTAGGAAGCAGAAAATGCCAACAACTCCATAGACTGAACTTTGGATGTGCTGGAAAACTTTTTGAAACACTGGAAGCAAGTCACCTGAAAAGAATGGAAGCTGTAATAAAAGTAAAGGATGGACACATGAAACTACTGAAAGTGTTCCCTTATATTTATCTGTCAAGTCGAGGCATTTTGGTACTTTGCTGTTAAGTATTTTTTCTGCTTTTTTCCTGATGCTGAAAAATGAATACTGACTAGAAATGAAAGGCATGAAGGTTGGACTGCATTGTATATTCATTTATTCATCTTCTAAGCTGCTTATCCTTCTGGGTGGTGGGGGAAGCTGGAGTAGGAAACACCCTGGACAGGCCACCAGTCCACCACAGAACAGACACACAGAAATACGCAATCCACACAGACACGGGGTGAACATGCAAACTCCGGACGCCCCCAGCCGAGAAATAAACCCAGGCCCTTCTTGCTGTGAAGCTACAGCGGTACCCAGGACTGTACAGATTATTCATGAAAAGGTTGATGCTACAATAGTGGGTTAACCTTAATATAGAGACCAGTATTACAGGGTCAAAGATTTCACTTGCAAAGTACAGCTTATAGTAAAACATGGTAAAACTTAATTTATTCATGTTCAACAACTACATTTATCATGATTAAGACAAATGCCACATAATTTGTTCTGATTGGCCTAAAGTCATCAAAGTCTGTACAGCATCTAACCGTATCCATGTTAAAGACATGTTTCAAATTTTTACTCACAGTCCAATTAGGATTTACTCACTACTTCCATACCACCATATGATTACATTTATAATAATAATATTTACTGATAAAGACTCACTTTCTAGCTATTAGGTTTGATTGATTTAGAGAACTGTCTTAGATTTGTGCTCAGGAAAGCTCAGAAAACATACTAAATAAATGTATACATTTCAGATATGGATATTAATGTTTCAACAATATCTGATTCTGGCAAGAGTTACTTGAAATCTGCATAAAGCAGCTACAGCAAACATACTACTGTATGCAAAAACTAAAGCGCTCCTGGTCAGATGTTAACAAGTCTAAATGTGCAAAATTTTAGTTTGCTTGCTGAGTTTTAACAATCTGAAATGTTCCGTAATGTCACGTTTTTGTATGTATTATCCTGATCAAACATAAGCAGACTTTCAGCTCCCATACAATGAATACACAGGAAAGTCTTGCTTGTATGGGCTTGTGTGTCATATGTAATGGCTGATTCACAAGTGATTCCCATAAAATCCTTACATTAATACAGACTACAGTGAACCGTCAGAGGTAGAAGAAGCAAATGGCAAATCTATGAAAAATATTAATCCTTTTTGTTAAAGTGTGTGTATGTGTGTGAGAAGGTTCACCTGGACAATGCGGGACTCCAGTTGCTCTACAGACACTTGTTCTTTTGACTGCACGGTTGCACTCATCATCTGCCTCTTCATCACACTGTACTTCTGCAGTGCTTTCTGGTGCTCGTGCAGAACGCCCTTCTCATGCCGCTCACACAAGTCCTGCCAGGGTAAGACAGGTTTACTTTTATTCCTGAATGCATGCAGTCGTGGCAGTTTGCACATTTGGAATTTCTCCCTCAGACACAGTGGTCCAAAAGCAAGCGCATGGAATCTAGTTGGATTTTTTTTTCTAAATTGCATTTTTATAAAAATTAAGTAAATATTATGTAAATGCTTAAAACAAAAACCTTGGCGAGTTGTAGTAGCCTCAACCAACAGCTCTTAGTGATAAATAAAAGCAGCATGTATAGATACCTGGTTCTAACACTTCCTGCCCAGTCATAATAACAAGAAAGTGTTTCTTATTTCTTAAATATATTCTGCATTTTGAGTATTTCATAGGAGATACTATCAATTACAACTTAATGTCTCATAGACAGAATATCTCATCTGACAAAATACCAAAAGTCAATTGCTCAAAAAAAAAAAAAATAAAAAATAGAATAACCAAGCAGGGTTGTTGGAGTTATACATTAACTGTATTGTCGTTAAGTAACTGAATTGTCCAAAATGGACAAAAATCTATAAAAATACATTTGAATGAATAAAAACTGGAGGAGTTTTATCCCACATTAACCACTTGGTATCAGATAAACATAATCAAGGAATAGATGTGTGCTTATTACACCATCTATACAGTGATTATATCTGAAAATGCTGGCAAATACTACAAACATTCAGAAAGCTTTGTAATATGCAAATGAGTCTGATATGTCTTTTGATGAGATTGTTTATGCATGGTTGCATAATCAGAGCTTTTGGGTGCTACAATAGCCTGTCTGTCTTTTATTGAAAACGTGTGGCATGTTATCAAGTACACAATGCGACAGTGAAGGCCCTGCATGCTTGTGCAGCTAAAGACTGGTATTACTAAAAAATGGCAGGAAAAAAAACCTTTTCTGTTTTCTGTTAAATGGTTTTTGTGTGCTGTTAAATGGAAAGGTGATGGGACACATTGGTAAATATCCCCCTGTCCCAACGTGTTTTGGAATGTGTTGTAGACATCACATTTAAAATGAGCATATATATACACAGAAACCATGGAGATCATAAGGTAAAATATCAAATATTGTATTTCTGTACTATTTTCAGTTGATACAGGCCAAACAGAATCTATTAATCATGCCTTCGGTTTGTATTAGCACTTCACACACCCAACTTTTTCATAATGGGGTTTTCTAATTAATGATGTGAGCAAGGTTGAGGTTGTGCCTGTTGTAAAACACTGTGTGCAGTGCTCTAGCTGGTGTAAGCTCATCACATGCAGAGCTGTACGCCACACATGCTGCCATTTACAAGCCCCCTCACCCTTATTTCCTGTTCTTCCATTTGTATGCAATGTTAACATTTACAGTCATACTATCATTTCAAACCCACTCGGTACGACTGCAGCAGATCCAAGAAGAGATTCAGCTTTTCCACTACGTCATCTTCTTCTCTTCTTCCCTGTAAAAAAAAAACAAAAAAAAAACAAAACACACATATAAGGGCCTTTGCACGATCGGTGCCTCGGTGCATGATCAGTTTGAATGAATGAGCCTGTACCTGTTCAGCAGCTTTATCTGCCAGCAGGGAGAACTCTGCAGACAGGCCGCGGAGAGAGTGTCTCAGATCCCCCCACGTGCTCTTTGAAGAGTCCAGAGAGGGCACGGGTAAGGCATCTGATCCCAGGGCACTGCAGCAGGGCATAAAAAGAAAATCAAAGCTGCCAGGCAAGCTCATTCCACACGTAACAACAAAGCATAAAAATAAATCACTACAGTTTTCCACTTATCACAAATGTAGTCGATCAGCCAAGACATGCTTGTGGTCTGTAATTTGCACATTTAGTTTTGGGCTAGAGCTACAAGCGAACATAGCTTGCAGCAGGATTCCAAAACCCACACAATCTTGACTCAAAATACAATGGACACTACTAGTGCCTTGAGCCTATGTGCCAAAATACTGAGACGCTTGTGTATCATGAAAATGTCTTTCAGTAGCGTGATATGACATTTTAGCTACATCACCCACCCCTTGTAAGTAAGGTGACCTGAATCTTCAAAACAACTTGCTGTGCTTTGAAGCAAGTGTGATAAAGAAGATTCCATTACTCATTAGCCTTGTTAGCCTCATAGCTCCAGTGTAGAACCGGGGGTGGACAGTAATGAAGTAAATGTAACTGGTTACTGTACCTAAGCAGTTTTCTTGTGTACCTGTACTGAAGTATTTCTATTTTGGATGACGCTTTACTTTAACTCCACTACATTATGGCCAAATCTGTCCTTCCTTTCGGCTTATGTGTGCAAAAAAACGTAACATGTTCAAATGAAAGAAGCATGAAACAAGCCCACCAATCAGGATTCAGCGGTCACTTTGTTTTCAGCTTGCTTTGACCTGTTGGACAGAGCTTGGTTCTAGCTAATGGAAACTGTTCTCCTTCAGTGTTTTGTGCTCATAATCATTATAATAGACATCAGTGTCAGACTAATTAATGACCTTCTATTAAAGACTGGTGGACCGAGAGTGACACTAGAGTCTCTTCACCTAAAATGTCTTGTTCCAGAAATGATAATAGGACATTAGAGCCATAATAAATCACGCTGCTGTTACTTTCCATACTTCGATACATCTGAAGGCAAATACTTTAGTACTTTTACTCTAGTGGAGAACTAAAGAAGTGCTGGACACTGACTGATTACATTTGGCATAATATTCCTTTAAAAAAATATTCCATGTAAAAGCTGAAAATGACAAAATATGTTTTCTGCAGTGGAATTTCCAATGGAAAATCACAATATTGTGCATCTGATTCATTTGAATCATTTTGATAAACATACATTTGAACATACAGCATACATTCTGAGAAGTAAAACCTTTCAACTGCGAAGCTAAAAATGTCACAAAAAGCAACACTTCCTTTATATCTGCGCCCTTCCTTCTGAACAATGATACCATCTCTTCTACTCTCTCACAGCCCTGTGTTAGACTACAGTAGTAGCCTAAAGAGGGAAGTGGCAAGTTGTATTAAAAGCTGTTTAAAACACACAAAGCTGAACCTGTTCTAAAGACTCAAAGGGGAATTCCACTGGTTTTCTAAAAGCCCTACATTGTTGAGATATAAGCAAAGTCATTCAGAGTTTGATATGAAATGGTACATTCAAGTGAAAATTACAGCGTCACAGTGGTGGTGAAAGGAAACAGGTGTATAAACAGTTGAATGCCTCTAAAATCTCCCTTAAAGATGATTACTACATTATAGGATGTTCTGATAGTTTTATGGTTTTCAAATAAAACGCATTTCTTTACATCTAATTAGGGTGGAAAGGTACATGCAGGGTGAGTAAGCCAAAATGTTCCAATTTCAGATCTTCCAATATTTTAACGTCAACATTACACACGAAAACTTGTGTAGGTTCACTGATGGTTTTGGATAGTAAATAAAGCTGCTATATTTGTATCAGTAAATCTGAATCAGTATGATTCTCTAAATGTGAAAAACATCCACACACTTAAATCATTTTAACTTGAAAGCTTTTATTTACTTTTTGTTTTCAGCTCTGCCACCTCAGCCAAGTCTGAAGCCAGATAAGTGGTATTTTCCCCTTGACTCAGCAAGTTTCTCTGCAGCGCCCCATTTTGCTGGATTCCCCTTTAACCTTTCAACACCTAATACAATCTAGCAGTTTTGTTTTACTCTCAAAATGTTACAACTCTATTCTCAAAACGTCATGTGTGAAATGTGACCATTCTGTTATATTTGCTTTTTATGCTTGTACTATTAGGGTCGTCCTTACTCTTTAAGTTCTGACCCTGTAATATTAAAAACAATCACAATTTGTGAATCCCCACATGATCACCACAGTGCAAGTATTATGTGGGTGGTTGGTCATTCTCAGCACTGCAGTGACATTGACGTCCGGCTGGTGTGTTAGGGTGTGTTGTGCTGGTGTGAGTGGATAAGTCACAGCAGTGCTGCTGGAGCTTTTAAACACCTCAGTGTCACTGCTGGACTGAGAATAGTCCACCAACCAGAACTATCCAGCCAACAGCATCCTGTGGGCAGCGTCCTGTGACCACTGATAGAGGACTAGAGGATGACCAACACACACAGATGAGTTATCGTCTCTAACTTTACATCTACCAGGTGAACCAGCAAGGTAGGAGTGTCTAATAGAGTGAACAGTGAGTGGACACAGTGTTAAACACTCCAGCAGCACTGCTGTGTCTGATCCACTCACACCAGCACAACACACACTAACACCCCACCACCATGTCAGTGTCACTGCAGTGCTGAGAATGATCCACCACCCACATAATACCTGCTCTGTGGTGATCCTGTGGAGGTCTTGACCATTGAAGAACAAGGTGAAAGGGGTTAACAAAGTATACAGCAGTATATCTGTCTATCCATCCATCCATCCATCCATCCATCTAGCATACCTAATGATATAATGCATCACTGCAGAAAACTGTGAAATGGGTATCTGCATGGAGGAGTGTCGAATGTGGGAATACCTTATCTCCTTTCCAAACATTAGTAGATCTGTGGCGTTCTCCTTCGAGCGCTCTGCCATTCTCTCAGCTCGATCCCGCAGCTTCTGGAAGCTGTTGTGAATGTTTTTGATCAGTTCTCTGCTCGCAGAAAAATGAGACTGGATGTCCGTAGGGAGGTATTCCTAAAAGACAGACAAAAACAACTACAGTTACGACGCAAGAATACTGAATACATGTTTAGCTCCAATAACTCTAAAAAACTGAACTTTTGAAGAAGAAGAAGGTTCAGACCTTGGCTTGTGTTGCATATCTACATGTCATAAACTCGTCCCCCACTTTCTTAAAAGCATCACGTAGCTTGGTTTGGACATCCTGTGATAAGTAAATAAGCAAACAAACAGTCAGATAACTCTCAAGAAAGGCACTTTAAATCTGGATAAGAGCTTTATTTTCCCAATGTGTCTATTTCCCGTCCTTTACAGCATCACTTCAACTTCCACGCTTCAGTCAGCATCATGAACAAAGACTGAAGAGCAAATTACACACTGAAGACTAGAATGTATTGTTTGTAGTGGCTCTGTTCTCCAGCACACTGAATATATTAGAAATAAAACAATGACTATGAAGTTAGGCTGCCTACAATTATGAACTGTAGGCTTAATTTAAGCTTATCGCTTATCCATATTGTGTGCGCCACATTAGCATTACAGGCATTTTATGCATAGTCTTCCCATTCATAGTCTTCCCCTTCCCTAGTGAGATGTGCAAACAGTTGGACTAAAACTGAGGCAAAGTACTTAAATAAATCAGATACATATCAAAACATCTGGCAGATTCTTGGATATCATTACCTATACCAGTACCTATAGTTCAAATGCACACCTAAATGGACAGCCACCATCATCTACTTTTATTACCCATTTAGATTATGAATTCCTGGCATTACTGATAAGAAGCCAGTCATGCAGATTTGCAGCATCAAAACGACAAAAGTTAAAACATGGTTAGCTAGCTACATATCTGCCACTGTGTTCTTGCTGAAAACAGTCACTGAATAGTTGTGTCTGTTATGATACATTGATCAGCCATAATATATAAAAACACCTCCTTGTTTCTACACTCACTGTCCATTTTATCAGCTCTGATTACCATATAAACTGCAATTTGTAGTTCTACAATTGCAGACTATAGTCCATCTATTTCTCTGTATACTTTGTTAGCACCTTTTATCCAGTTCTTTAACATCAGGACCCCCACAGGAACACCACAGAGCACGTATTAGTTGAGATAAAAGATTAAAGAGATAAAATGATCAAAGAGTGCAGATATAGGAAAGTGGTTTTAGTATTATGGGTGTTATGGTGTAATATTATGGTGTATGAGGCACTGTTAAATTTCATTTTGAAAAGAACAGCTAGGTTTTGGACTTCAGGCTGCACAGGCTGTGTACATGTGCCTCCCTCTCTGCTGGTAATGTCACAGAGGTCTATAAAGAAGCCAATCGATGTCACTTTAAAATGACAAGGGTTTTATTGGAGTAACATTTTTATGCAGAGCCTCCTTTCCAGGAGGTTGCATAACCAAGATTATAAAACATTCACAAATATACAGAATTAAGGGTCCAAAGTTCCACACCTGGGCACAGATTTGATTTTTCCCTGTTTCTTTAGTAGTGCAGATAAGATCTGGTCAATGGCTTTTACGTACAGAATTTCCTTACATTAGATGTGTCAAATAAACATTACATGCATTGTTGAGAAGCAATGAACTGGTGACCTTAGCAACAGCAAACAACTTAGCAGACCCCTAAAGACCACAGTGGAGCAAAGAATGCACTGCAAACATGACCAGACTGAACAGGTGAAGAACACCATTCAGGACTTGAATAGTGCTGGTCATATACTAGCATTACCTAACCAACCTGCTCGAAAGAACGGATAGAGCAGGTTACAGTTTGCTCAAACAGTTGTGTTCTTCAACAATGGTGTATGGTGAGATAAGACACCGATGTGACTGTAGAAGGAATATGTGTGTTGGCTGGGGGGTGGGGGCTGATCCGCAACGGGGGGCGACGGTGGGGCAGATATAGATGTACATTATTTTTTTAATTAAAAACTTCTAGTTGCTCTAGTGCTGTAGTGGAGCTACAAGGCGAATGTAGCTAACAGATAATGAACATTAATGGTAAACCCATTAGCACTGTGCAAACAGCATGCCTAAATGAACACAATCTTGCTTGAAAATAAAACCAGACAATAATCCAAACATACAACATCTGGTGAACATGGACATCTGTGGCTGGTTCTCTTGTATTCATTACTGATGTGAGAGATGATGAAGTGCACTGATGCAGGTTAACTGCTCACAACTACCAATATGTCTCAGAGCCTACCGAAGTGTGTATCGACGCAGTCGGACAGTGACTAGAAACATGCTGCTAAAGCAACAACAAAGTTTTTCAGGACTAAAAAGTGGAATGTTAATTGGCTTGGCCAGCTAACATCTGACTCGAATCTCACTGAGAATCCATGATACTCACTGAAGACTGAGGGCAAAATGCCAGAAAAAAAGCAGGAACTGAAAATGGTTATTATAGCTCTGGCAAAACCAGAAAAAACACCAGGGAAAACACCAAGAATTTGGTAAAGGCTGTGGGCTGTAAAAGTCAAGCAGTCGTCATGTGCAAAAGACTAAACATGATCATTTGATCAGGTTCTCATCATTGTCAAATATTCACGTTAGCCTCAAAGCCAGTGAGTGAGTTCACATGCCACCAACAGCATGATCATTAACATTAGTTATCCAGCAGTATCAGATTATTTAAGTGGTCATATAAAAGTAGCATTTTCTGATTCCTTAGATCAGTTTAAGCCATTCTCCGATTTCAAGAATTCTTATTAAGACATATGGATTGTAGTTCAGTAATTGTTTTCTTCAGTGCTATGTAAAAAAAAAAACTTCATCTGTATCTGTATTGAAACTGTAGCGTATTGTGATGCAAAAATGACAGTACACATCATATTGTGAATTTGCATATCATTACCCCAACACACACTAACACCCAGGGCAGTGTTCATGAAACTACATGACACCTACATAAGCTTGTCATGACAACTGGCGTAAACTTACATAAACGTAATATGAAGTCGCATTCCAACAGGCGTCATCTGCCATAAAGGCCGCCTTTTGTCAACTTTAATGTTAATATAACACACAGATTTTTTCTGACATTAAGATTGTGCCATAATATTTGTTTGGGTGAAGTGGCATAGTACTGCCTGCTAGATCTGCTCTGGTCAACTGTAAGTGCTATTATTGTGAAATTGAAGCGTTTATGAGCAACAGCAGCTCAGTCACCAAGTGGCAGACCATCCAATCTGACAGAAGAGGTCAGGTATCACATAGACCTCACCTGTCCTCTTTGCATTACACACTACAACCTGCCACTGGAAGCAACATGCATCATGAGAACTGTGCATCATAAAGTTAATGAAATGTTTAAAATCACTATGCGTGATGCAAAATGTCAGCTGGAGTGGTGGAAAGCATGCAGTGGAAATGAGTCTTATGAAGTGAGCAATCATGCTTCACTGTCTGGCAGTATGATGGACAAATCTCAGTTTGGAGAATGACAGAAGCACACTATCTACTGGAATGAAGAGTGCCAACAGTAAAAGTGTTGATGTGAATGCTACAGCATACAAAGACATTTTAGACAATTATGCTTCCAACTCCACGGCAACAATTTAGGGAAGACCCTTTCTACACCTGTTTCCCTGTTCAAAAGCAAGGTCCATAAAACATGGTTTAATAAGTGTCCTCCCCCTAATGACTGAATGGGCACGAATTCCCACAGACACACTCTAAAAAACAATGGAGGCAGCCTATATAGCCTATATGGGATGTTCAACAAGCTCATTCAGGTGTAATATCTGTGTGTCTACATACTTTTAGCCAGACTGTGAAGCTCAAATCTTATAATGGCAAAATGAAACTAACTGTATTTAAAGACCACAAAACTGCTCACTTTTGTTCAACCAGCCTGACACAGCAAGCTATGTCATATTATCTGCATTATGTCACATGATTGTTCTCATGACAAAACCTAAGATCAGAAAAAAAATAAATGCCACCTGACCTTTTATGTCAGCTTGAAATTAAGATCTGTAATAATGATGGCAAAAAAATTGCAAACATTTATAAATGTTTATGTAGGTCTATGTCAGTTATCATGTAGGATTTATGTAGGTGTCATGTAGCCTTATAAACCTTAACTACAGTATTAGACATAATTACTCATGGTTTAGCTGTCTGAGCACGCTGGTAAGTGGAAGGATATAAAAAACCAGACAAACCGAGCCATTGAAAGTGAGAAATGTCTTCACAAGCTCATCCTCAGAGAAGAAAGGATGCCTTGCCACAAGGTTCAGGAACCTGCCCAAACCACGCCGCCGTCCCTCAATGAACTCTCGCTCCGACACTGAGGCCAAGACTGCAGAACAGAGGAGCAGAAACAAGAACTTCTTCCTAAACAAGAATCCTGAAATACCACTCAAACATAGCAAAATGTAGATACAAGAAAAGTACAGAAATTCTGCTTTTCATGTCTGAAATAAGCACTGATAGTTGTTTCAGTATGCTGCCCTAAAAGAGCTGTGTCAAACCACAGTCAATGCCAATGACTACAAAACACTATAATCTGCAGCTGTAATTGCAGTCCATTGACTTCATGCGTTTATCGCATGCAACGAACACTACAACTTCCTACCTCCCTTGAGCACTCTTTTGGGTGGCAAGGCAGGCACCATCCTGTAGGCATATCTCTGCAGTAAAAGCTCGTGGAAGACGTCAAATTCACTGTACCGCCGATAGACTGAAATTTTGAAGCGCTGGGAATAAACACAGCAAATTAGCAATAAACTGGCAAATGCAAAGTTTTCAAGTGCAGCTTTTACTGCAAATATGTAGTGACAATGATTGTCTATACGCCCTTCACAAGAATGACAACAAGATTCTCGCATATTTCTCAACCACATATTCATGCACAGGTCGCATTTTCACCATGTTTCCTGTGTGTACAGAAAATCAAGCTTTGTTTATGTCATATACCTTCTACGTAGACCTCATTTAAAAATGCTGAATGAATGTGTCATATGACATCTTTAACAACTCATAATGCTAACTCTGTTACTTGTCAAGTTCTGTTTCAGTGTAAAATTTTGAACACCAAGCATGTCTTAGTTGATCAGGTTTTTGGGCTAAGAGTAAAACGAAGTAGATTAGGTTTTTTAGCCAAACTATTCCTTTAACACAGATACGACTGGAAACCTGTGATGGCAACCTGAAGGAACTGTTATTTTGGTGCCTATTGCAAATTTAGGTATAACTGTTCTTCGCTGTGTATATATATGACTGCTTCTCTGAGCTCTACTAGAAGATGTCTTTGTCATGTCTCTGAAGGAAAATGTGTTTAAAAGAACATTCCACACAAAATCCATAATCAATTTCTAACAAGGAAAACCATTTAAAGGAGTTTACCCAAAATTCCCTGTAACTGTCAGAAAAAGTGGTAGCACTATATTAGTTGTCACTCATGTTTTATCTATCTCTTGTTTATCTCTTGTTTATGACACACCATTATTCAGCTAAGTAGCTCCAGCTATTGTACACTGATTTACTTTACTGCTCCTTTTTCTTAGTTGTTCATAAACCAGCCACTCTTGCCCAACAACCTCTTCGTCCTCTGGTTAATAAGCTTTTAAAACTAAAGTTTTTATTATTTCTCTGCTCTCCCACAACCCCTGCACACCTTGCTGGAACCAGTATGGCATCCTGGAATATTTTTCACATCTTTTCCAGTCAAAATGGCCTTTAAATACTGTATTAGCATTTCGTGTCAGAAACAAGACACAAAACTTGTATTTAACAGACATTTAAACAGAAATCTCAAGCACTTCTTACAATCCAAGTAATCCCAAACACATTCACTGATGCAGAGGTCTGGACTGTAGAGTGGGCAGTCCATTGTTCAGGGAACACCAGTATCATCTTTGTTTGATTTGACTATTTTTCTTCTTTCAGTCTATTTTCCGTTCTCTGTAATGACTTTTGGGCAGCTGCACATACTTTCAGATCCATGACACTGAGTTATCTTCTCAAAATGGAAAAATGGACAGGAACACCTTCTGCTGGAAAGCAACAGTGAAGCTTGATTTTCTCCTTTATCTCTCAAAGTTAAAGAATGGTTAAATAGTGTTGGTGTTATTACATATAGTAATAGTAATCTGATAGTGTCAGGTCTACCAAGTGATGCACTGATCCTATACTTATTTTAGTAACTTTCTGCAGTTTTGAAATCTTGTGGTGTTTTTTTCCTTTGACTTCCTCTTTTCAAGCCTTTCTGGATTATTTTATATTTAATCTTGTGTGAAATTCTGACCAGAAATGAAACATATGAAGGGAAATCTTGGGCTTTTGCAGAGTACTACACATGCCTTACTTATGATACTGTACATGCCCATTTACGTGTATAAAGGGTATAAGGAATCTTTGAGAAGCTGTGCATGATTTATTATTGTTCAGTCCTTTTTCAAGGTGTGGCCTTTTAAACTAAAACTTCATTACTTGGATAATCGTCAAATCAACGGCACATTACTAATATAATGGATAATGGAGTTTTACTATAAGTGATTGACATAATTGATTGTGATAGCCCTAGTCTAAGTTTATCCTCCCCTCACCTGACTGGTGACTTGATACTCCACATGTTTGAGGAACAGCCCTTTCTTCTCCGGGATGAGCTCCACTTTTATGGTGTCCTTGCCCAGCAGGTTGGTCAGGGTCAGTGACAGGAGCAGAGGGTTCTCCTGAACTGGCTGCATCCTCAAGCTCTGCAGGTCCTTCGGCTCTCCTAGCTGAGGCTTAGGAAATTCTGTACAAACACACACACATACACACATACACACCCACACCCCATTTTCTCTTTAAACGGCAGATAGGTGCTGACAAAGCACTGTTCACTCGAGTGTGACTGTCAGAAATAACTACAACACAGCACAGAAGCATAAGGTCACGTTTGATTAGTATGGGCCAACAGAAAGCCTCCTAGTTGCTGATGACTGATTTATGTAATTTTTTGGCCCAGGATCCATGACAGCCATGGGACAGCATTAAATAATGGTTCGGAGGGCAGGAGAAGCAAGGCGGGAAGCTGACTTTGCAAAAGTCTCAAAGAGGGCAGGAGTAAAGATAATAAAAGGTCTCCTCAATCTTGTACAAGCAAATGGTTTCATTTGATTTCACAGGACTGCCCAACTGCTTTACTCCTCAAACAAAGATATGAAACCTACAGACTAAGATGTATGAGCCAGTCCGAGACTGTATTTACTGATGCAAAGCCCGAGCTTCCATGCGCATTCCACATGAACACAGGGGTGGAGTAAAACGGCATGTGACAGACGGGAAACCTCAAGCTTCAGGAAGAAACATGACACATCAGCTTCACTTACACGCAGCCGAACTGCCACACGGGCAGCACCTGAAATAACACCGGGGGCCCAAAAATAATGCATCTTTGAAACAGAGCTTTAACTTGAGGTTGCTGAGAAAAACCAAAGGCTACCCATTAGAAACAATGCCTGCTTTTAAAAACAAGGGGAAACAGTTGTTAAAACTGTCTCTGGCCATAATGAATTGTAGAAGGCCGAGTGCAATATCAAATTCACAGCAAATCAAAACGGCCTGCAATACAATCACTGTGACGGTAAGAATTCCACAAGGAACTGGGATGAGAGCACAGTAAGGCAAAGGCGCAAAAAGTGCTGACCTAGATGTTTTTTTTTTCTGTGGATTTGTGGGGGGCAGTGGAAGGGAGTGATTACACAACTCATTTTCATGAATATCTGTATGAACTCTCTAGACACACGGACCATCATTCTGAATGCTGACTAGCAGAAAACTATGCTGCTTTAACTAGTAAGCAAGACACTACGGTACCACATGACATGTTATATGGAGTAATTCATTTATGGATGGTGACTGGGACTATTGTCCATAAAATGCCACATAGCTTTTCACGGTAGAGGTAGAATGAGCTGCTGCTTACCTTGTATGCAGTTCTCCAAGAGTTTAGGACTTGGTTGCTTCCCTTGTTGAGCAAGTCCAATCAAAGCCAAGGCTTTATACAAGGATACCTTGCTAAGGAAGCCATCACTGTGATCTACATGGTCTGTTATCTGGAATATAGACATAAGTGTTTCTGTTATCTGGAATGAAGATAAGTGCCACAACTGTCCATGTGCCTGCAACCCACTGTAATAAAGTTTATAGTTCTCAGACACAGTCCACACCAAGACACAGAACATCATGGCATGTTCCAAATAGTATAAGTAATTAAAAGCATGCATGAAGTTAAATTGTTAAGTTTAATCCAGAATTGCTAATATACTCTCTGGATAGACTCTTCATAGACACAATGATAGGAATAACAAAGCACTGATAAGCTAAGAGCATTACTATTGCACAACCAACCTGGTTCTGTTGGTTGATTGAGAGATCGGTTCTGCTGAGAAGTCTGTGGAACACATCGATTTGCACTCTTTCATCTGTCCTACTGCTGATAGCCTGATGCACTTCTCGATAATACAAGGGCACAGATCCTGAAATTGGAATACAGAGGTAAAAATAAGCGTTTTCATAGGCTCCATGGCTGAATACATTTTGAATACATTCTGAACACAATGAACATGTCCTACTTAAGCACACCTGATTTGACTCCAGCCCTCAGTTCCCCTCCTCTGATTTAAAGGGGCCGTGCAATAATGTGTTTCAACGCAGACCTATTATGCTCTATTAGCTCCCCTATTACCTATTTGTATATCTGTATTCAGCCTCTGTCTGAAACACTGTCTTTAAGCCCCAGCTCCCATTGAGCCCACTCTGTTCTGACTGGTCAAACTCCAAACCAGCATCCTGCTCCACGTTCTTCCCCCACACTGCTGTGGCTATTACAATGGCATCTGCTCTGTGGTATCAGTTTGAGCCAGAGTCCGATCCCGAAAGTCAGGTAGATCAAGCTGGTAGACCTGATCCACCTTCACAAGCCACACTGGAGAAGGAGTTTCAGTTGTAATAATTTTTTACTGTTTCAGCTCTGTGTGTGTTATGTGTGGGCATGCTAAGCTTGCCGGTAGGTGGGTTATAAGGACTGTGTTCACCTTGTAACAGAGAAAGGGGCTGGAATTCCAATGAGGTGCTTCAGGCAGCTGAGAAAAAGTACTTTGTACTTTGGGCTGTATAACTCTCTGCATGCACAAAACCTACACAGGACACTAACCAACTAACAACTATCACTTTTAGGAGTCAAACCACTTTTAGCAGCTTAGTTTTTGCATTTTGTGATTCTCTATTTGTTATTCATTTATTTCATGCAGGTGTGCATTTGATCCCAACAAAACCTCTCTGCAAATGAGGAATCCTGATCTGAATTCTGAGAAAGCCCAATAAGCAACATTAGAGTTCAAACAAAGTTCAGCTACATGTTGTGAATATTATACTATAATAATACCGATTCATTATGCATTTACCAGCCAAGTGACACATGGTAATGATACCCAAAAGCTTGCTGTCTATTCCACATTAACGTCTCCCAGGGTAACTATCCTAGTGTTGATCATGATCATCATGAAGACAGACAATTATGACCGTGCTTACAACAACTGCGTTAAACGTGACGTTAAAGTAGCCTGTAAATCTGTCTCCGGACCTGAACGTCCATCCTTAGTGGTTACACAATAGGTCCTCGGTTTCTCGGTTTCGTGGCGCTCTCGCTGTGGGGACACGACCTGTTTGTTTGTCCCCCTCACGCTCCTAAACGCATCTTCCCTGCCTGCATAGATCTCCTCTGTGGAAGCCCTGGCAACACGTATAGGCCGATGAGACCCCCACAGAATGCTAACCAGCATGTCACTCTGGTAAACACAGCCGGACCAGAACACACACACACAACACTTACGAGCCAAATTCGGCTGGAACACCAGGACACACACTTCTCTGCCAATGCGTCATATTCCCTCTATATCTGCAGCTCCGTCTACACGTTCAGCATCAGACACACTTCTTTCATATGAAGCTCCTTCCAGTCGTCACCAGCTCTTAATCACCAACGCTGCTCAACAGGTGAAGCTATACAGGCAACACACACAGTGCAGCTTTCACTCACTTTCTCTCTATATTACACTACGAAAACTGTCTTTTTTGCTTTTCTCCGTCTATTCAAAGACGACAGTCATATCGTACACGTTGCACTAAAAAAAGACGCTCAGGGCACCACAGCTTGCTCAAAAACTACTTCTTTTTACGAAATAGGCTTTACGAATTACCTTCATTTATCTCTCCTTCCATAGTCCAGGTTGTCATGTGAGTACATCGACACCTCCATGTGATTTCCTGGGGAAAAGGGAAAAAGCAGTCGGAGTTGGAACGAGCGGCGGTTATTTTTTGCACACCCCTTTTCAGGGACGCCCCGCCCCTCTCCACCAGGATTGGCTAAGACTACACCATGTCCTGCGTAGCGATTGGCTAGTAGTAACGACACCCCCTCTCCGGCGCGAGGATTGGTTTACGATAGCCAATCCGAGCGCAATCCCTGCCCTGACCGGAAAATGGCTGGGAAAAATAAGACAGTTGTGTGGGCGGAGTCTGACGTCGCAGAGCAGAAGTTGAAGAAAGCCCAACTCGTGTAGGACCTGGCGGTAGCTTCCCACCATGCGTACAATTTCACATCTGTTTTTAAAGTCCACTGACTGCGGTGTACGGATGTGGATTTGAAAGCTGGCCGTCTTTGCTGCATAAAGGTGGTGTTATTAGCCTACAGTTTATGGCTTGTTCGCGATGAAACAGCCTGCTGTCAAAAGGGGGATTTCTGAACATTTCCAGGCCTCCTGAGCCTCCTGTACTTAAATGCCATTTTAAAAGCTATACAAATAGACTGCAAATTGTTTGGCGTAATAATTTGCCATTGATATTTTTATATTGTATATTATATATATTTTATATGTATATTTTATATATTTGTTTCATATTTGATATTAATTTAATACTATATAATTTATATATTTAATTGCTTAAAAATATCTAATTTACATATTCTTATACTGTTTACAACCACATGCTTAACTGCACACTTTGTTACCTCAGCATACTGTAATTTCCTACATGTCAGTTCTAGTATTTACATTCTGACATACAGTTACACATTTTGCACATGCCTTACACTTTACTGTTATGCACATATTGTTTTTGTTTTTGTTTTATTTTTTTGTCTATTGTCTTGCACTGTACTACCATTCAAACATATATTTTTAATCACTGCACTGAAGAAGTAGCCTGACTGTGTTTTGTTATACTGTACAACCCTGTATTGGTATAATAACAATAAAGTTGATTGAATTTAATTTAATTATGCAGTTGATATTATGCCATAGTGTGCTTTTGCCAGATTATCATTTATACTTGGTTTATATCAGACATTGTTGCCTTTACCTCAAAAACTCCTCTAACTTATATTGGCAACACAAAGTCATTCCCTCTATAAAGTGAGCAGTTCAGTTTGACTTGATTGCTTATCAAGTGCATTCTTTGTTGATCAGCTATAGGCTGCTAGTGGCAGGTAGGTAGCATGGCCTTTTTCATGGCCACAGCCGGAGAAAGAAATAAAAACCTTTTCCATGAAAACCGTGTCATGATTATTACCCCACTTATGCACTCTCCTTTATAGCTCATTTCGTCTGTAGATTTTCAGTTGCGGTTACTTCACTTGACTGGGATGGTCACTTCAAAAACTTGATTCTGTGGTTTGGATCTGGATGAGTGCTTGGATCTTTGTTCCACTAGAAGGTCCAAAAATAACCCAGTTTTAGCCACTCCGCAGGAGCAGCCAGATTTTGCTCTAAGTCCGGGAACCTAAGGACGAACATGATGCTATCTAGGCCAAGATGATGCTATCCTATATTCCCATGGTCTCTGTAAGAACAGGCTGCAGTGTTACTGGCCTGAAAACTCTATTTTGGTATCATCTGGTCGGGCATCATTTCCAGTCAAAGTTCCATAAATGGTTCGTGAAATCCAGGTGCTCATGTTAGTTTTATGAGAATGGAAGTGTCTCTGTAGTGTCTGGCACACTCAGTCACACCAACACCAAGCCTACTATTTTTATTAGGCATTGCTTAAAGGGCTTATTAAGTTTTCCAGCGGCAGGAGAGGTAGCCTTGTTGCCTCACAGCAAGAAGCGCCTGGGTTCGGTTCCTGGCTGGGGCATCCGGGATCCTTTCTGTGTGGAGTTTGTATATTGTTCCCATGTCTGCATTGGTTTCCTCCCACAGTCCAAACACAGATTAATTGGAGATGCTAAAGGGTCGCTGGAGGGCCAGTGTTGGGCTAGAGGTTAGGGAATCAGCCTTGTGACTGGAGGGTCACTGATTTGATTCCCTGAACTGACAGTAACAATTGAAGTGCCCTTGGTCAAGGCACCTAACCCCCAACTGCTCCCCGGGCGTCAAGGATAGGGCTATATCCCCCCTCAGTCGGACTGAGTGAAACAAGAGTCCACAACAAGGTTGTGATTACTAGGGGAAAGGGCGAAACTGGGAATCAAACAAGCAATTATCTGCTTATACTAAAGGCAGTTGGGCTGGACAGTAAAATATATCAATTCTCGCGGTCATTGTAATCTTTAATGTTTCTCCGGTCCAAGTATTACTTCCAAATCTACAAAGTCATCTGTCTAACTGTCTACACTTGCCTTGTGGAGTCTCCCTTATAAGGAAAACTGGGAATGTTCTGGCTTACACAGCATATAAACAGAAAGTAATGTTTAATTTATTAGTAATCAATACAGTATATAACTATAGCTATGGTTTTACCCTGAAACCCAGCACACCTAACACAGATTTGTAAATGTTTCTGCAGATTGCATTGATCCATATGTAGTATGAAAGTCAGCGTTTTATACTCCAGCTTCTTGTTTGTATTTTCTCATCTCATCTTGAATAGAACCGATGTACTGTTCACGATGGAATAGGAAAATTCACTCAAGAAACTGGCAAATAAGACCCTGGCGACTTCCGCCTTGTGTGATCAGTTCAGCAGTCTGTCAAAAGATAGCCACAAATTCTTGGTGAATCTCTTTGTACAGGCAATCTCATAGCAGCCCTTTCCATTTCAGATGGGTTTGTGTTTCACACTGAACACTGCCACTCAGTCTTACTCAGTGGGTCCAGTGGCTCTCTCCAACTGTGATGTCATGTGCATGCCAGTTCATTTCACCAGAATTTTCATTTTCCAAACTCTCTTTATACCTTTCAATGACTGACAGACAGAGAAATGACAACAGATAACTGTTCTGATTGAACCATTACTTTGAACTTCAGTATGAGTGGGTGGGGCTAAACTGCGGTAGGCTGAATAGGAAACATATATGTAAATTAGTTCATTCTTGTAACACCACAGAAACATTGTCCATTTTGTCATTTTTTACTTTTCTGTATCATTTGCACTCATCAGGTGTCCTTTACTTTGTGCCAAAATCTCATGATGAATGGACCTGCAGAAATCATTTAGAATAAAATCTCTTTAATGCACATTTAAAGAATAGAATTATCTGAAAAAAGAAAGTAAAAATCAATCAAAGTTTGTAACTGAGTAAATATAACTGGTTGCAACCAAACTCTGTTCATCCCTGGGTACAGACTTGGATTGTAAAAAACAATATGTGTGTGTGTGTGGAGATTATTTAGAGAAGGACACTTACAGGGCCCAGGATTGTAGGTGCATTCCAGTCGCCCTTGTATTTCCCTGCCCTGTGTACTGCACAGGGTATGCATAGTAAGGGTGATTCCAAGCCAAATGGAGTGAAAATGCTCTGTTAGAAAGGGAACTTCAAACTTGCACAGGGTGTGGTGAACAATGGTTTGTCACTTCACAGGAAGTGATAAGCCCATCAGTTATTGCATGTCTCTTTCATTTTTGGTTATGACTCTGCAGGATGTTCCAAATCAAGGTATTTATCAAATGCAGTTGCCTAAACCTACATCCCACTGCTCAAGTGTGTAGGGAATGTTACGGTATTGCTTAGGGACCCCGTGGAATGTAATGCAACTCAATATGACTGAGGGTCCTTTGCTCTCTTATTGACCACATTTAGTGTATCCACTGCCTGACACCGTCCTTTATTGTCTTTATTTATCATATAGAGAACAATATGTTACACTGTGTCAGAAATCACACGACTGTTCAAGATTACTCACGAACTAGGGTGGAAAGATGAATAATCTGTACATCAAAATCACAATTTGAAAAAGTACCATTTTTAAATCTCAAGAGCTACAGTGTTTATCATACAATACGTGATTGGAGAAAATGGGCCATAATAACACAGATCTCGTGAATTGCCTGTAGACAAGTTACACCAATCCGAAGAAATAAAACACCTATGTTCTGTGTATGTGACTTCACAGCCATTAAAACTAACTGGTAGTCTGGCACACTCAGCATTCAAGTTTCGTGCTAGAAAAGGAGGTATTCTGGTCTTCTTTATCAGAAACACAGGCCTGGAATTTCGTTTATAGAAAATAATCACATTTAAATCACAGTCATATATTGGTTAGAAAATTTTAAATGAGATAGCTTCCCCAAAACATTCTCCTTTATCAACAGCACAGCCCAGTTTTAGATTATTGTGGTATGATTAACCTCTGCAGTGCTAATTGGTGCTGCACAGTGCTAGTTGGCAGGATATACAGGGAAATGTTTTGCAAACGTTTTAATGCCCCTGGTGAAATCATGTTTTCTTGGTAAATAGGTTAAAACATCCTTCTGCACATTTCAGTGCACAATTACTGTTTATTTTCTAATTGGAACATTTTGGAAAGAAATAAAGCATTTCACTAGCACTAGTTCAGAATAGTGCTAGTGAAAATTATATACGGTGCTTGAACATTTGTGAACCCTTCAGAATTGTCTATATTTCTGCATAAATTTGACCTAAAACATCATCAGATTTTCACACAAGTAGATAAGGAGAACCAAATTAAACATGTGAGACTATATTAGATTTTATCGAGGAATTGATCAAATATTATGAAGCATTAGGTCACATTTCTGCAGAAGCATAGAACATTCTAAAAGGGTTCACAAACTTTCAAGCACCACTGTAGAACATTACATATTAATGGTTATCTTAGCAAATAAATAGACATTGTGCAGAAAAACGACACGTTTACTTCCATGTGTAACTGAAGAAATGAAAATCAGGTTTAAAAAGTTGTCTGGGGTTTTATTTTCTCTCTCTCTCTCCGTGTCATTTATATATACTGGCTTTCCACCCAATGAATTGTCATGATTAGTCCAAACTAAACCTAACTTTACTGCCATTCCAGTCGTACACAAGTCCAGGATGGAATATACTACCTAAGTGGAACCTCTTGCCACAGTGACAACAAATAATTACTGCAATTATAGGCAAATTACACATATTGCCCTAGAATCAATACACATAAATCAATACACAATCCTCACATTACCACAACAGACAAGAAGCAAACAAGGCCACTTACTGACAAATAAAATGAGGTAGTAGGAAAGAGTCAGTGCTGTCCATACAGAACACACAGGCTAGAGTAACTAAGAGTCACTGTTCCTAAATGACCTTATTATTATACAGCTGTACGCAACAGCCCTGGCCAAATCAAACGTTCTATTAATGTTCTAAGTAATTTTCCTCTGTAGAGCATGTGTGCTCAGATCAACAAAACATGTCATTTGACCGGGGTGCCCACTTCAGCATACGACTATAGCAAAAATAATACATTTAATAGATTTTCTATTTACCCCTAATGCTGTAATCAGTCAAGACATTTGTTTTGTCGGAACTGGAGCTATGAAGCTAATGTTGTTACCGTAAAGCAAGTAATTCTAATGCAAAGCTAGTTCCCCAGCAATTAGCGTTGTGCTAACTGTGTACCTAAATCACATACTTGCCTCAAACTGTGTCAAGCTCTTCTGTAATCCCAAACAGGCTTGTGCATGTAGTTTCTGATACTGTATAACATGCTGTTATGTACAAAATGGATAAACGCAGAGAATTCAGGCTTCAAGATGGCTGCTACTGTCTATAACTAAGTGATCCATTTTATTTTGAGCCAGTACTGTATTGACGATTAAGTAATCTGGTTTTGCTCAACACTAAGTGACAAGTAGGGTGGTAGAGTAGAAGTAGGGTGACATCCTGTTTTTCACGGATAGTCCCTTGTTTTGGTGGCCTGGAGCTGTCCCTGGAAATGTCCCCGTTTTAAACTGTGAATTAAAAACACACTGGAAAGTTCTAAGAAAGTCCTGGCAGCAGAGCAGGCTGGCAGACATCTCATGATGTGTTTGTTTTAGCCAACAGAGGGCACTACTGCTACCTACTACTTTTAGAGAAAAAAGCAGAGGTAGGGTCAAGGGACTTGAATACCAGGTGATCTGACTTGTATAGGTATACATTCTACTTAAAAGAAGCTACCGTGCAATCTGGAGCTAGCCCAGGGGTGTGTTTAGAGTCTGGCTGTTTGGCTATAGCCATGCATCTTTCTTCTGTAGACATGAGGCCAAAATCTTTGATATGAATATGAATTATGGGCTCATAAAACCACCATATCTTTTATGGTAAACGTATCCCTGCCTCATCCCTGTCTAAGATTTAGTGACTTTGATTTAAAAAATCTGCATTGAATATTGAATTGTGACTGCTCCATAGTTCACTATAGTTTCACTCAGCATGGTAAAAGAAGAGGGCAATTGAGAGCAAGAGCACCAGACTTGATGTTGTGAGCTGTGGGGAGTTCCATTAATTTTCTTGCATAGTTTACAAAGTTAATTAGTACCCAATTTTATCAGTTGGACTTCACGATTATAGGACATTATAGGACAACAGTTATCATGGCCAAAATACATAAAACTGGACCTACTGGACATGTGGCTGGGCAGGACATCTGACTAGGGCTTTTCCATTGGGGTCGCTGTGAGCAAGCCCCTATACTGGGGTCACAGCAAGCCCCAACTTCAATATTCATGTCAGACTTCAGAAGGATTTCCATGTACTGCTCTGGTGGAGATGGGGTCAAGAACCACAGTGGCCTGGCCAGAAGTAGCAGAATGTGCCATCAGGTCGAGGGCAGTGGGTGGTGCACGCAAGAAGAAGGAGGATGCAGATGATTTTAGAGAAAGGTGGCTACTTAGTTAGTACCGAGTTTTATCAATCGGCCTTCACCATAGATTATCACAGTTACCATGGTCAACCTGCATGAAACTGGAACAGCACCTCTTTTTATTTTAATAGACAAAAACGCTGAATATTTTAATGATATAACGAACATTATACTGGAAAAGTACCCGGTTTTCATTTCAGAAATCTGGCCGCCTTATTGGCGCTAGCTGTGTTACCTCATAGAAGCTGTCTAAGCTGATTACATCTAAAAATGTTGAAGAATAAATCATGAAGAACATGAAATGTTGTAGAACGTCTTGGAGATTCAGACAATGACTTGAGTTACACACGTAGAGAAAATGTCAACTCTTTTTTCAGAAGTGCTCTTGTTGTCTATTGTCTAAGTTTAGAAGTCTGGCCTGGTAGGCAGTGTGGTGGTGGTTTTCCTTCCCCAAATTGATACTTCTCTATAATCACATCCCTAATGTTCTTACAATAATATTTTCTTTTCTTTTTGAATGTTTATTTTAAATTAAACTAAACTAATCGTACTGTAAGGCTTTAGTGTATTCGTTACGGTGGCCGAGAAAGCCCAACGCACTGCAAGTTAAAAACGCGCTGCAAAGTCTCAAAACACAAGCATCAAAATGACATGACTTGCACAACATTAGCCAAACGCGCTGCAAGATCTGAAAACACAAGCATCAAAATGAGACCGCTTGCAAACCATTAACCGAACGCGCTGCAAAGTCTCAAACGCGAAGCAAACACTAAAAACACATGCAACTTCCAAAACACATGCAGAAAGCCTCAAAACACAACGGAGGTGTTTCCGAGGGACACTGAAAGTGGACGGACCCGGACCTGGACGTAGAGCCGAGACAGCCCCAGTTCCAGCAAAAGTAAGTTTTATCTGTTTATTAATGAATATTCAGTCGGGTTATTGGCCAGGTTCTTGAGTTAACTTAATAAACAGTTAAACCTTAATTTTAGCCACTCGGTGTGCATTGTTTAAGGTGGAGCGAAATGTAAACACGAGAAACTGGACAATAAACCAAATGAATATTCATTAATAAACAGATAAACTTTTCTTTCAGTCACTCGGTGTGCATTGTTTAAGGTGGAACGAAATATAAACACAAAAACCTGGCCAATAACCCGACTGAATATTCCCGGGTCCGTCCACTTTCAGTGTCCCTCGAAAACACTTCAGTTGTGTTTTGAGGCTTTCTGCATGTGTTTTGGAAGTGGCATGTGTTTTCAGTGTTTGCTACGCGTTTGAGACTTTGCAGCGCGTTTTTAACTTGCAGTGCGTTGGGCTTTCTCGGCCACCGTAATTCGTCCTTAGGGGTGTTGTTCTGGTTTTCAACATAGCAGCATTCAGCCAGAAATAGTGTGGGTCTTTTCAGATCTTGTTAATCTAGCATAACATAAATAGTGAAAATAGCCCAGCTACCCATAAAGGAAAGTTGAATTGCTCAAATGTTGCTCTTTTATGACTTTTAATGAGATTTAAGGGTTATTGTTGTTAGCGTTGTAGAGGAATTGGTTCCCAGAAGAACAGTCAAGTTTCTGATCCATAATTCAGTGTTAATCAGCTTAACAGGAAGGGAAAACAGTTCTAGTTGTAGACTAGCTCTTGGCCTTCACTGTCAGCTGTAGTGATGAGGAGTCAACTCCAAAAGAGTCTATTGTTTGACTCCAACATGTCTGGAAGTCTGGGTTGGCTCTTGGCAAATGATCAAAATGCTTGGATCGACTCCTTGACTCTGTCAACTTTGTGTTATTTCTCGCTGTATTCGGCTCGAGAGACATTCTGACGAAGTTGAGTGTAAAGCATTGAAAAGTCTGAATTTGAGCAGGAAGAGTTTGTTGGGCAGCTTTAAGCTACACCAGTGCTGCTCACCAGACGCTGTAGCACAAACTCTGCAGAAACGTTTTCTATACGTCCTGCACTGCAAATGACAGCTCGTCATATACTAACTTATTTAGGACTCACTCAACAATGATTAACAACGCTACAAGGAACCAAACACAAGCAATGTTCTTCACAGGTGGCTTTGGAGAATAGGACAGAAATTATATAATATAATAAGTATCAGGCAGTGTGTTTTAATTGTATTATATTCTGTAAATTTACAGAATAGAGCAGATTTTGACCAAAGATTTGTGGAAATCCCCTTTACACAATAGCGTCATTGGTCTTTCCATCTGATGTCACTGCTGTTCATGTGAAACTACACAGATAGCTTTTTATTTTTTTTCCATGAGTCTACAGATATAATCTACTTCAGATGGACTTCTATCAACTCTTTACAATAACAAATTAGCAAATAATAATATTTCTGTCATGTGGATGATTGTAGCAAGAGTAGATCTGTCCAGTGTACCAATGTATCCCCACAACATTGAACTAACTTTCAAAGTAGGTGCCCCCAGTAGAACCTCAGCGGAACCTACACACACATTTTTCTTTATGGCTAAATTTAAAGTGAGTGAGGAGGAGTACATCAATGATGTGTCTGACTTGTTAAGATTATAAAAGAATATTTTTTTCACTTTCTACCACATCTCAGATTTTTGAAGGTTTTAAAGAATAGAAACAAAATGTCACAAAAAAATCTTTTAGGAGGAACATTAAGGCAAATTCATTTTCAAGTTCTGTGGAAATGGAGAGGAAGAGGCGTGCTGTATTAAAGGGGGATTTTTCAAAATTTCTGCGTAATTCAAACGATGAGATGTAAACAAAGTGATTCAAAGTGGTTTGATGTGAAATGGTGCATTGCAGAGAAACTGAACTTGAGTCTTTACAGTAATGGTGATGAACCAGGGGCCTTGATGTGGTGTGTGTACACCACAAATAAAGCCATTTTACATACTGTCTACACAGTGAACCTACACGTCTTCCAGTCTACAAGGTTTTAATTGATACTAATGATAAAATTGTAGAAAATCATGAAATCTTTCTCTGATGTCATATTAAAAAATAGATACTTTTTACATTACAATGCCCTGAATGTACCTCTCTACTGTGAATGTTCTGCAGCGTGTTGAAGGAACGTTTTAACATTTAGCTGACACTCTTATGCAGAGCAACTTACAAGGGTATTCATATTACAGGTAGGCCAATGTAGTGTTAGGAGTCTTGCCCAAGGACTCTTATTGGTGTAGCACAGCATAGTAACCCAGACCAGGAATCGAACCCCCATTTCCCAGATAGTGTGGTAGCTCCCTGTTGGGTAGTGGTCTTATCCACTGAGCCACACCAACCACTGTTAGTTTTGGGTTCATCAATTTTTAGTGTTTATTTTTAAGCCAGAGGACCCAAGGGCTAACTCACAGGGTGTGTTTATGGGTGCACACTTAATACTAATACAGTTTTTGAATAAATAATGTAAATAATGTGTTTATTATTTCTTTGTGTTTTGTCAAAAAAAAAACCCTGAAGTTTAGTGTGTAGTACAACAGAGACGCAGCGTAAAGTGTACATCAGGAAGAAATGAAATGAGTAGGGATGGGTGTCTCACGCCTGCTGACTCTCTTGTCACCCCCGATCTCCCGGACTCAATTTCCCATAACCCACCGCCCGATGACGTCACTTTTACATGTCCGCCATCTCCCAATCCCGTTCCCTTTTCTAGATCTGAGTCTCCCGAGTATTGATCACACCTGTTGTTAATTTAGTCTGTTTGTATACATACTCTTCTCTCCCATTGACCCATTGCGAAGTATTGTCACTCTGTGCTTACTGAGCAGTTCTTTCTGTGATTACTCTTGTTTGCTACTCTGCTTTTGATGTTATTCTGATTCTCTGATTTACTCTTTTGTCTTTGCCCTTTTGGTACTTTTGCTGTTCAGATTGTCTGCCTGGTTTTGACGTCCGCTTGTTTCTTGACTCTGTCTTGCCCTTCTGTTATGTCCGCCTTACTCTTGTTGTTGCTGTGTTTGATTACAAACCTGTTAAATAAACCTCGCCTTGCTTTTAGCTCAGCGCTCATCACAGTCTGTTGGTCCATCAACACAGGGTGATACCAGTGATTTTCCTTTCAGTCCAATATCAAGTAATAACAAAGCTAATATCTCAATATTAATTCTGATAATATACTTTAAAGTTTGTGATTTTCAACAATGACAAATGATAAATGTGAGCAAATTATAACAAAGTCTGACATTAATGTCATTGCTTCTTTTTCAGTGTTTAACAACGTTCAAAATCTATGTTCACTTAAACTCAGCTCAGCAACTAAATGTGTATTCATTAGATTAACATTTAAAAAATGTAATAAGTAAGTACAGCTAATATTCTGCTGGGTATTNAAGGCAGAAGGAAAAAAGTAGCTGCTGTACTACACCATCATTTACAGCATGATATTTTATTGAGAGATAGGATTCACATCCATCTCACTAAGTGAATAAACAAAGACTTATGCTATATATGTCTGTGTATTGTTCTCTCTTGGTAGCAGCACTGGCCCTTGTTCGGGCAGTGTCTGAGCTCTGGGTGAGTTTTAGACTCCTAACTTACTTATACTAGCTGGGAAACATTATCCGACAGAACGCTAAGCACGGTTGTAAGTCGCTCTGGATAAGAGCGTCTGCTAAATGCCATAAATGTAAATGTAAATGATGTTGATATTTTTGTGCCAGAATCGATTCTTAAAACTAAGCGCCAGGATCAAAAGTATCGCTATTTACTGAACTATTTTGAACAGAGCAATTCACATTCAACCACTCTGAATGATGTTTACATCATAACCATTTAATTAGACAGATTTCTTTTGTTGGAATTTCCCTTTATTCAATATTCTGTACTTGTTGTAATTTTCCATATATATATATATATATATATATATATACACATCTCTGGTAAAAGCACTTAAGTGAGTAAGTACTAATAGATGTATATATTGAAATGCTTCGTTCTGGCACTTATACTGAGCATAATAATGCTGGCTTGGGATTTTAGTGGAATTTTAAACCTGATAAAGGAGTTGAACAAACCGCAGAACTGGATCTGAATCTGTCTTTCATATAGAGACAGCTGATACCACAATATATGATAAAACGTCAGAAATACTGTCTATGTCCATCTAAAGGCAGCTCATATGTGTGACCTCATTTCAAGTCTGAGTTATTAATGCGGTGGCGGTGCTGTTCTTCTGTTCCACCACTGGAGGTCGCTATACTCTATGCGTAGGCAGCAGCAGCTGAGCCCCTTGTCTGGATCTTCCATAAGGTGCTGGCTGGAGCTCTGCAGTGTGGGCATCAGTCGGTGCCGTACACATTGGATGAAGGATTACCGTTCGAGTTAATCGATAGGAAGCCGCGACATCGAGTGATCCGGACACGGAACTGTTCGGGTGCCAGCTTGCATCCGCTGGACGCGACGCCGGGAGCAGATTTGAGCATGAACGGGAACATAAGGAATCACAGCGGCGGCTGGGTCGTGTAGCTTGGCCAAACATGAAGATCAAACGGCTCACGCGTCTCAGTGACTAGCTAACAACAGCACCGAGCTCAGAGGATTCACCAGGCTGACCGGCTAACCTGCTTCGCCGTCACCGGCAGTCAATAAGAGCGGCGCCTCAAATTCGGTTTTATGTTTTGCGTCCGTTTGACATTTTGAGGTCATGTTCCTGTATCCGCCTATTAATTAACGGCAGACTTAATCTTGCTAGCTAGCTAGCCGGCTAATGTATCACAACAATAAAGGAAACGGGCTGCTAGCGAGCTGGATAGATAACGCTAGCAAACTAGCTCGAAACTAAAAGCTAGTGGAAGTGGAGATAGAGGAACTAAGTGATTTCTCCAGGTTCACGTCTTCGTCCTGCTGGTTTGTGTGTTTTTGGCTAGTTCGCTGGAGCCAAAGGACACGGTGGGCAACAAAGCCGACGTCTAGCTTACTGATACCAACACTGGGCTCTGCTGCACCTCAGGAACGTCAGGATACCAGAATGACAAGGCGGTGAAATGTTTATGTTAGATCACCAGTAGGTACATACCGTCTGTTCTTTATTATAGATGTTGAGAAAGAACAATCGGGGGATCTGGACTTAACTACAAATGACCCTGAAGACCACCTGGCGAGTGCCGAGTGTTTGCAGTTTGCTGCCGTTTCTGTGTTGTTGGAAATCTCGACCCTGTAACCTCCTGATATAATTTAGCCGCCTGATATTGTGTCCAGTTCGTGTTACTGTAAGTCAGAATGGCCGCCGTTGTGAATTATTCCCCACCGTGGTGGGTTAACCTGCTGCATCGCCTTCCTCACTTCAATCTGCAGTTCGAGCAGACCAGCAGTGATTTTCGCCCTGAGGATTCATCCTATCAGCAGGTGAGTGCTACACTATTTAGGCCAATCCGCCCTGACCCCCACCCCAGTCCTTCGTGAAGTCCCGGAGGTAGATGCTGTTAAATTTACCCTGCTAGAAAATAAACAGCGTATGTTGGGTTTTGGATGCTGGTATGCAGGTCATCAGCACTGGAAATTCATAAAGCTGATCACCAACAAAGTATTACATCCTGTGTTTTGATGCTGGTGTGTTGGTCAGCCAGCACGGCCATTCCGGAGTGACCAGGTAAACCAGTACCAAACTAGTATAGACCAGATTAGACGTCCTGTGTTTTGATGGTGGTGTGCTGGATGGCCAGCACGGCCATGCTGTGGTGACCAGGTAAACCAGCATAGACCAGATTAGACGTCCTGTGTTTTGATGGCGGTGTGCTGGATGACCAGCACGGCCATGCTGTGGTGACCAGGTAAACCAGCATAGACCAGATTAGACGTCCTGTGTTTTGATGGTGGTGTGCTGGTCGGGCAGCACAGCCATGCTCAGGTAACCAGGTAAACCAGCACCAGACTAGCGTAGACCAGATTAGACGTCCTGTGTTTTGATGGTGGTGTGCTGGATGGCCAGCACGGCCATGCTGTGGTGACCAGGTAAACCAGCACCAGGCTAGCATAGACCAGATTAGACGTACTGTGTTTTGATGCTGGTGTGCTGGTTGGGCAGCACGGCCATGCCCGGGTGACCAGGTAAACCAGCACCAGACTAGCATAGACCAGATCAGACATGCTGCGTATACTGGTTTTGGAGGTGATCATTTTATCAACTTCCATTGGTTTTATTCTTCTAGTGCACTTTGAGCTGCCAACACTATGAAAGGTGCTCTATAAATAAACATTTATTATTATTATATTATTATTATTATTAGTAGTAGTAGTAGTAGTAAAAAGTCTCATTTGTATTTGCAATTTGTAATAAAAATTATAATAAAAAATACGCTAAATATTGTGCTCAATATAATATACTGTATTGATTTTTTTCCCCCGCCACAAATAGCGGATATGATGCATCTGAAACCAGTAATTTATGTTTTCAGTTAACATTTGTATATCTCTTATAGTGTATATCCTAGTCCCCGTCTAACACTATTGCATCAGAAGTCTCATTATCAAAAAGCTATTTTTTTACATTTTTTGGTGCACTGACACTACCCAAGAAAAGCATTGTCAATCCTGCCAGAAAAGGACACTCACAAGAGTGGCTGAAGGAGGGGCCTTTAACCGCCCCCCCTCCCCCCCCCCCCTCCCTTCCCACCTCCGCTGTGATTTTTCGTCATCAAGGTAACAGATGGTGGACAGATAGACAAGCTACAAGTACAAGCCTGTTGACCATCCCTTTTAATTACCAGCTCATCTTAAACCAGGGTTGACCTGGGCATATTCAGTCAGGCAAAGTGATATTGCTTAGTGGTGAGCTCGCACAGGTGTCTTCCAGTTTCAACTTTAACTTATGAGTCAGAGCGAAAGCTGCTGTTTGCTTTCGATTTGTGTTTATCCGAATATGTAAACCTTGTGTCCAGTAAAATCTGGCTCTGCATGTTCTGTCCTCCTGAGAAGATTTATGGTGTGTCTGTACGTTGGCGTTCCGATGCAAGGAATGTTATTTGAAGATGCTGAGATTTTAGACAGATGTACTTACTGCGGTTCATTGGTTTCACTTGTACTTTGCCATATTTGACTTGGGCCAATGTGTAAACAGACGTCACAGTGTGGCAGCGAGAGAGCAAGTGGACCGTTTAAACCCACTACAATTAGTATTCAGACATTTAAAAGGAGCATGCAATCCAGATTACATCACTTACTTTGTGATTTCAGATCTTAACTACAGTTGGAGGGTTTCAGGTAACTGGCAGTTGAAGTGCGTGTCCATAAATATATCATTTCTAGTTTGAGAAGCATTTGTTTTTATCTCAACCCTTAATGTCTTATAATGAAGTGTTCGCAGTACACAGAATCTGGAAGTCATGTGAACTTGTCCAGCTGCTGAGGAATGCTGGCTAAATTAATTTAAGTCGGCTTAATTGTAAAGAACTGTAAAGACTGTGGACCTCATTCACCAATTCCCTTCCAGGATTTTTCTTTTAATTTATTCTTGGGAAAGGGCCTAAATAAAAGTCAAATTCCTGATGTGATCTTAATTCGCTGAATTGCGCTTGAGTGTGCAAGATTCTGTTCTTACCTAAAAACAAACATTGGTGAACGTCAGAATCTTCATGTAAACTGCAAAAGTGGGTTTTACGTAGACGGTTCCTCTTGAGAACGAGTTGTGAATGAGGCCCAATGAATTTAGCATGGCAGTATGGATTTATACATCATTGGCATTTTCAGTTAAAAGCAATTTAATAACAAAAGATGGTTTCATATAGTGCACTTGATGGTATTGATGGTATGGATTTTTCAGTCATTAATGTGTATAATAAATAATAAAAGTAAATAAATAAAAGTCACATAGCTCAGGACATCTAAGTGGCGTGACTGGCTAAGAAGGATGTTGGGAATGAAGTATGAATCCTGATGCTTGCACAGCCATCCATCGTCAGAAATCCCAACAGAACCCAGTTGACCTTCCAGCTCTCTGTGTGGGATGAATGGTTTTTTTTTGTACTGTCCATCTGCAGTGGCCAATCCTGAGCATCAGCCAGCTCACATCGACAGTGTTGGACAGTCAGCACTTTCCTCCAAGTGCGTTCAGATGTCCTAGAGGGTCGAGTGAACAGCAGTTTGAAAAGATGCAGTGCCTGGATATGCGTGTGGTTGAGTGGCGATGCGAGAGATTGAGATCCGAGAACAGTGCGAGATATTTGAGCAAAATAAAAGGACTCCAGGCAAGGTTTGATGTTTCATAGAAAATGCCATCACTACACTAAGCGACCTTTTCTTTCTCACAATCAGATGCATTTTTGCAGTTATTAAAATTCAAATCAGATGGCTTTATTCTGACTTGTAGCAAATCTTGTAGTGTTTAATTTGGGCATCTGAAAGCTAAGTGTGAAGATTGATCTGTGTAACTCTGTGTTTGTGAAATCTGTCTAAAATGAGGCCTTCCGCTTTTCTCACTTCTGTCGGCTTTGTCCTAGCTGTTTCTGTTTACCAAGTTATTTCTGCTGTAAAGTTATTTATTGCTTTATTTCGGTTCCGTAGGTGTTTTCCACCTGCTAGTGCCTGTCAGTTCACTTTTGTAGTGCCTTAGTGCTCCTCTTAGGTTGCCCTTAGTATGCTTTGCTGCTGGGCAGTGTCGGTAAAATTCAGTGTCGTGATATTTTCCAAGAATACCATGATATCATGCTTGTTTTGAATGTTGTGAAATATTATAAATATGGTTAAAATGTCCTTGTTTTATGCAAATGTGAAAGAACTCAAAGGAACAGCCTACGAGTTTGACTGGTTCCCTTGGATAAGGCCTAGTACAGTCCCATCAGCTGTCCAAAACAAACCCAAATGTGACTGCTAACTGCTGGATAAACACCACCTGAAGAATGACCTGAACAGCATGTAAGGCATACTTGCTAACTGAGAGGGATATATTTGGATTTTTTATTTGTGCAGTTGTCTGTAGGCCTGTCTACCGTCTGTCAAGTCACATTTTATGGTTTGAACGCATTGTTTTGAAGGTGCTTATTTGGAAGGGCCTATACAGGAGCTTTTGGAGAATCTCCACATCCATTTTTTTGATGCTGCACGGTGTGGACTCGGTGGTGTGTCTATCTTTTGGCTTTTGTTGTTAAGTAGACTTATGTTGGATGCCCATCAGGCTATGCATTTTGGGCCTAGATTAAGTTCTGATATTGTGGACATGCCATAACACACGGCAGTCTGTTTTCATTGTGATATTTAACAAATCAGATTTATGACTGCTTTTTAGGGCCCAAAGATATACAGTGATTCTGTTACGATTCTACGATTCTGTGGAATGTTTAATATCATCCAAATTCCTGCCGATGAAGCATCAAAAATTTGTGAGAAATGTTCCCTTTTGCGGATGTTATGGGGTTATGGACATGCCAGTCTCTATAGTCTTCTAAAATGAGTCATTATTAATAAACCATTGTTTAATTTAGGGGGTTGTAGATGATGTTGGGATACTGTACTAATACATTTGCAATGTATTTGTTACCCTTCGCAAATGAACATTACAGTGCCTGTAAGGGGCACCTCAAATTCTACCTTTGCTATCAGTATGAAAAATATCAGATAGCCCAAAATTCCCAAGCGGTACATTCCTAGTTTAAGCAAATCTGTTGCATAAAAATAAACATAAAATTTGAAATGATATGCTCTAATGTTTTCAGGTAAATGCACTTACTGAGTGTTTCTGTGCCTGGTTGTGCTTATTTGCGGAGACCTCTCTTCTGTCTTGACGTCTTATGTCTACTACTATACAGGATGCTTTATGCAGAAGTTCATAAATTTGCATTAGATTGGGTAGTCTTATCCCAGACTAAGCCTAACAAAGCCCTTTCAGTAGAATGAGGCATAAATAGACACTGAATGGGGCAGAATGGCCTGTACAAGTGACCTTGCATGACTGAGCTGCTCTCATGATTGGCCATCTTTCATTGCATTTGGATTAAGGCTTGGCTGAGGACTAGCAAACAGCACAGCTGAGGGTGGGGAGGGGACAACATGGCACTTGTTCACGGGATCAGACTTAATCGCAGACGTCAGCTTGTTTAGTTAAAGGGTTAATCTTACCCCCTCAGTGTTGCCCATTGCTGCCTTGATGCGCTTATGTCTGAACTTTGTCCTAAATTCCGTTTTGGCCAGTACTTAAAGGTCCGGTGTTATGGACCCTTCTCCTTTTTTAATCTCTGAAAGAACAAAGAAGCGCTCATGGTTTCTGTTCTTCAACCCAAACATATTAATTATTCACAATATGCCATAAATACTGTCTGGAGGTCACAAGCCAGATGAGGGTGTAAGCTCTGTGGTATTAGTTAAGCGTTGGGCTAACTGAGGATTGACTCCACAGATTTGATCCTGCTCCGAAACTGGAGAGTCAAGTCGATTAAAGTTGAAACTGATTGGCGTTGTTTGTCATCGCATCCTTCTAACTGTCCTGATATGGGGCAACAGTGCATGTTGGATCTGAGTGTTTTTCTCAGCATGTATGCATTGTGTTGGGGTTGAATGAAATGTTGTGTTGCATTTCACGGTAGAGATAACATGACTGTCCTTGGGGTGTTTGAGGGGTGGGGGGTTAGAAGCTCAGGAGGAAAATGCATGATCTGAGAATGGATGGTTTTAGAGGAACCTGGGTTGAAATGGCAGAAGTAGTACATCTACTGTATTTTGAAGCTTGCTTGGAAATGCTGTATTATATTATAGTGACCTTTGAATGCATTTTACTGTTTTGTATGTACTCACTGACTACATCATACTTTAATTTGATGGCCCACTGTAAATAAAGCTCTGTAATCTATTTATTTCTTCTGTAAAAACAGTTTGAGGATTTTGATTAATTGTGGTTACTGATGAATGTTGATTTTGTTGGTTTGCCAAGGCCATGGCCAGGATTTGTGGATAGTGCTGCTCACACAGAGTTTGTGGCTAGTAGCCAGACGTACAGGGGCAGCCCAGTCAGCAGTATGATGCCTGAGGCTGAAGCCAAGTGTATACGGAGAAGGACAAGCAGGCGAGGCCTACTGTGAACCGTTTCAGTACAGAGACAGTTTCTTGGATGTCTTCACATCTGTAAAACTCACATGTTTCTGATCCTACTGTTAGACCATGGATTGAAAGTTGTAAAGTTGTATTGTATGTATTATTCCCACAGTATGCCAAAAAAAAAAAGAGCAAAGCAAGGCTGAACAAAGCTTAACAGAATTTGGTGTTGGCTTTTATTGATAAAAGAGACTGAAATTTCTGAAACTAAACCAGCCTTAAACCATGATAGCACTCTATTGACCCTTGTGCCTAGCTATTACTGATGCATTAAAATGAAAATTCTTGGCCGAAACCGAAAAACTGCAGTAACCATACTGGACGGAAAGCCAAAACGATATATCAGGCCTGTAGTGGAGACATTCTTCTTTTGTGCTGGAATCCCTCTAGTCAGGGAAAGTGATTATAAATCACTTGTCTAATGTCCCTCATAGAAACCGCAGAGTAGTTCCACGCGGCCGACGTTTTTCCACTGTTGATCCGCTGCAGCCTTTTTTTCCCTTTTTGTTTTGAATTGTTGTAAAAACTAGATAAATAAAAAAAATTGGTTGGTAAAAATGGTAAAACAAACCTAAGAGTACAGAGATACTTGCTGTTTGGTCATGCGTTCTCATAGACGACTGGCTGCGTCATGAATGTAACTCTTCACATACTTACCTGTGTACTACTCGTGTTACTGGAGGTTTCTTCTACAGGGCAGACCACACCGCTTGTCCAGCTTTTTCCACCGTGCACGGACATAAAGGTCCCGGATTTGTTTCCATATTGGCCTTTAAAATGACACTAATTATCTTGCCAGCTGTTCTCGCAAGCAAGGACACATAGTAGTGTTCGTTTTTGTGGACATGCACAACTGTCGCACCAAACGCATGCAGCATACGCATGGCAGCCATCATGCGTATGTGAGCACGTAGTTAACAGGAAGTCTATCTCTCCCCTAATTAGTAACAATGCATTGTCATGATATTGCAATACATAATTGTGCCAGTTTACATCATGCAGATGTAACAGTGCATTGTGGAGAATTGCCGTTGTATTAATTATGCAATCTAATGCAAAACTTCACCTGAATGTGTTGTTTCAGCACCAAAGTTGGCAGACGATCAGCACCAATCAACAGCTTTCTCCAGCACTGTTCCTGCTGTCCCCCCATCTCTAGTGATGTTAGTATGTTGTGCAACAGCAGGACAATATGATGTTAAAATATTAATACCCAATTGCAAACTAAGTATTGGGAATTGAACCAAATAGTGGGCTGGGTGTTTCCTTAGACCCCTGATAACTATGCTATTGATTAACTTCTTTTCTTAAACTGGTTTTAACACTTTGTTAGAAGTATCCGTCTTACAAATGCTTTAACCCATCCAAAGCAGCCCAGTGCATTTAACCCTAATGACAGTAACCCTGCTCCTTAAGCCTTTAATCATCTGCCCCATTCAGACTGAAAATGCTTCTATACTGTTAGATTGTATGTCTCGTTGAAACGCTGCATGTTTTCCCACTCCCACACCCTCTCCCTGGGCTCTGTGTGGGGGAGCTTGCACTAATCTATGACTGCACTGTGCTTGTAGTGTTGGATATGGGGAGGAGGATGGTCTGGCAACGTTTCCAGAGTCATCTGTGCTGCTTCACGCCCGAGGAGGGTCCAAAATGGACCCGTTTTTTTATGTGTGATTATTTTAAGCGTTCCAGTGTGTCATTCACGGGAATGCCGTTTGAAGAGCAGGAAGCGCGAGCTGGGATGTTGCTAATCTGTTTTGTCAGTTTGTTTGCCTGGTGTGATACAGACTGACGAGGCCGTCTTGTCATGAAGCCAGGCAGGAAACACAAGCTGTTTCTCTCAGCGGAGTGCTGCAAATAAATTCATCACATGACACTCCTGGCGTTGGAGATTTTGCAAAGGTGCCATGCCATTAGCAGCACAGGCTGGAGATGAACTAACCTTCACTAGCGACTTACCATTTGTTCAGCCGTGGCGCCTGTAATGCTTCTGTTTGCCTTGCTCTCAGTACAGTCCAAACTGTCTGGTTTACGGTTTCCTAAGCAGTTTGAAGTTGGGTGTCATTCGTCTCATGTGTGTTTGTGCATGTGTGTGGGCAGGTATTCTACCATGCACTTCAAAGGACGAGAAACTGAGAAACACCCCTCCCGAGATTACTGTCGTTTTCTTAGTGGCCTCAATTCCGCCCCTTGCTGCTATAATCACAAACGAAATGAGCCTCATGTTTTTTCCATCTAAGTGGAAACTGCAAGGATCCCAGAGGAAAAGTAGAGAACGGCAAACAATGCAGCACTGAACGTTGGGACAACATGGTGAGAAAAATGTTGTTGCTTTTTTCTCCCCCTCTAGTTAGTCTGGTTTTTAGGCGATCTGAGGAGAAGATAAAGGTAGGAAGATATCGAGTCAGTGGCCACAGTATGTTTGCCACCTCTCTCCAATCTGCCATTTAGAGAGTTTAATAAAAGCTAAAATTCCAAATCAGTCTTCCAAATCGAAGTTTAGTGGAAGCTCCTCCTGTAGAAGCCAAGAAACATCTGGTCTTTTCTTCTCCCTTCACCACAAATGTCTAAACACCAAAACATGGTTGGAAAGTACTTTTGCGCAGTGATGAAGTTTGCCAAGTTTTATCCATTTTTTAAAATTACTTGTGTTATACTGTAGCAGGGATGTGAATTCTGGCAAATTTTCTGACCACTAATTACCACTAACCACTAACAATTAACTTTACCACTAATAATTTATCTTTAACCACCAAACATAAGTTCACGGACGCCCACCATGAAAACGTAAACACAGCAAGACAGTCTACTTAGAAGCCCAAATGAACAACAATATGTGGCCTGCTAGTTTGATGTTCACATGCGTAGTTTAAACAGCAATCTACATATAGTTGATGGGTCGCAGGTTTTAAGCATTGCACTACGTAGGCGTACATTTTTGTGGGCCAAAGCTTAAAGGAGTAAGGAACATCTTTAAGATGATGCAACATGACAAGAAGAAATGCTGCAAGTTCAGCATCAAACTTCATCCATTTACTTGCCAAGAGTGTCTCCAGTGGTGGAAAGCAACACCATTGTTAGCTTATGTTTTGCTTCTTAGATCACTTCTTTTGTTTGCTGCCGAGCTTGGTGTCTTGCAGAGAGCGAGTGACTGTCGTTATAAGGGTCACTTGCGGAGAGCTTTAGCCATCATTGCAGTTAGTGTTCTTTTCATTGGCTACCTTCCCCTTAATGCTATAACCGGGAGCAGGATCTTCAACATGACCGAAAAGAGATCAGAAACCGTGCTGGGCTGTTGCTTCTTCTTTTCATGTTAAACTGATCTGACTCAGTGCTACAGTGACTTAATATCTCCTCAGTCATACAGTGGTTTTACAGACAGGACAGACCTGGGATAGCTGATTAGCATGCTAACTTCAGTAGATATCTCTGCAAGATGATACAAAGACGTCTGACACACCATCGAAACTGTTATATCTTCACATTCTGTGGATACATCTTAACATGTTTCTCCTTTTAAGGTTGAGCTCAACAGAAACGACAAAGTATCCTACCTAAGCACTGTGTCTTGTTTCTAAACGTCCTAACCTCTGCTATATCCCTTCATCAACATCTCTGGCACTATCGGTTAAGATTAAGTGGAGTCAAGAACTCAACTCCATCATCTCCAGCAGCAGGAGCCAAGGGTCAGATTTGACTCCAGAAAAGCTGGTGCTGAGCATCGTTAAGTAGGGTGACAGGATCAAGTTGTGCTCCTTAAAAAATGTCCTGAAGTTGAATAAAAATCAGTTGTTGATCAGAAATTAAATGAACAATTTTTTTTTATTAAGTGAACATGTATGTATTGGTCGCGTAATGGTTAATCTGTTAAACGTCCGTCTACTGTAGCGTTGGATTTTATATTGGGTGCATGGAATTCATGAAGTCTGGAGCGGGCACTTGGTCTGAGTCAAGGGTTTGATCTTCTATGCCAAATGCTTTCAGACTGAATTAACTTCTCTCACTGATAGACTCTTAAACCATTTGAGAGCTAATTTGGCGCCTGGACAAAATTCTTAAACTACAATGGAGGCATGTCCTAATTCATTTCTAAGCTTCTCGGAACAAATTGCCACCATTTGAGTGCACAAAGACACTTCCTGATATTTTTTGTATTAGGTGAGCAACATTTTCTATGCAGTGTTAGGCCAGAGGAATCCTGTTTTCCTCAAATCCGCTTCTTTCTCATTTGGAAGAGGATGCCTGTGGGAGACCAAGATTTTTCAAATGCACCAAGACCAAGCAGTTAATCACGAACACACCCCATACCTCAGAACACCAAACGACTTTCTGCTTACGCTAATAAACACAGTGGCATACAAAGTTTCCCTGTTTTATTTCCATTGTGTGGCTGCTGATGCCACAGTAATGACTATAAGGTATCTGCCGTTAGAGAAACAAAATGGGATGGCGTCAGTAGGACCTCAAATCAGTGAAGCTGTATAAGCAGATTTTTTGTTTTTTTTTTGTTTTCTCTATGGAGATTCTTTGTGATAAACTACTCTGTGGTGGACCCCATTCAGCATGTGGCAGGAGAAGGCCCATTTAGATAATCTACGGGAGATTACAGCTTGTTTAGAGGAGCGTGGTCTGGATCTTTTCCTGTCCCAAAAGTGCAAACAGCAGAAAGGAAAACGTGGCAGGATTGAAATCTCACTAATTGCAGCGGTCTCTTTCGCCTGTTTTCTCGCAGGAATTGAGGGGGGGGGGGGGTTAGAAAAAAACGTGAGCACTGTGACCTATATAGATCAAATGACTGCTGTGCTGTTCACATAAGTATGAAGGAGCTCCACACAGCAGAAGTCAAGTGTGCCAAATGCATTACTCACAGACTTGCAGGCCTTTTCTTTTGTTTGCCATTCACAGGCATCCTGGCTGTACTGGTTCATAGCAGATTGCTTCTTTCTGTGCTTTCTGTGCAGAACTTCTTGGGAATAAGCTTATCTTCCCTTATATGACGTCTTGGACTAGATTTGTATGGCGGACGGTATGGTTGCTTGCGATATATAAGCATTCACCCATAACCACAGATTGACCCTGCAGCCTACGTACAGAGACTTCATTTTCTTGGTAGCTTCCCTTGCAGTCCCTTGTGATCTTGCTCAATGTCTGCTCTGCAGGTTTCTTAGGAAGCTACATCTTTGTCATCAGCATCATTATTGCTGAGAAACAAGCTGGTCTAAATGTAAGGGGTTCTGCAGAAGCTTTGTTAGTCTGGTTCTACAAACGCTAAAATCAGCTATGCAGTGCTGGCAGGAGCTGTGATTCTTCAGAAAGGAGGGTATTTAAACACTGATTAATCATATCCTAAGTGCCCGCTGGCTCTGCTCCCAGATCGGCTTCAAACTAAGCTGCAGCCATGCAGCCTCCTTCTCCTCACACCCTTCATCCTAATGCTGTCCTCATTTGCCTCTGGCTAGATGCTGTCAAATGTAGCCTTGGTGGTGTTCTTATATTTAACAGTAATTTGAACTGCTCTCCTGATCAGGATAAGCGGGAAACGTTTGAGTTTAGTAAACCCTCTTAGTTAAAATTTAAGTTGTTTTTAAATAGCTTAAACAGACCGCTAATCTTTCTTTGCCTTCCATCACGTAATCCTGCCTTTTGATGTCTGGAAAGTTCAAGTGCGTTCAGTCCAGATTTGTTTGTGTAAAGAGCTTGACAGTAAATATTGTCCCAAAGCCAAATTATCGTTTTGGCGTTGTGACCTTGTTGAGTCAACGCAAAAGTTTCCCTGAAATTTGAAGAGGAAGTAGCTGCGAGAGGAACTGAGAGCAGCCTCAAGAGGAACCCATCTCCCATCAACTTGGAGCCAGATCCAAGGTCTAAGGCTGGCTTTATATACTGAAGTTTGCATGTGGCGAGTTGCGTGCAACATGGTTTTGTTGCGGCTTTACTGTTACACAGAGCATTCAAAGGAAAAGTAGCCTGCAACACATTTGATCACTCTGCTAGTTAGTCAAATTAAAGTCTGCGTGCAGCGAGCAGTATTTTGTTTAACGGCATTTGTGAAATGACTTTGAAAATGAATGTTTTAGTAGCAACGGCTTGATGTCTGTCTCATCGTGCATTAGAAGCATGGCAAGGTAATCTTGGTTTCCTCTTCTGTAATAACTGCATAATAACTGGAAATTCTGTTATGTCTGAAATTAGGGGGCATGAAGAGAGTGCAAAATTAATAACCTAGCTATATAGATTACAAAAAGTGTTTCGGTTTCTTGTACATTTTTCTGGTGACATGTTTTTGTTTGCAATGATGTTGTTTGGCCTGCTCATGTGTCACATTATCAGCATTCTGATCGGCTGCTTGACTTGTTAAACCCTGTTGTGGTCAGGTTTCGGATGAGTTGCATATTCAAGTTTCCAGCAACTAAAGTTGCATCAGAATGTCAGTCTTGTTGTGCATTTAACCCTTAACGCTGCAGTTTCTCTTACTTTAACTTGTCTTGAACTTTCATGGTAGTTCCTGAATCTTATGTAATGTACTTAATTGATCCTACAAGGGAAACTTGTCAGTTTGCTACTTTATTATGCCCAATCTGGGAGCAGCACTGCATTGGCAGCAGAGCAGAGCAGTGCCACCTGTGACTGTCAGAAGATCAAACCAGGTACCAAGTCAGTTGCAGGGTTTGAACCCACTACCTTCCAGTTGCTGATTAGCCTCTCCTAGAAGGAGGCATATTATTCTCACATTAACTTTAAATAGTTCAAGGACTTCAAGAGGTTGAGTCACAGTAGATTTCACGGGTAGAGCAGTTCAGCTAAATAAAGTTAAACAAGTACATGTAGGTCTGAAGGAAGAGTTACAAGTTTATAGCAGCAGGAGTCTCTGTGAAGGTGGGAAGGATTCTGGGGTATCAAACACTTGCAGGAGAGCCAGTGGGCATCAGGCAGCAAAGACAGCGACGCAGCAGGCACCTGAGCATGATCAGGCACTGCCACAGCAGGAACCTGAACCTCTGGAGGATGTCCTATGGTGCAGAGAGGGGGGAAAAAGAGACATGATGTTTGCCGGAGACACAGACACGCAAGGTTCATTGAGTGCAAAACTGAATATCTTGCTTGTGTGGTGCAGGGATTCTGAATATTTATGGACTAGAACTTGATCCATAGGTTAAATGCTAGAAGTTTCTCTGTTTTGTCTCTTTCCTTCTGTTGTTAAGTAAAATAGAACAGCCTAAACATTTGTCGTGTACCCTTCAAAGTGACTTATTTTCTACAGGCTGATAGCGACAGAGATCGAGGAGATGGAATCAGGCATTCATAACAGATTCATTTTTCTTCATCTGTCTGAATGGCGTACTTTGTTCCTTTATCACTATCCAGTGCAGTGGGCAGCCAAAGCTTAATTTAGACCCATGTTTAGTTCCCGGAGGAGGATGCTAGATTATGTTCCTTTTTGGAAATGATTTCCATGCTTTTCTCTTTTTATATGGCGTAGAAATGTAAAGCAGCTGCTTTTGAGGAGAAATCAGATAATGGATGCATTCTCTCCAAAGCCGTTCCCACAACAGGAAGAGGTGGAGAGCACAAATGAAACATTCCTTTTCACCACAAGCCAGTATCCACGGTCCATTGACCATTCGGGTGATTGGAGTGTATTTGGACCTTGAGAGAGTTCAATTTCTTTCCCAAGCATTTGCAATAAGATCAATCTGTTTTTGTGATGCATACCAGTGTAAATGATGGCTGCAAACATTGGCCAGGCCCAAGAAAGGGCTTATTTTGGGTTTTTATTGTTAGCTTTGTTGATTTGTTGAAAGTTGTAGATTATTTATAGCATAATATGGGACAGCTTTGTTATTAACTCCTCAGCAGGATACTTCATCTCTGCTTAATCATCTCAGTTTCATTCTTTCAAAACAATTAAGCAGGAGACAGCATAGCTTCATTTTGCTCTCAGCTGGAGTGATCTGAACCTGTTCTTCCAGTCTTCCTCCCCTCCGCATATACACAAAGCTCTCCATTGCGGCTCTTCTGAGTGGACACAATGGGCTTCCCAGCCGTCTGCGATCCCACACAGTGAGCTAGATGTTTGATGGATGGCTTGGCACAGGTTGAAAGGGATAAGGACACCATGATTTTTAGGGATCTGAAATGCTCACATAGAGACAGGGTTCACTGGGTGCATTGAGATTAGCTGATCTGACATTGAGCCAAGACTATCCATTGCTGCTTCCACTCTCATGCAGTGATGGTGGGCCTTGCTGTGAATGATGACAGTCCCTGAAGAATTTGTGGTTCGATCATCTTAAAGTGCTTAGTAATGTAACAAGTCTTTACAGAATGTAATCTGCTTCCTTATAACTGAAGCCCGGAGTCCACTGACTCAACAATCTGCAACAAACACTAACAAACCCAAATGTTGAGCTGGGATTCCATACCTGTTGCGAGACTCCAGAATGTTCTCCCACCACTGATTTCACATTGATTTATTTGGTCTGGCATTTCTTATTCCATAGCAGTGAGACTAGTGCTGACTTGTCTTTGTCTGAAATCCATGAGACTCTGACAATAAGCGGAAGTCTGGCTTCCGAGACTGAATCATCTTGTCAGATAAGACCCATACATGTCATGAAACCATCATGTCACCATATTCTTCAAAAGAGTGCAGAATATATCAGTATCCTGTTTTTGCGTCTATTGGTTTTCAGATGGGTCATAAACATGAGAATAAGAATGTGTAGTGGAGAATTTGATTGCAATAGAGTGTCCACAGTTGATCTTGTGAAATGTGGCCAGGGACGGCAATATTAGGTGATCATTACTTCCCTCAGGCCATTTGGTTGTTGCTCTAGTCTTTTTTTTTTTATTGACCAATGGCACCAGTTTTACATACGTCATGATGAAAGTCTGTTTAGTGGGAAAATTCACTGTGCATCAACTTATAAAATGGCCTATAAAAAGACCTGTGTAATGCTGCTCATTCAGCCAAAAAAGCATCATACTGACAATATCCAGGCATCATTTGGGGCTTTTAATCATTCTGTTGGTTTTGGTCATCTTTGCGTTTATACTTTCCAACATACTCTTAGATCAGCCAATGTAACGTTTCCAGTGATGCCGTACTGATCTCTTGTTCTTGCCTGCTTGTTTTCCTGCAGTCCATTCTGCTTCTGGGTGGGGTGGCTCTGGCCTGTCTGGCTCTGGACCTCCTCTTCCTCCTCTTCTACTCCTTCTGGCTCTGCTGCCGTCGCAAAAAGAGCGATGAGCAGCCCAACGCAGACTGCTGCTGTACCGCCTGGTGCGTCATCATTGCCACCCTCGTGTGCAGGTGAGTCCTCAAAGTACACTCTGCTCACTCACAGTTTGGTGAAATTCATTCCTAAGCTTACGAAGGGCCAATCACAGATTTCCTCAATGGGTATAAGCGTTGCTAGTTGCTTTTGGACGCTGCTGTTTTCCCTGAGTGTCAGCTATAATGGTATTTTACATGCGCACTATGTATTGTAGTTATTGCTCTCTCCAAAGGCCTGTGGACATTCTAGCAGGATAACAGCTGTAGATTAATGGACTGTACCCAGAGTGCATCAGAGCTTTTTATTACTGTAAAGACTGCAGTAACTTTCTTTAGTCTTTTAGTCTTTGCATGCCTGGCTTTTGAAATGTGGCTCTACCCGTAACAGGCAAGCGGAGAGAGAGAGCAATATGGCCTAAGCTGTCTTTGAGGGTTTGTCACCTTTTATGTGTAGCTAATGTATTACTTTTGATGTCAGTGTTACTATATGGCATGTCTGGAAGTAATGAAATATTTGTGTTAATTCTTTGTGTATTTTTTTTTTTAAACATGCCAATGCAATATACTAAGATTCATGTATTTTGGCTCCTTAACCCTAACATGGAGCTATATATAATGTTTGAATTATTATTTTTATTATTATTGCCTTTTAAACCTCAACAAAAGTCCATTTCCTGTCCAAACCACTTTCCCATTTGATGTTCTGTTTATTGCCCCAGCTTCAACGAAAGCACATCTTTTTTTGTCTCCCTACTCCATTTGGACCTTTTTCCATTTGGACCCTTTTATTTTCTCCTCCTTTTCTCCAAATGACAAAGGCTGTTCAGGTTATTGGGGCATAAAAGGAAGTCGCAGTGCATTATGGGAAGGACTGCAGCATTTAATTTCTGGATGGTAATGTGTTGCATCAGGCGCTAGCAGCCGTCTCAGCTCTACGGTGGCATGGAAATGGGGAAGTATTTTTAGTGCTAATCCCTGCATAGTGCATTTGGAGCAGGCAGTTGGGAGGTGCTGGCCGTCAGTGCACCAGGTTAACTCCTGCTACGCTGACTGCCGAGAACAAACCGCTTCAGTCTCTGCTAAAGCTGCTACAGCTGGAGAGTTGCATGCTAAAACATTGTGTTTGACTCAGTAGTTAAGGTCTTATGTGCTTATCACTGCGTATCCTGATTGGTTTAAGCAGTATAGTTCTCAGATTGATTTTGGTGAGTAATAATATTGGGCTGCTATTGATTACATTGCGCGTGTTGAGATGAAGTCCTTTGTTTTCAGATATTTACGTGGGACATAAGTTAAAAAATATATATTAAACTCCAGTAGATTTAATGAGTAGGCTATCGGACCAAATAACTGATACCCGTTTTATTAAACCACAAGCTGCTGTGAATCTTTTATATCAGTCCGAAAGGAACTTTTGTTTGTGAAGCTGAAGGCTGGGAGTCACCAGCAGCACACAGTAGCAGTGTCAAAGACATGGTGATGCATTGGCAGTTCAGGCTATCGATACTCCATTCCTAATGGTCTGTCTTAATCTCAGATCTCTAATTTTAGGTGATGCCTTTCTGCTCATGATTGCTGGCTAGCATGCTCTCAACTGCATTTTTTTCTGAGAATTAGCAACAGCATGCTGTTTAGAAGCTGTCCTTCCAGAGCAGAAATGAACTTCTTGGTCATATAGAATCTGAAACATGGTTTGGCGCTCGCTCACAGGCAGACAGACGTGACCAAAATGTTTTACATTTTTAAAACTCACTGTTTCCTCCGGTCTCCTGCACCACCAGGTCAGGGTTGCCAGATTCCCCAGCATTGCATTTTGTGCAAGTAGGTTGCATGATATACTTCGCAATATTTTGACATAGACATAGTTCGCTAGTAGGGTCACATTTTAAAAACGGGCATCAAATAATCTGGGTACATTATTTGAGTAATTAATTTTATCTAACTTTTAAAGATCTATTGCTTTTTTTTTTGTCTTTTTTTTTTTTCTTCCCCCCTCCTTCTTTGAGCATGAATAATCTACAGTCCCCAAGTAGGATTACATCCATTTTGGGCACTCACAGTAAGGTCAGGCCTAAACTCATAAAATATAAACTCCTAAACTGTTTCATTCATCACTTTTTCCAGCCAGAGTTTCACCAGCAGATTTTAGGAGTGCATTCTGAGGAGTTGATTTGCAAACATGGTAAGCTGAATTGGTAATGTGCTCCTTTGTTGTGCTGATGGTCAGAGCGGAATGGAGTGACGACGGCAAATTGGTGGGAAAATCGGGGCTAGGCTATTGTCCAGCCAGACATCCTGCCGCAAATAAAGCATGTTGCCATGGCAACACCTTTCTTTGCTACACAGGACACTTGGCTCTGGCCATTATGCCAGTGGTGTCAAGCACATGGTGGGCCATATTGAAAAATTTTAATGGGAGTCGCAGGCTTGACACGCACTCGTATGACCAAGGGAAAAATGGAGGGGGAATGAGTCTGAGCTCTTGACCCTGTGCTGGCACTAGCTTTGTTATTAAATTAGCCTCCTTATATTATTTCTAGGTTCATGATGTTTAAACTGAATGCATTTAATTTGGTTCACTTTTATAAAAAATGTATATTTTAGGCTGCAGTATTGTGCAAGGAGATGTTGCTTAAGCATATGCCCAATAATTTTCAAATGCAGTTTAAATGGGCCCATTAAAAATCTGTTTTTAGGTATTCGGTAAAATACAAGTTAGGTGTTTGCCAATGTGTTTTCAGCTCTACTCCATGTATGGAGTGAGGTGCAGGGAGGACAGTTGCACACTAAATAACTGGACGCTTGTTGTTGTTGTTATTGTTGTTGTTGTTGTTATTATTATTATTATTATTATTATTATTATTATTATTACTATTATTAGTGGTAGTAGTAGTAGTAGTAGTAGTATTTGTATTGTTTATTTATTTAGTTTTTTCTTCAAAACTATACACGACTGGCGCAGAATGATTTCATTGTGTTCACTCGGCAGAACAATCCCAACAAACAGCCGGAATGTTTTTAAGGACTAAAAGATATCCTTTGTTCTTCTCAATATGGGCCAGTGGTGACGTGGACAGGCTACTTTGCATTTTGGAAAAGCAAAGCGGAGGCCTTATTCCGCTTCATCCAGGATCTGAATCGGCTCGGATGGTCTTAGCTATATGTTGGTTTTTTTGGGTTTTTTTTGCTTTTGAAGATGTTGGCACTGTACGTGATTACGTAGAGCTGTCAGCTTGGTTGTCACCATGCTGCTTTTTTGTTTGTTTTTTTTTAACCTGTAATCATTGTTAATATTTTATTTTTATGTTTGTGATGTTTACTTTAATCACCATTTTTTTGTTACTTTTATGTTCTTGTTTGACAATTTAAAAGAATTTTTATCATCTCACGTTTCTGTCTTTTCACCCTCTGTGAGGCTCTTGAGCTGCATTATATGTTTGAAAGAGGCCATACAGATGACATCATTATTAGTTACATGTGTGTTAGTGCATGTGCAAGCAGAAACCGGGTTTGTTATTGGTAGTGATTTTCAACAATAGTTCTCCTTTCAGATCAGTAATTATCATTACATTTTCCCGTTTATTACAGAGCCACAGGCAGTGTTGTGCACTCCCTATTGTTTGTATTCAATACCTCCTCTCCCTTTTCCAGTACCTTTCTTATCCTTTGTGTTGCTCCTACATCAAAGTGAGTGTTTCTAGCTCCTCCTGTGTGGGGGGTGATAAAAATGATGGCAGAAAGCTTGCAGACTCCACTATAAACTCTCCTGTGTTGGTGACAGGGTGGGAGAGAGAATGGGCTTGTGAATGAGTCTGTGTTTATGGGACAGGACAGGCTGGGTCTGCTATGCGTCTTTCTTTCTCTCTCTGTATGGCTGATTAGCTCAGCTGTCAGCCCTGACGACAGGTGAGGGCTTTATGGTCACTGTGAATTACGCAGGGCCTTACAGCCTCTAAATCAGCCTGAGGCACCAGATCTCAGGTTTCCTCAGACAAAGCTTTCTCAGAGCCCTGGAGATAAATTAAGACAAGAGACCCTCTGTGTCATACCAGGTCTCTTTCATGTGTCATTTTAAAAAGCCCTCATAATAATCAGAGCTCTTTCAAAGGCCTGATGCATTGAGACACAGGTTATCGCGGCAGTGTTCATGTACTGAAGGGCCCGCTGAAGGCAGGAGTTTCTTTTTACTATTGATTGTTGCAGTTTCTGAGATGATCTGCTGCAGGGAACTACTTACTCCAGTCCAGGCACCAGATCATGAATGAGTATAAGTGTAGAATTAGGAGACTAGCTGCAGTAGTCAGTGTGGTCACTGATTAATAAAAAAACATTTACACAGAATTGATGTTCTACTATGCAGATTTGCAAAGGTTTCCTCCCTGAGAGTTAGAGAGTTTGATATCTGGTGATACCAGTCATTTGTAGCTGGGAGCAGGTACCCTTTTGCTCATTTACCTCGGAATTTTAACAGTAATTTAAAGGAAGAGGTTATTTGTGAACGCAAGCTGGAATAAAAGTCCTGGTAAAGTTGACCACATTTTACATACATACACAAAATGTAAAACCCTGCAGGTTGCGCAACAGGATTCACAGATTGGTGGAAGAGGTGGTACAGTGCAGTAAATGTTTTGTTCATAGTGTGAAAAATGGGTCACAATGGATGTTAATAATTGGCAAAAAGAGTGCATTTGCGAATGCCAAAGGCCATAGTGTGAAGGAAGTAGCTGAATCTGCAGGTGTATGGAAGTGTGTGGTCATTCGGGTCTAGCAACAGTGGCCACAAATCACAGTCTACAGGAAATTCTCCTCAGAATTGTGCCAGGGAAGGCATCCACCAAATCTGACCAAGTGTGCAATTCTTTGATGGAAGAGTGTCTGAACATTGACGTGGCCTACATCCACAAAACTTGTCCAGTCCATGCCAAATAGAATCATAGCTGTTATTGGTACTTGTAGAGATATTACACTTGATTAGGTTTGTTCTAGTCACAGGTGACTCCTTTTTTTTCCCCGGTGAGGTTATTTGGAAATGAAGAAGCGGTTGTTATTCGTGTTGATAACTTCATGTCCTGTTTACCAGAATTGTTGTTGCCTGTTTGAATGTGTGAATCTCTCCGGGTGGGTAGTATGGCTCTCTCTATCTATCTATCTATCTATCTCTCTCTCTCTCTCTCTCTCTCTCTCTC